>JAKELH010000349.1:0-80223 GCA_021525015.1 Lactarius pseudohatsudake | reverse complement strand
GACTTTGGTGAAAGCCCCTTTGGCAGCCCTGCCGTGAATAGATCTATCGTTTGAGGGGCGTCGAGGTTGTAGTCAGCTTGTCGAGCGAGGCGTTCAAAGGTGGCTACATAGCTATCAATGTCTCTGTCTTTCATGTGGACCCCTTTGCGTAGTTCTGCCTGTGCTTGCTCCTTTTCCATGGTGTTTGAGAACCTTCTGGTAAAGGCGCGGAGGGTTTCTTCCCAGAGGCGTCGCGTATGCTCGGGAAACCCGGCTTCCATCTGGCGCATTAGCCAGTCGGTCATGTACATTACCCACTCGTTGACTAGGTCTCCCTGGATGTAACCAAGGAAGAGGAGTGATCGGCGGTAGTAGTTGTGCATAATGTCGCTTGTGCTGTTGACCCCTTGGTAGAGGTTCCACTGCGCCCTGAACTGCAGGGCCTTGGTGCGGTTGCCGTCGAAGACCATGGGCGTGTTACCTTGGAGTTTGTCTGAAGACCGAGGTTGGTTGCCGATGGGACCTACCCCCGGGAATCCGCCTCCTCCAGGTGGTCCTCCTCCGCCTCCGTGTCCTCCACCCCCTCCTCCTTGTGGGTAGCCTCTTCCTGGGCCTCTTCCGGGTGGCCCCCCTCCTTCAGGAGGATCTGGTTCGTCGGGTCCAATGGCTCTCATCAGAGCTGCGTCGTCTGCAGTCATCCGATGCCCCGTGTCTGGGTGGATGGGGAGTAGGTCTTCGGGGACTCCGTCGTGTGGTTGTTGTATGGGGTCCACCTGAAGTGCGTACGTTGGTTCTAACTGTGTGGTTGTCATCTCGTCTGGTGGGTGAATCACTATGTGCTCAGCTTGTGGTGCTTCGTCGAGCGTAATCCCTGCAGCTCGGTTTGCTAGGTTGGTGAGCTCTTCCTGTTCTTCTGCGTTTACTTGCGAGAGGTGGTCTTCCTCGGACTCTTCGTCGCTTTGTTCTGACCTGGAGTCTCCTTCTTCTGTGGTGCTTGTGACAGTCGCGCCGTCGATGGGTCCTACCCTCACTAGGGGGACTACTTCGCTTTCTAGGATGTCGCACCGATACTCGTGCGTTGTTGGCCGGACTACTGTTCGTACTCCTTCGTCGTTCGTGGCAAGTATGCACCAACAAGTGTGCTCGAAGCTGAACTCAACTGGGTAGTAGCGGCTTGGCCGGTTGGGGAAGTCGACGAAATAACTGGTCTCTCCTCTGTGTGTCCTCCACCTGGCAGCTTTCAAATAGCGCGTGGGGACGTTTCGTTCGCCTCTACTGGGGATGATATACGATTGGACTTGGTTCCAGCCCCACCGGTTGCCGGTTGTGGGCGCCACTGTGTCGTTCTTGTAAGGTGTAGCTTGGTCTTAATGTTGCGTTAGGCCCGTCCTAACGGTGCTCGACTTGAGCGGTGACAGAGTGGCTCGGTATGCGAGGGACGACTTAGCGAATATGGATACACGTCCTGAGCAGGAACGTGATCGGTGCGAGCACTGGGGCAAGGTCCCCCAGGCGTATATGTCGTCGGGCAATCTGCTCTACAAGAGCCAGACGCACCAGTAGGCAGAGAGAGAGGAGAAGGCAAACGAGAAGAGACGAGACGAGAATTGGACTAAGGATTCAAGAAGACCAAGCTAGGGAGCTCGGTCTTCGTACTACTAGTCCTTTATACAATTGACGAGGGGCTTTGAAGCTCCTCCTAAACGCAGGGTACCCAGTAGCGATAGTAGCTCGAACCCTACTACAACTATCCTAGGAACGAGTCACAAGTCCGATGAGATATACATGTGATAACAGCCCTAAGGCTGACTGAGACGACTGTCCCTGACTAATACTAGGGTAGTCAGAACCCCATGAGTCCGCAGTCCGTACCGATGAGTCCGATCGCAACACATTGACTGGACGGATTGGGTACTGGCAGGGGTGGGCTATCTAGAGCAGGTGTGATCAAGGCCCGGGGCTCAGGCTAAGGGCCGCACCTACTAGGGGCGCCGGACCTGGGCTTGGATATCCGGGCAAAAACATTCTTTCAAAAAAACAAAAAACAGATATCCGGGCAAGTCCCTCGCTAATTTGTTGGCGAGCACTTATTGCCAGTGTAGCGGGTGCTGTTCTAAGTCCAGGACAACCTTCCTATTCACGTATTCTGGGACTGGTCCGAGTCCGAGAGATAGAAGTATGCTTACCACACCTCCGCAAATGTACCCATATCTGCAAATTGCAAAAGACTGCAAATTCCGAAAGATCTTAGGAGATCAGTACTTTCTAGGCATCCTTTCTCCCCAAACTAAACACACTACATCCTCTAGCATGTATAGATGTAAGATCACACAATATAGTGAGGATCAGAGCAAAATTACGATCATGAAAAATTGACAAAGGTGAGGGGGTGGTCTAGAAACCATTCCTAGGCGGCTTGAATTTGAGTTCAAGAAGTCAAGCTTCCCCGGAAAGTGCAGAGGTGTGATAGGGTGTTTTAGAATAGTGAGGCATAATATCTTACCACAGATGAAACGGCTGAATCACATGCTATGTGCAGGTAATGTCACTTCAAAAGTATCTCGTGTCGCGTCCGAGTCCTTGCGTCCTTGCTTGCCTCGGATTCCTTGATCATCAGGACCGAACAGGCTCTTGCCATTGAAGGTTGAAATGCGTGACCATAATATATAGTGCTATGATGCGCCGCCCTACGCCCTACAAGTGGTAGTCTCCTTGCTTTCCCCAAGGCTTTCCCCCTACAATAGCTCGTTACCTCCAAGGCTCCACCGTTATCTGCCATTCTCTGAACCATGGCCAAGAAAGATATTGGGACCATCAGTCAATTCTTTCCTCCAAAGCCAACCTGGACTGCTGCGGATGTCCCTGATCAGACTGGGAAAACTGTCATCGTGACGGGCGGCAATGGCGGTATAGGGAGGGAGACGGCACGGGTGAGTCTTCGCTTACTGGTACCCCATCGTGGCATTTTGATGATGAAGAGCGTTCATAGGTGCTACTCTCAAAAGGCGCCAGGGTGTATATCACCACGCAGTCAGAGGAGAAGTCACAAAAGGCGATCGAAGAGCTCAAGAAGGAGACAGGAAAGGACAGCATCTTCTTCCTGAAGCTTGACCTAGCAGACCTTGTCTCCATCAAGGCTGCCGCTAAAGAGTACATCAGCAAGGAAACGGAGCTTCACACGCTCTATAACAACGGGTAAGTGCTCGCACCCATGCACGCATACGCTACGACAGACACACCTCTGACATGACGCAAGTGGCGTTATGAATACACCGATTGACCATGTGACGACACAAGGTTTCGATATGCAATTCAGAATGAACGTTCTAGGTGGGGCGCAGACTGACTTTGTTGCAGCTGTTATCACCTCTCACCTATCAAATCCGCAGGACACTTCTATCTCACCAAGTTGCTCCTTCCTGTTCTAACAGCGACTGCAAAAAAAACTCCTGTGGGAACTGTACGCGTCGTCAACGTGAGCTCCATAGCACACCTGTATGGGGCATCCGAGGGTATCAGGTGGGCCACGCTCGCACCCGGAAATGATTCGCTCGAGGCACGCAAGAAGCTTGGCTCAACCAAGTTATACGGCCAGAGCAAATTGGTGAGGTGTGCGAATGCTACCCCATGCCACCCGATGTTCATTTCTTTAGGGAAATATCCTCTTTTCTAAGGCGCTCGCTTGGTGTTATGCCGCCGAAGGAATAGTATCGACCTCTTTGCACCCTGGGCTCATCCACATGGATCTCGGGCGTTATTCGGGTTATTCTTGAATTGGATCGAGCAGATGATAGGATATGATGTCTCTTATGGTGCAATCACTTCCCTGTATGCTGGCACTGCACCCGCTGTGGGTGAGCTCAATGGCAAGGTGAGTACAGAATTCTGTCTGGGAACCTTCCCTTACGTCCTGACCCACGTATGTGACCTTTCTAGTACCTCACGGTGTGGGCACCCGTCGCGGTTCTGAGCAAGAATGTGCTTGACGCTGAGCTTGCGAAGAAGCTGTGGGAGTGGTGTGAAGAGCAAGTCAACGATATATAAGCTGCCTTGCAAACTCCATGCTTTCCTTACTAGTCCCCCGAGCTGTCGGTTTTTCTGACCATCTTGTGCTTTAACCCCCTGTAATGGCTTGCTCCACATGTTTTCGCGCTTGTAAATTACTAGTAGTTTCTCATTGATTGTTTTTTTGCTTCTGTACTCTTCGCTAGTATGGCAAAACAGTAGCAACCATCAGCCAAATCTGAAAAGAATTTACTCTAGCGGGTCTGAGGCGGAGTGAGGAACGAGTGCATGTTGTGAACACATGACTCATCCGTCGTCGTGTGACTCGCGGATATTAGTAAGGCAACGCGCAAGCCTGTTTATTACAGGAATTCCGAGATTGTATCCTTCCTCTGTCTCAGATGTATTGCTTGTATGAATAGGAGTAGGCCGTGTCAGCGTGATGCGCAAGCGTAGTACTCTATGTATTTAAGCAGCCAGTTTAGCGACAGGAATCACAAAATTCTCTTGCCTACTTTCCTGCCGTTTCGAGTTCCATTAGTCATCAACAGTCACACGAAGGTGGGCGACATCACACTTGATCAAGTGTGAGGCTACCCTAACCCTAGCTCACAAAGAAGAATCAAGAACAGTCGTTTATTGTACAAGAGAGGAAGCGTGTCAATAGTATCAAGTCTATCAAGGTACTATTTTATTACGCTGTAATAGCGCCGCCCCTGATCTTTCATTGGTCAGTGGGACTCGCACTCTGAGAGTGTCGCGACACATATCTGGTTGTGCAACCCACATAGTAGGCCCGCGGTACTAGTGCGCCGATGGCAGACACGAACGCCCCGGCAGGACAGGGAGCAGGGCTGTCTCCCATTGAGGTTCTGCAGCAGGGGTTTACACCAGAGGTATTTCAAGCTATGCAAGTTATTTTCCACGGATTCGAGCAGCAGTTCCAAGCTGTGGAGAGTACTGTAGTCACGTCCCAGCAGTTTCAGAGGTCAATAGAAACTGCATTCCGAGTCACCCATACCAACCTTACCATTGTTGCTCCCCCGGCCCAGCAGCGATCCTCCTCTCCTAAGGAGAACTTTACAAAACTAGTGGTCCAACCTTTTTCTGGGAAAACAACCGACAATGTTGCTGCGTGGATAGCCTTGGCCGAGGATGCGCTCGACACTGGCAAGGTCCCAAGAGATCGTTGGACTCAGTATGCTACTCAGGTCTTTTGAGAGGCTGCGCTTGCTTGGTATCACGCCCAGAGGCTAGCGAACGGCGGACGCATTCTGGCCTGGGATTAGTGCCCATCACGGGTAACCCATGGGTCACTCAGGCCTTACCCGTCCCACACCCGTGTGAAACCCGTACCCGTGCTCACGGGTATGGGTACCAGTCACAACGGGTATGGGTACTTGCGGGTTGTGCGGGTATGAAATCCCGCGCAGGTTCGCACTGCGGGTTGGCGTGGCAAACTTAACATATTGCCAGTGTGCCGCGCAGCCCTTACAACGGGGCAGAGCGTTCGACATCGGTACTACTCGGAAACATCGTCCCAACCACTATCTAGCTCCGCCTCACACCCTTGTACATCAGGAAGTTTCGCCGCGTCAAGTACATCCCTGTCCTTCACCAAACCCATCCTACTCCAAGCACCCAGACACATCGATGCACACGTGGACTCAACTGAGAGTCCATTCCGAACGTGAGACAGAACGAGTCTTCCCTTGCTGAAGACTCGTTCAACGTCAACTGAAGTAGCTGTAGGGGTTGTCAGATCAGGTATGGGAGACCTAATGATGTAACTTACCCGGTATCGACAAGTAGTCTAATGCCTCAATTCTTGACCCACCACGCGGACGTGTCCTTGACATCTTCAACAGGATATCCAAGGTATTCTTGGAGCTCGTCCTTGAGCCCAGAGGTGAGGCGGCGGGCAGAGGTCGATGGTAGATCGTCGAAGATGTTTGGCTTGCCGGTGGTGCCAATGGGCCTAGTAGTCTAAAAAAGTTCGAAGTGAGTGGGAAAAGGACATTGTAGTATGCGTAATACATACATCCTGCATGCAAGCAACAACCTTGTCGATGGGGAGGGACACATATGCTCGCAAAAACTCATTGCAGACAATTGCAGTTGCAGCGATGATCCACGTCTCGTCCCAGTTGGCATTGCGGAAATATTGAAGTTTGTGTCGTGGGTGCAAGACTGTTCAACAGGATCAAAAACGAATGAACAATCAAGGGAAGTACTCACTCATGACTATTCGGTACACTTCCGAGTTATCAGTCATCTCATAGTATTTGTTGAGGTGAGCTTTTCCGAGTGTCAGCGAAGCGCGAATAGCAAACGAGTACTTAGGGTCTTGGCTTGCAGTGGCAAGATGTGCGTCGATGTGATCCATTGCGGGTATCACAGTGGCGAGGTTTGGTGTTGAATGCGAAAAGAAGATAGTTGCATCCTTGAATAGCTGGGAGAGGGTGAGCAGCGGGAATGGGGAAAACGATGAGCGCGATATACTCCCAATACATCGCACAGTTGTTGAACGAGCCCCCATTCCTCCTCGTCTAGCTCGTACTTTCTCATGTCCCTGTCACCGGAAATTTTGTCAATTACCGTGCGATATTCGAGAGCAAATACGAGCATGTCGTATGTTGAATTCCAGCGTGTTGCGACGTCACGCGGCATCATCCGAATGGCAAGGGAGTCGGAAGGGCTACCATCGTTCTTGAGATCTTCAAGGATCTGAATCCAGTGAGGGAGCAGGGCTGTTGTGGAGTTTTTGATCGTGTACGCTAGTTTTCGTAGCTAAACTCAGTTGGACTACCGTGAGTACCAGTTTCGGTTTGTTCAGCTGAGTTTGAACTTACCTTTACCAGTACCAGCCGCACTGGGCGCACGGTTGTATCAAGCTTGTCTTGATCCTTCTGTGACATCCTTTTGCGTGGATCAACCCATCCCTCCTCTCTATCGTCGTCATCCTCGCTTCCATCACCTCTCTTATCCATCTCTTCCCCCTCCATGTCGATTTCCCCAGCAAGGTCTACCAGCGCCACATCGGGCACTTTGTCTGCCCTTGCTTTTGGCATGTTGAATTGGCGAAGAATTACCTTTATGACTAGGTTCAAGATATGTGTGAAGCAATAGGTTCGATTCGCAGCACCCGGAAACACGACAACTAGGTCAGCAAGCACATCAATCATTGTATCGTTCAGTGATGCGTTATCGCATGTAACGCTGAGAATCTGATGCACAAGGTCACGGTAAGTCGCTTGTTCTTATCAAATGACCTAGCAAACTTACCTTGTGTGCTATCCCAAAGTCAGCCAGGATTTTTGCGAACACCGATGCGAGATTCGCGCCAGAATGGGACTTTGCGACCTCAACAAGGTCGAGGAGAAGACACATCGACTTGCCGTTCTGTTCGAAGTGGACGGTCACTGCAACATACACCTTGTGGTTAGGCAAGGTCCACGCATCCGTCCCAAAGCTGAGGGTGCCATTGTGTTCCTGGATAGGTGAGTCAATTCGTTTGGCCTAAGACGTCGTATCGCTGACCAAAACCTCACCTGGAGCATCTTCGCGATCCTACTCCGGACCTTTTTGAACACCTCTTTGACATCGTGCAAGACAGTGGCAACAGAAGGTATGTAATATTCTGGTCTACCCGTCTTCATGAGGCGTTGAAACCCTGGATCGTTGACGATGGAAAAGGGTCGCATACTTTCTGATACCCAGCGCACAATCTCGGCCCTGAGCTCTGCATTAGATAGTTAGATAGTTATCGATTACCACGAACCTGGTTTTGGCCTTATTGTGTTGGCGATGAGAATAAGTAACACGTCCTTTTCCCTTCCACTCAAAGATCGCGGTGAGTGATCCATCTTTTCCCTTCTTGACATTTTCTAACCCTTTCCGAACGCTCCTTATGTCGCTACAAGCATCTGCATTACGCAAGATCTCATCTCCCCAACACAGTTGTGCATGCTTGTGCAGGTTTCCTGTTGAGTTGTGATCGGATGTATCAAGGTTAGTGCCCATCACAGGTAACCCATGGATCACTCGGTCCTTACCCGTACCCGTACCCGTGTGAAACCCGTACCCGTGCTCACGGGTATGGGTACCACTCACAACGGGTATGGGTACTCGCGGGTTGTGCAGGTATGAAATCCCGTGCGGGTTGGCACAGTGGGTTCGCATTGCAAGCTTAACATGCAGGTCAGCGTAACAAGCTCAACGTGAGTGCTGCACGTTGTGTGCTTGGGGGATTTGGCAATCATACTACATCTACTCGAATACACTGTCCTATCCGTGTGATCTACAAACCCCGCTGCGTTGTCAGTCATTGCCCCCCGTCATCATTGCCCCGCCATCGTCGTATCACTGTCGTCGTGTTGTTATCGTCGTCATCGTTGTCGACTCGTCGTTCAACGTTGCCTTATCGTTACCTTCTTGTCGTCCTTCGCCCTGTTGTCATGTGAGTCGGTCGAAGTTGGACGCCGATTGTCGTGGTTAAGTCATCCCCACTGCCTCGCTGTCGCTTCTGCTGCTGGTGTCATAGCCGTCAGTGCCATCGCGGCCGCGTTCGAGACTTGCATTGGTCGCCTGCGGTTGGTAGCTCATTCGGCTCAGGGCTGGTGCATCGGCGAAGTTTGTCTGGCGGGGTTTGCCTTCAATCCTGTCGTCTGTCGTGCAAGACTCTGAGTCACGGTTGTCACGGCTCTGGTGCGTTTCCCGATCTGGTTCCCAGCCACCCGGTGATTGCCGGTTTTGTTCTGTTCGCTGTCCCCTTATCGATCGTGTCGTTGACTTTGTCTCAGGCTATTTCACTATCGTCGCCTCCGCTCAATCTCGCAGGTGAGTACACATTGCCTTATATCCTACTGACATCAATCTGCAGGTGTATGCAGATACCTCAGAGAAGACGGCATCACCCCCACTGCCGTTGCCGCCACCTTGGCCGCCACTGTCAGGGGGCAAGGCGAGCCACACGACAACGACAATGCAACAACAACAAGACAACGGCAACGGACATCCTGCAGACGAAATCCAAAGCCACGTGCGCTGTCAACAACGCACAAGTCCACAACGACTCGGACACAGTGTACTTCCCCGATGCAGTGCCGAGCTGCACACACTACCAGCCGCCGTCGCCGCCAAGGCCCCGCCACCGACAACAGCAAACCGACAACAATGAAGACAACGACGACAACAATGACAGAGACAAAGACGACAATGACAATGACAATGATGATAGCGATAGCGATGATGAGGACAACGACTCAGACGGCGACCATTCTCATAGTAACATTCTAGTTGTAGTAGCTAGTACAAATAAAAGTTGAAGTTATGTTCAAAAAAACCCGTCAAACCCGTCGTACGGGTACGGGTTTTGAACGGGTACTCCACATCGGACCTGTACCCGTGCGGGTCTGCAAACCCATGACGTGCCCTAATCAAGGTAACGTCGGACCATTCTCGGGTTTTTGCCGCGTCCCTTACAATTCGATGCCGTGCACCTAAATTCGTGGACACGCCGCCCATCAACCATCACAATGGATGGGGTTGGCTCGAAGAACGCGTAGACCTGAGCAACCCATTTGAGAGATAGTCGTTCTGATGGGAAATCAGGTGAGCCAATGTTTAGTTTTCTGACTTTGTTTTACTCACTGCATTGTCCTTCTGCAGTTTCAACAGGTTTCGCTAGCTCGTCTCTGTCATCATCACCCTCTGTGGTGTCCTCAGGTACCGAGACTGGATCGTTATCCAGTGGGTCAACACTGTCACGCGTGCTGACAGCCTCAAGAAGGGCATTCGGTTGCTCATTGACTGGTGTAGTATTGTCCTCGTCCTCGACGTCTTCGACTGATGCCTGTCTTTTCCGAGGTTTTACAGCCGCCACCCAAGCAGCGTCAGCAGAGCGCTTCAGGTGCTTCGTGACCGCGTTACTCTCTGCACCTACAAAGTTCTCGTCGGTAATTCGAGAAGCCACCTTCCTTTTTCTCTGTCCAAGTTGCATTATGAGAGTGTTGCAAAGGTTGACGGAGTTGGGGGATATTGGAATGGTAGTTGACCATCTTGGTAAATTTCTCGTGGCATAATAGTTAATGTACACTAGTCGCAGTGCGGTGATTGAAGTTGAATGCTAGACACTGCTAGTGGTTCCTCGAAAATACCCGCCATACCCGTCGCGCGGGTACGGTATTTTCCTGGGTATCTGAACTGTGACCCGGACCCGGACCCACCAAACCCGTACCCGGGTACCCGCACGGGTTTAGAAACCCGTGACGTGCACTAAATGGTGCCAGGCTCCAACGATATTTTCCGCCTTCTCGTTCTCAAAGCACCCTGTGGTATGCGAGTTCCAATCTGCAGAAGAAAGACGCAGCAGCAATGTGAAGACAAAAACAAAAAAATGTTCCAGAGTCTTCCGGCCTACGATAAAAATACTTCACCTCCTTCCGCATCCAGATTGTTTTTGATTGTATGTTTGTGTTACGGTCTTCATTTCCCATCTCAATGTTTCGTTTGCTGATTGTGACAGGAGTCACAAGAGACTGACAACGGGGTGATGTTGTGAACACATGACTCATCCGTTGTTGTGTGACTCGCGGATATTAGTAAGGCAACGCGCAAGCCTGTTTATTACAGGAATTCCGAGATCGTATCCTTCCTCTGTCTCAGATGTATTGCTTGTATGAATAGGAGTAGGCCGCGTCAGCGCGACGTGCAAGCGTAGTACTCTATGTATTTAAGCAGCCAGTTTAGCAACAGGAATCACAGAATTCTCTCACCTACTTTCCTGCTGTTTCGAGTTCCATTAGTCATCAACAGTCACACAAAGGTGGGCAACATCACATGCACAGGGTGGCACGTGGCCCACTGGCATCCCTTTTCTGTGCTGCCACATGTCCATCCTTTTCAACCGGTTCAAAGAACTGTAACTCTTTTGTTTTCGCCCACCCGCCACACCCTGGAAGTAAAAACTGCCAAAGAAGCTGTTTTCTGTCCCTTGCACATCAACGAGCTCCGGGAGTTTTCTCCCACCCACCCGTTGCGACCTCAACTTGGACACAAACCACCAATTTTTCGATTGAGAAGCACTTCATGCTTCCGCCCGGTCTCTACTAGCCTGCAGACTCATATACCTATTCGTTTACCACCCCATATTCCCTCGCTCTTTACCTCCCTAGCACACCTGCCCCACCCCTAATCACAATGGTTTTTTTTCCCGCACCTTTGTGCCTGATGTTCCATGTCAAACTTACTCCCTTGTCCAGCACAGCGCAGGCATGCTTCCCCAGTAAGCCAAGGTAAGCGACCCACAAAGAACACAGCCACATTTAGCTAACTTAGTTGAGGCCGCTTTATGCTGGCACCAGGACGTACAGTCTGCTGGGATTTTTCTGCAGAAACTTGGCAATCAGACTTGGATCAATCAGCTGGATGCGTGACTGGATGCCACAAAACCCCATGATATCCCCCCAGGTAGAGGTGAGTTAACAGTAGCGGTTGGAGTGGTGCGTCGTCATTCCCATGTGGTGTGTTATACTGTACTCCCTCTCACCTAGCAGCACCCCGATCATGATTTGTGACCGTAGTATGCCTCCTTTAGTCACCCGACATCCGTCACCTGCTGTCAACTCTGCTTCAAGGATGTGTTTGTCTCGATCATCCCTGTCGTTGTTACATTTTGGTGCTCGACACCCATGCTTGTGCTGAAAGCCGATTTGTTTCCCTCCTGCATCACAGCACGGTGCTTGACCTACCTATGGCAATCACGACATGGGTGCTGTTCGCACTGCCAACGCTAGTGACGGGGATATTGATCATTGTTGCATTGCGCATATCGTACTATCGGTAGCAAAGTAAACACGTATGGGTACGACAATTGGGGCGCTACATTTTATTCTATACCGGCAAGATGGTCTGATAGCAACTGTACGATCGTGTGATGTCCCCTCGACGATGCAATCTGAATCGGAGTCTGACCCTTATCATCCTCTACACCTACATTTGCACCATGCTTGATTAGCAGGCGCACGATGTTGGCCACCAGTTCCTGACGATATTGCCAGGTGCAGCGGCGTCGAGTGGCTCCCATGGCATGTGTGACATCCAACCTGTGCTCAGTCAATAACTGCACAGTTTTAGCATCCCCCTTGGACGACGCCAAATGCAGAGGTGTTGAGTGGCTCTCATCCTCGGCATGGATGTCTGCCCCATGCTCAATTAGTAGCTGCATGGTTTCAGCATTCCCCAGGGAAGACAAAGGTGTTTTGTGGCTCCTATCGTTCATGTTGACATTAGCCCCGTGTTGGATTAATAACTGCACAATTGTGGCATTCCCCCGGGATGACGCCAGGTGCAAAAGCGTCCGGTGGCTCTTATCCTGAGCGTGGATGTCCACCCCATGGTCGATCAATAGCTGTACAGCTTTAGCGTTCCATGAGGAAGATGCTAGATGCAAAGGCATCGAGTGGCTCTCATCCTCAGCGTGGACATCCGCCCCGTGCTCGATCAATAACTGTAAAGTTTCAGTATTCCCAGAGGACGAAGCCAAGTGCAAAGGCGTCGAGCGACCCTCATCCTTTGTGTTGACATCTGCCCTGTGCTTGATCAATAGCTGCACAGTTTCAGCATTCCCCCAGGATGATGCCAGATGCAATGGTGTCTTGTGGCTCTGGTCCTGTGCCAGTGCATTGGCATCTGCCCCATGCTGGATTAAGAGGTGTGCAATTTTAGCATTCCAGCCAGATGCAAAGGCATCATGTGATCCCCATCCTGTGCATTGACATCCGCCCCATTCTCAATTAGTAGCTGCACAATTTCAGCATTTCTCCAGGACAACGCCAGATGCAAAGGCGTCGAGTGGCTCCTGTGCTGTGCGTTGACATCCGCCCCATACTGAATTAATAGCTGCACAGTTCTAGAATTCCCCCAGGACGATGCCAGATGTAAAGGCATTGAGGGGCTTGTTGAGACACAACTGGATAAGTCACATGTCTCATGGGATATGATTGTGTCATCCCATATACTAAATACGGTATCTGTCCCTTATGGACTGATTTGGACTGGACCAGACTTGTATGGACCACTTTTGTTTATCTTTATTGTCAGAGTCATATATGGCTCTTATTGTTCTTTATTGTTAAGATACTGGTATTGTCTGCTTTAGGCAGCTATTGTTCTCTGCCCTCCAATGGCATTTCTCCCTCTGGCACACAGACCACCTGTATTGTGTTTGGATCACCTGTGCACACAGACCATTCTTACCTAAGCGTCCTGTATATAAGGACTGCTGTTTTCGCCTCTACACTTCAGAGTTCCCTTCACCTCTGAAGTGTAAGTTCCTTTCTTTTACTTCTATTATTACCCTTGCTCATAGACATTCTATAGTAACTTGTCTATTAGGTGTGTAGATGTAATAGAGTTCCCTTCACCTCTGAAGTTAACTTGTCTATTAGCTCTTTGCTATTAACTCCTCGCTTGTTAGTTCTGTGCTCAACAGGGCTCCCATCCTGCGCATGAATATCTGCTTGTCCGAGACAAAGACCGCCGCTCTAGACCGCTCAACAGTCATGGGTGTAGGCATGCACCACGTTCCAGGGTTCTGAGGGCAGCAAAAATGACAGAGGGATGGAGTGAGGAATGGTGGAGAGGGCTTTCTGAGGTGGGCCCCTTGACAATGTCGTGGATGAGGAGTCGTTGAGGATGGATCGAGGATCGAGGATGCCGGCCGATGTCAGAAATGTAATCATATTAGGCCATAGTAAAAGAGCGACGAGGAGTGAGACGAGATGATGGGAGGACGGAAGAGTGGGGGAAACGAGGTGAGGAGGAAAGGGACGTTGAACACGCGGTTGGCGATCATCTGTGATAGGAAGTCGAGTCATGTACCATGCTGACAAGACCGAAATGGTTGATAGTAGGTGGTTTCACACTCAAGGGCTGCAGTGCCCTTACAGTGTCCCAATAGAATTCGAACAAGGTCTATGCGTCCCTTCGCCGCTGCCAAGTGGAGTGGGGTCATGTGGTCATCTTGTTGTGCATTCACATTTGTGCCAGTGTTCAGTAGCCATTGTGTGACATCCACCAATCCGTCCATTGACGCAGCATGAAGTAGAGTGTGGCTTTGGTAGCCTATAATATGCGGGACTGCGCCATGCTGGTTGTTACGAAACCCGACTGCCGACGTTCCCAAGCGCCCGCGATACGGCCCGGAGATACCGCCACATATGGTGGAGACTCCAGAGGGCACGGTCGAGGCCAGTAGCGTTCTAGACGTGGCCAGGGTCCAGTTCCGAGAAGCCATCAAGCCATGATGTCACCGTCAC
This sequence comes from Lactarius pseudohatsudake, assembly GCA_021525015.1. Lineage (NCBI taxonomy): Eukaryota > Fungi > Basidiomycota > Agaricomycetes > Russulales > Russulaceae > Lactarius > Lactarius pseudohatsudake. The sequence continues at coordinate 65,920 of JAKELH010000349.1, read as the reverse complement.
GTGACCGAGGGCTAGGCCGATCCAGACTGATGACGATAGATGGCGCAATCGACCAGGTGACCCTTCTAGAAGGTTCCCTGTCTGTGCACGGACCACAGAACCCGAGAGAGAGGACTTAGCTGAGTACGAACCTTATGTACCTGCATGTATATATACCAGGCTGTCTTTGTACTCGAGTCCTTAGACTTGATTTACTTTGCAATACCAGCTTAGTATCTTGGGAACCCTGCTCTGCCTTGACTTGCCTTTTCCTCTCATCTTGTCCATCACCGTTCTCGCTGAGCCCCTTCAAGCTTTAGCCTTTGACCGATATCAGTCTCCGTTGTCATCGTCGTTGACAATGTCCCAACCATCGCCTTCCGTTCAGCCTGCCGCGGGTCCTTCGAACCATGGACGTCGCCCCGCTGGTGGCGTTACACTGGTGTAGTAGCTCTGAATGTGTCTGTTATACAATGCCGCTACCAGTGGACTCTTGTTAAGACTGACCCTAGCATTTACATGCTGTGGACCCTTGGCGATGAGATGTTTCGTTAAGTTGTGAAATCCACAAAATGAAGTGTAGTATAGACACAACGGAGCATAGTCATCTCCGACTCATCGCTTAATGAAGATGTCTGGGAGGGATGAATACCAGCGTATAAACTATTATCACCCTCCAGGAAAGACAACCATTCTTTGTCGATATTATACAACTTGAGCCATGCCGCAAAATATGGTTTCACTGCATCAAAAAGATGTCGCATCCCAACTCCTATGCGCAGCGACACCTTCTCAAATAGTGCTTTCCCAGCCCGGCTCATAGTGTCACGGTACGGCTTGTGGACACTTACTATACAGTGATGACTTCCTGAGTAAGCTGTAATCAGTCATGGACTTCATATCAGTCAGCCATAGTATCACGTGTTTGTGGTGGTACTATGACTCATTACTAGTAGTAGTCGTATTAGGGTTCAAGCTACTTACGCTACTCGATGTCTTGGTTCAAAGGGGAGCTTGAAAGCCACCCCTCTCTTGTATAAGTAGTACGCAGCGAAGACCAAGGATCGCTATCTTGGTCTTCTTCAGAAGCCACATTCTCTCTATCCTCTCGCGTGCGCCTGATTCCCCTCACTTGACTCTGACATGAGCAAGTCGAACGTCTACTACGCCTGGAGGACTTGACCCCAGTGCCAATACTGATCACGTGCACTATAGAGGCCGTGTATCCGCGTTGTAACACCAAATTCGCTAAGTCGTCTACGCCCTTTCGAAGTCCAAGTCGGACTAAACACCAGTGGCAGCGTTACATTAAGACCAAGATCCTTTCACCCTGGCGTTCACGACTCGAGACCGTTGGACCAACTTCAGAACCTACTCCTCAGAACGACGAGGAGACTGCAATGTACCAGTACAATTCCTAGGGGCAGCTACGTGGAGAGAATACTGAGGAGACATCAGATACTTTGTCGACTTTGCATCGGGACCTACTCGATACCGACCAGTCGAATTCAACTTCGAAAACCTTTGTTGGGTAGAAGTAACGTGGAACCCAATCGACAGTAGGTGGGATGCAGTAAGACCAGCCGGAAGAAACTACAACTGTGATATCGACGCGAGGGGACTACCAAACTGTGAGCAGTGGGGACGCATTGACGGACACCCAGAAGAGGAACCTAGCACATCAGAGCCAAGGACACCTGCACCTTCAGAGATGAGTGGAGAAGATGACCAGACAGAAGCTGACGAAGATGAATCAGAAGTCGCAGCCATAACACAAACAGCTGAGTTACTCCACATAACAGAACCTGAAACCATCCACATACACTCCCCCGCAACAGTTCCCGCAATGGCCACCACAACAACAGTTGAAGAAGCGCTTATCAACGAAGAAGTAAGACACATCAGAGAAGAAGCCAATGCGATCCTTCTCCCCATCAACCCAACCACAGGCCATCAAATGGACGCGGACGAAGCTGCCATATTTCGCGCAGTAGGACCTGACCACCCAGATCCGCCCCCAGGAAGAGGAAGTCCCGGACGAACATGACCCGGAGGAGGACCCGGAGATTTTGGAGGCGGGCCGCCAAGAAGAGGACCACCCGGGGGAGGGCCACCCGGAGGAGGAGGAGGAATACCAGGAGGCGGAGGTATCCAAGGAGAGGATAAACTCACAGGCGAGAAACCCACCGTATTCGACAGAGACAGGGCTAACTATGAAGCCTTCCTCACGCAATGGCACCTCTACTGGGCCCTCAATGGGGACGCACCTGTACTACGGAACGTATATCGCTGATGCCTCATGTTTCTGGGATACGTCAAAGGACCCATGGTCAGCAACTGGACCCTCGGGTTCCTCACCTGGCTCAACAACGAAGTAAGAAATGGAAGGGACCGCTACTGTAACGGTTCTCGTCGTGGACACTTACGAGTACGGTTGTGGCTCCTTTGTAAGCAGTAATTGGTCACGGACTCGTAGTATCAGTCAGCGGTCGTGGTATCACATGTTAGTGTACCATGACTCATTCCTAGTATCGTCGTAGTAGGGTTCGAGCTACTTACGCGATTCGTCTCGGGGTTCATAGGGGGGCTTTAAAGCTATCCCCTTCATGTATAAATAGGAGCACGCAAAGACCAAGATACGCCATCTTGGTCTTCTTGAATCGTCACCACGCTTCTGTCTCTCCTTCGGTTCCTTCTCCTTCTCGGACTCGTCGTTCGCTTGCCTCTAGCAGAGGAAGTCGTCTTCCGTCATTTACGCCTAGTGGATCGAGCCCTAGTGCCCTTCGTGACCGCGTGTCTAGCAAGACGGTGTGTTATCATCACGTGACTATACGAGTCGCAACATCCGCTAAGTCGTTCTACGCCCTTGCGAAGTCCAAGTCGGACTAACGCCAGTGACGGCGTTACAGATGGTCCCCTTTCCTCCCATTTGTTGGGTGGCCGCGGGTTTCTTCGTCGATGGTGAGTTCCTTTTTTGTTGGTAGCCTGCTGTTTCGATGATTATGTCGTCTCCTTCTAGCGTGTTTGTTGTCCAGTTGATGTTTGGGTTAAACACCCTGAACCATTCGTGTCCTAGGACAAGTCGATCTTTTCCTAGGTTGGCGATATAGAATCCTTGTTTCACTGTCTTGTTCCCTCTCCGTACGTATAGGTTGCAGAAGCGCGTAACCGCTCCAACCTGGTTGTCGGTGCCATCGATATTGGTGATGGTTCGTGGATTTGTTAGTGGGTTCGTTCCGAGTCCTAGGTTTTTGACGGTTCTTTCATCGATGAAGTTGTGCGTTGCTCCACTGTCAAGCAATGTTTCGACTTCGGTCTTTCGGTGCCACATGTATACGGAAATTGGTACTGTCATTGAACTTCCTTGGGTACTGTACATACTGTTAATGTTTGCCTCACTCTCGACCGTTAGAGCTCGGCACTGTAAAAATCCTCCCCCATGTCTTGTGAGTCAAGCCATGCGCCATACTCCTCGTCCGTCATGGTGGCAGTGATTGCGTTAAGCTGCTGTGCTTTGGTGAGTCCTTGTGGCGATGGAGCTGTTGTCTTTGTGGGTTCGGGGGCTGATTGGGTTGGTTTGCTTGTAGCGGGTTCGACTTCGGCGGCGCGTGCCGAGATGTTCTGACGCGGGGCGTTACCGCCTTGCGTGTTCTTTTGTGGGCAGTCTCTCGCCATGTGGCCTTTGAGGCGGCACCGGAAGCAGCGGCCCTCGGCGGCTAGCTTCTTGCGTTCGTCGTCCGTGAGTTTGGTGAGTTGCGGAGGTGGTGTAGTGGTAGCGCTAATGTTGGCTCCGTCGACGTCCATGGGGACGGCGCTGTTGTTATGTGGTGTGGTGCGTTGGGTTTGGTTGTTATGATTGCGGTTGGACTGATATTGTCCCTGGTTAGGGCGGCACGATCCGAGCGAAGATCGGATTTCTCTCATGCGTTCGACCTCGTTGCGCGACATATCCTTCCACTTGTCCATGGTGGTTGGCCATTTTTCTCGGTACATGACGCGGCGGTGTATATCCGCATGGAGGCCGCTCTTGAACTGGGCAATGGTTCCCTTGGCGTTGGGTTCCCATTCGGCGGCGGCGGTGAGGCGTTCGAAGGTGGTGATGTAACTATCGATGTCGTGCGTTTTCATATCTAGTTTCATGAGTTGGTCATACGCGTTCTGAATCTTCGCTCTGTCTTTCCAGGAACTTTTGAAGTACGTTTCAAAGTTGTTCCATAGTTTTTCATCGGTGTCGTCGATGTGGGTTTTCGGGTCCGTGCTGGCGATGATGATTTCCAGCTCCCGATCTCGCGCGTCGACCCAGTCGTCCACATTTGGGCCACGCATATAGGACAGTGCGTGCATCACGCAGTTGTATGGGTTTGACATGATATCGTTGGATCTGTTTAGGATCTTAAAACGACGGAAGTCCCTCAAGAATTGATCACTCTTGGATCGGTCGCCGGTGAAGACAGTGGGTGGGAGGCCGCGAAGACCTCCTGATGTGGTTGGGGTGGCCATGGGTGTCGGTGTAGGTGGTACAGGTGCAGCAACGGGGGGTGCTGTTGGCGTGTTTGTTACAGGGATAGTTGGCGCCGCGATTGTTGTCTGCGGTGGTTCGATGGGTGCGGTTTCGGGAGGATTTGCTGGTGCAGGTTCTGTGTTGTCGGGGGGTAATGTGTTGACTGCGTCAGCATATGACGGTTCTATGCTGACTGGTTGTTCTAGGAGGCGACCTTCGTTTTCGAGGGTCTGAAGTTGTTCGTAGTTCGGAAGTCCGACGTTATCTGGGATGCTAGATGATGCAAACAACCGGTTGTTGATGTACTGCGTCCCGTGCCACTGAAGATCGGCGAAGACGAGATGATAAACTTGTTCGCTGTTCGGGTCTGGGCAGATGTGGTATCCGGATCCGGTGTTGTGTGTGGTTAACCAGAAGGCTACGCCGCATGCTTCACGGGATAGATTGGGAGGCTGTGGTGGTGCAGGGAAGGGGTACTGGGGTACGGGTTTGGGTTCTGGGCTAGAATCCTGCGAGAGGATTCTGAAGCGGCCACAGCGAGGCGTGGTGGTTGGCCCTTGTTACAAGGGCTGGTTGCTGTGGGTCGAGGGTGCGGGGTACAAGGTTCTGGGTAGCACGACGACTTGTCATAGACTAGGTTTTGAGACTTGTCTTATGTTACGTCCTGACGGGGACGTCTGCGCGACCTGCACCTGAGTGGGTCTGAGTAGAAGTCTTCCGAGTCACGTGACTCGGTGGGCGAGAAATATCAAGGCGCGAAGATTGCTAAGGCCAGTCAAGGGTTCAGTGTGGAGGCTTGTTATAGCACAAGTCCTCAAAGCTTCGGGGGGACAGCCCAGTAAAGGGGAGTCAAACAATGGTAGAGTGGAGGATCACACAGGAGAGGGTTGGAACAGTGGGACTGTTATTCGTCAGATACAAACGAAGACAAGTCTAAGGTGCTACTGTTACTACTGGGGGTTTATATAGGTTCTTAGGAGGCGTCTATATATGGCAGTGCTGGTACTAAGGTGAGTCATCAGCACTGTGTATGAGTCGAAAGAATAGAAGAGAATAGAAGGGAGCAGAAGGGGACGGAATGGGGCGGAATAAACTAGAATGGAGTGGGGTTGGGGCATCAGTCAGTGTGCCCAAGCGTGTGTAATGAGTAGGTAGTAATAGGGCTGCGCACCGTCCGTATTACAGAGACGGCCGTACAAAACACGGCGGTCGACGGGGTAAGGTCATACTATATACGGTACGTGTCACGATCACAGATCGTGCCATCGATCGTTTCAGATTTCTGCTTCTGTTTCTGGAAAAGTCTCGGATTTTACTTCTATGTTTCACTTCTGCCAGCTCACTTCTGCCAGCTCACAAATTGTACCTATGTTTAGATCAAACACTTACACGGCCTCGGAAAATACACAGAAAAATAGGAATTCTACATAGTATTTAAAGAGTCTGTCTTTTACATTGTATTCCTCGTTCTAGTCTTGTTCTCTGTGAATTCAAGTACTATTGCCACCCTCTCCTTGTCCTCTCCCCTGCAGTGTGCAGGTCACCGCTCTCTTGCTTTGTCAGCGACCCGGCCCGATTGTGCCACCACATTTTACCTACGACTAAGCGGTAGCAGCTCAGAAACTGTGAGCCCGCCTCTAGGATCGTAAAATAAGACTAGAACCATCCCCTACCGACTCTTGAGCCCTCTTGATACAGAGGCAAGAGCTCGGGCATTTTTCGTCGTCCCGCTGCAACTCGTCGAGCTTGGAAACTCACAAACGAGCCGAAGCCGGAACATTTTGTCCCCCGTCGTGAAAGATCGACACAGCCAGTCCCGCTGCAACTCTCGACGAGCTTGTAAACTCGCAACGAGCCGAAGCCGGAAACCCATCGAGTACGAAGACCGTAGGTGCTGACCAGTCTTCCGAACCAGACTATCTTTGTCCCCCGCCGTGAAAGACCGGCATCACTGCACTGTCCGTGACTCTCGCGAACGAGTTTGTACACTCGTGCGACAAGCCGGAAACCATCTACCTTGCACCGCCGTGAAAGACCGGCACCCCAAACCTAGCCCGCCGTGAAAGACCGGCATCATTGAAAATTTTGTTACGACTTCTCGTGGTGCATCAGCAAGACGACACAGGATTAACCCAGCTTATTCGTCGCTTAAATTTGATCGTTCTGTCACTAAGCCGTCAGCAATGCTAAGCGACCACTAAGCCCCCCAATCAAGTATAAGATGATTCAGAGCCTGAATTTCACTCAAACATGTAGTTTAATTACACAAGAGTACTAAGAAACTAAGTGTCCTATTGCAGTAACTCGCAAACATCTGTCGTCGTTCACGCTGTACTATCCCAGTGCTGGCAGAGTGTCGGTTCCCCGCGCGCGGCCAGGTGCAACCATGAGCGGCTGACGTGCAGAGCTGAGCAGCGTGGAGATCGGGGTTGCCGGGCTCCACCGCCTTCCGGAATTCACGCTCCTGCTGCGCATGACTACTGTTCGCACTTACGCTTGGGGCGGGGCTTGATGTCACGCGCCGCGGCTGGCTCGACCTCCCCGTCAAGTTGGCACGCCTGCCGCAAGTGAGAGAGATTCACCTGTGAGACGGCTCAGACGACGGGAGAGAGGTGTCGGAAGTCGGGGGGGATATCCTGCACGGAGATGGGTATGTATCCAGGAACGATGCCGTGGGTAAAGGACGCGTGGTCGGTGATGTTGTGCAACGAGGGCCGTTCTTGCGGGTTGGGCATGAGTATCTGCTGCACGAGCTCGCGGACGTCAAGTGATACGTCTCAGTGTGAGGAGAACTCATATTGGTTGTCGCGGATACGTCTGTGCGGGGTTAAGGTTAAGTTGCTAGCGAGAATACCTGCACCACATCTTAATGATAGCACCAGGATGGCAGCGACACCCGGGTCGCAGTGCAGCCAGCCCCCAGTTCGACTTGTGAAAAAAAAAAAGATTTGGCACAACACCCCACCAAACAGACGCAAAGACAGACGCAAAGAAAGTAGCCGGGCCAATCACACCAGTACATTTGAGACGGAGTTCTAAATTTCGACGAATGATCTTGTATCGTCCTGTATTTATGTATCCACGCTCTTGTCCCCATCCGTGAATATGCTGTTTTGTGCGGGACATCTTCAACTTCGTATGTCCTCAGCTCTTTGATCATACTTCTGATTTATTTTTGTCTAGGTTACTGCAAGTGATGAGTGGCCTACTGGTGTCTGCTCAGGCTTCTCCATCTCACAGGCTGATGACGAGACTGTCAGGCCTATCCAAGTTGTCGCTGCCAGATCGTATGTCTTTATATATTGTTGTTTTCTGTTCTTACTACTAATGTTTTCCTGCTGTCATATCATGGCCGTCAAACTGGCTCAAGATCAAGCCCACTACGCGACGTCATCCACGAGACAAGGTACTTTTTTTTTTTTTTTGTTTTTGTCTTTTTTTAACTCATGTTTTGTAATCACACGACTGCCACGGCCATTATCACCGACTCGCCACCACCACTTGGACTGGGATCACCGCGGTATGGCCTGTGGAGAGGGAGGGAGGGTTTGCCTTGCTCGTCACGAAGTGGCCGGTGACGAAGCGGCGGCAGAGGAGGGGGCAGTAGGGACAGCGGGGGTGACAGGAATGGCGACGGTGCGAGATTGGCGACAGTGGCGATTGGAACGGCGAAGTGGCCGCCGGCGGTGCGGGGGAAGGTGACAGCAGTTCTCCTTACTTACTGATATCTGCCACAGGAGATACGCCCTCTGTAGTTGCATGCCCGAAGTACGCAGGCAGTGCACCTGAATGCGTGATTGGTAGGCGACTGGCATCGCGAGGGGGAGGGTTCCGACAGTACCATGTATCATAGCGTTTCTGAATATACATATTTGACCAAATATTGATTGTCTGGGAAATAAGCCCTGTTTCTAATAAATAAGGACGGGTCAAGCAGTGAATAAGCGAGAAATTAAGCCCAATTCAGGAATTGAATCTACTTATTTGCTTAACTCACTTAAATATCGGCTAATCTGAAATACGCTTTATGCCCGCTTAGGGGTGCTTAAATGGCTTATTACTCAAATAAGCGAAAAAATAAGCGAATGTCGTTTTGCTGATGTGATACCCGAGAACCTCCAGAGTATTAACTTGACCAGTAATCGTGCCGTTGAACGGACAATCTCTCGACCCCGGAACCTTTTGACAAGACCAACGGACACAACTCGACGACCCTTCTTGTCCCCTCATTGAAGACTACCTTTTTCCGACATGTTACCCTCGGCCATTTTACGCACATTGAACGAACCTATCCCGACCCCCTTTACTGGAGACCTGACACACGCAGCACAGTTCCTTCAAGATCTGGACAGTCTCATGTGGAAGAATCGCAATCACCCGCTCATTTCCACCCCCTGGACGCGCATCGATCTGGCGCTCGCTTTTATTTCGGGACCCACGACTCTGGCTTGGAGGCGCAGCATTCGATGCGGCCGCACTACTGAAGTCACGACTGACACACTCTGGGACGACTTTCTAGAATCCTTCTGTGAAACTTGGGTCCACTCTCCTGAATCGACAATATACGCCGTCGCTCCCACAGTGCAAACTTCGACAGCAGATATCCCATCACCGTCACTCACCGCTGCCCCTACACTGAAACACGTAGAAGACATATCGATCGTCCTTACTGCGGACGACCTCCCGCCGCGATGCTTATCAGAAACCATCGATCTGACTGCGGACGATGATGGTACCGACGACTGGGCTCTGTTCGCCCCCCGTACCTTTGCTCCCCCAACAATTTCACCCATAGCCTCAATTCTCGACTCGGTGAAACGTGTCGACGAACAGCCGCCCCCGCCACGCAGCGCATGTCGCTCGGCCAGCCCGATAGTCCCTGTCACGACTCACGACGAGTCGTCCGACCCACCTCTGCCTCTAATCGAGACCCCCGACCTGTCACCTACCGCCTCCGCAGCGCAACGCGCGGAAGATCGCCCAATCGCAACCCCCATCGAAGCCGATCATGGTGAGACCCTCATCACCTCTCCACACGCATCAAACGGAACCGCGAGGAAACGCAAACACAAAACCGACGAAGAGGACGACACGCGCCCCGGCAAACGCATCCATGCGCAGCTCGCGCGACGCCGCATCCCGTTGCCCCGGAAGTACCGATACGTCCAACGACGCTCAACCATTTCACCACCACCAGTGGACGACTCCAGCGGTCTTTTCACCCCCATTCGACTCTGCCCGTCATCACCTTCCGATCGGCTCACTACGCCTCATCACGCCGTCTCTCGCGACGTCACCCCGCTTCAGTTACCTTCGCAATCTTCTCCTGCCGATCTCACTGCGAATGTCGAGCATCACCCCGCAAACCTCGCCTTCGTCACCCCCGTCTCTCATCCTCATCTCCCGTCGCACTCGGTCTCACCGTCCCCACCCGCCGAAATCAACGCCATTTCTCTCTCGTCTCCCTCGCCTCGTTTACCTGCTCTCTTCTCTCCGCCTCTATCTCGCGCGCCTGACTTGTTGCCTGCCTACGTCCTGTCCTCCCCCGCGTCCGTACTACCTCTCCCTCGGGCATCCGTATCCCGTCTCCTCCCGTGCTCGCCTGTCTCCGCACCCCTTTCTCGGACCTCAAAACGCTCTCACCTGACTCACCCTTGAATTCATCTCTCGCTGTCAACAACGTTTCACCGACAGCACTGCCTGCGAACATCGAGCAGTCGTTCGACGACCTCGACGAGGCCCCTGGAGCGGTCCTCCTTGCCTCTCCGCCTCCGCCCCCGTCCCCGTCCGTCGCCCCCGCCCTCTTCCCCGTGCGCCCGCCCATCTCCGTTGTCGAGGACGACAACCTTTCTAAAGGGGGGGTGAAAACCATCGAAAACTCGGTTTTAGTACCGATCGTCTCTCGGTATCCGCCTATCTTTCCCCCAAAAGCGTCCGAACGACCACGAGAGCCAGACGAGCTCGCAGGACAAACCCGCGTCGTACACAGCGGACACACCACGAGACTTGTTGCGCCGCTCGACGACACCCCGTCAGCTACGTCTCCCCGCCACACCCTCAAATGGCCACGTGACCCAGACGAGCTCATAGCCGAATGCGTTCACGCGCAACCACGACAGACACGTTCACGCCGAGCAGACCGTCACATCAGCGACGAGCGACCACCGGACACAGACGCGGTCGTACAACGTACTATGTATCGGACTACTCGAAGACGTCCAACAACTCAAGCCCGCTCAAACGCAAAACCGAACGGCGATAAAGACGCAAGATGTACTACTCACACCCTTCACAGACGCCCCCGCATCCGAACCTCGCAAACACGCAACCAGACCATCAACAAACCCGCAAATCACGGACAAAAACCAGACGTACTCACACAACGTCTCGCTGTAGACAAGTTCCTCAAAAATTACGACGTCTCCTATCCCTCGAAGAAACGACGCCAAAACCCACCCGAACCAGAGTACGACGCGGTAATGCGACATCTCGATTACCGACTACGAACCAATGATGTCTCGAATCGTGTGGACCCATTCCACTATACGGTTCTGCAACTTGCTACCATGGGTCCCGACGGAACTCAACCACGCAGCATATATCGCAGCGCCCAGAAAAAGAAAGCCAAATTATTCGAGGACGAATAAGTCAAGAGAGGGGCGTATGTCACGATCACAGATCGTGCCATCGATCGTTTCAGATTTCTGCTTCTGTTTCTGGAAAAGTCTCGGATTTTACTTCTATGTTTCACTTCTGCCAGCTCACTTCTGCCAGCTCACAAATTGTACCTATGTTTAGATCAAACACTTACATGGCCTCGGAAAATACACAGAAAAATAGGAATTCTACATAGTATTTAAAGAGTCTGTCTTTTACATTGTATTCCTCGTTCTAGTCTTGTTCTCTGTGAATTCAAGTACTATTGCCACCCTCTCCTTGTCCTCTCCCCTGCAGTGTGCAGGTCACCGCTCTCTTGCTTTGTCAGCGACCCGGCCCGATTGTGCCACCACATTTTACCTACGACTAAGCGGTAGCAGCTCAGAAACTGTGAGCCCGCCTCTAGGATCGTAAAAGTACGTGTACCTACCTCTTGAGTTGCTCGACGGTACGGTACGGGTGAATAGATGGCCGTCTGACGGTGAAAAGGACAATACGGCTACTAGCAAGTAACTGAACAACGCCGCACTGTAACTACTTGGTCTGACTATCAAGCCCACCGCATTGCCTGCCACCACCGTCGTGTCACCACCATCGTCTGTCGCGTTGTCTGTTGCATCCATGTTGTTGTCGTCGTCGGTGTTGCCTTGCTGTCACCATTGTCATTGTCTTCACCCCACCGTCGTCCAAGTTGTCGTCGAGCCAGACACTGCCCCATTTCTGTGGTTGAATCGTCGTCGCCGCCTCGCCATCGTTCCTGCCACTGGTGTTATTGCTGTTGTTGGGACGGCGCCAGCGTCGCATTTGGGGCAGACGCAGCCAGACTTGGCTTGGCAGGATGGTGGTGGTGGTTAGTAGCTTGTTCGGCTCGGGGCGGCGTCGGCGAAGTGCTCTGTTTCGTCGTGGTTGGCACATGTGGCATTTGGTGAGGGGTGATAGAATATATTTAATATGGAGGTCACACGGAGTGGCGGCGAGCCAGGGATGAGCGTCCTAGATAAGACGCGCTACCCCTATGAGTCGTTGTTTGTACAATATTTACAACGCATTCGTAATCTACTCGCACGTGAGTTCACATCGGGGATCTCCGAGGTCGGAGTCATCCGGCTGGTACCGACTGGGATTCCTACACTCCCCTTCACGTCGGTAGCAGTCCCATCTCCTCGACGTGCCTCTTTAGTTTAGGACGGGGCAACGGCTTTGTCAATACATCGGCCGTCTGATCGGGGTCTCTGCAACTCCCGATCTCTATTGATCCCCGGTCCACTTGTTCGCGGATCCAATGCCACTTAACATCTAAGTGCTTTACGCTTTTGTTATACTGATGGTTTTGTGCGATGGCTATTGCGCCGGTATTGTCTCCTTTGACCAAGGTGGGACGTTGCTGACTAAATCTGAGGTCTCGATAGAGGTTCCTCAGCCAACACGCCTCTCGGCACGCCTCTGAAAGGGCGATATATTCCGCTTCCGTCGATGACAGTGCGACCACTGTCTGTTTCTTCGACATCCACGAAATCGCGCCGCCTGCAGCCTTGAAGACATATCCGGACGTCGATTTACGATCATCCTGGTTGGCTAGAGCGGCATCCGCAAAGCCATGGAAAAGGTTCGTCCCTTTATTCTTCCCCGGGAGCGTTGAATATCTAATTCCGTATTCACGCGTTCCGGCGAGATACCGTAGGATTCTCTTTAGGGCCGCTACATGTTCGAGACTCGGATTCGCTGTGTAACACGCTAATCTGTTTACAGCGTGTGCGATGTCCGGCCGCGTAGCATTCGCTAGGAACTGGAGTTCGCCTAGCAATCTCGCATACGAGTTGCTTCGATCTCCCTCGTTCCCATCTGGATTCGGCCCTATTTGGTGATTATTATCCATCGGCGTTTTGACAGGGTTTGCATGCAGCATTCCCTCCTTTTCCAGGATGATCTCTACATATCTCTTTTGGGAAATCGTGATCGACGTTTCGTCACGGGTGATTTCTATTCCGACAACCTTTGCCGGCTCACCCATGTCTGTGACTTCCCATTCGGTATGTAGATTTCCCTTCATTTCTGACATCGAATCTTCTGACGTTGCGAATAATAGAAGATCGTCGACCCATACGGTTATTATTTCTAGGTCGCCGCCTCCCCTTCGCACATATACGCATGGATCCGATATCGAGCGCGTGAAGCTATGCTTCCGCAGTTTGCTATCTAGCTCGCGATTCCACTCACGTCCGGACTGTTTTAGTCCATAGAGCGTCTTTATGAGTAGGCAAGCTCGACCTGTTCCATCCTCATATCCCTCCGGCTGACGCATGTATACGGTCTCTTTTAGGATACCATTTAGGTATGCTCCCTTAACATCCATTTGCTGGATGCGGAGATCGTGTATCGTCGCGAGGGCCAGTATGGCTCGGATAGTCTCGAGCCTAACTACTGGTGAGAACGTTTGGTCATAATCATATCCCGGTCGTTGCGCGCAGCCCTTGGCTACTAACCGCGCCTTGTATTTCAGGAGGTTTCCTGACTTGTCATATTTCTTAGCGAAGACCCATTTATTGGCGATCGGGATAGCGCCAGCAGGAGCGTCGGTAAGCATCCATGTTCCCGTGCTCTGCAATTGGCTGAGCTCGGCTTTTACCGCGTGTTCCCACTCTGACCATTCAGGAGATGCCTTGGCCTCGTTTAGGCTTTTCGGTTGATCTCCTCCGTCAACACGGGCTTGCGCGGCCATGACTTCGTCTTCCGAATCGGAAAACGGGTCATTTAGGTGTTTATAATCCGCGCGTATGCCTCGCGTTTTGCGGGGTGGTTCTGGTAGTTCTGGTGAGTCTAGGCTATTCTTCCTCTTCTGACCTGCGTGTACTGGGCTATTACCATCTAGGTCTTCCCATGGCTGTACGTCCATATTCGGTACGTCGCCTGGCTGCACGTCCATATTCGGTACGCCGCCTAACACGCGTCCTGCTCCGCCGGTGGACAGAGCGCCTCTACCGAACTCCCCTTCGCGCTGTGCACTAGGCGCGATAACGACCATTTCGGGCGTTTCGGGATATTCAGGAGGACAGAGGAATTTATAATTGCGGGAGGTAAGTACCTTCCGCGTGTCTGCGCTGTAATATTTGACGGCTTTAGCTCCATCTTCATAACCGACATATGCTCTTCTCTTAGATTTGGGGAGCATTTTCCTCTGCTCGGCCATGCCTTGCAGAAGTACCCAGATGGGTGCTCCGAATTCCCGAAGGTGCGTGATGTCTGGTTTCTGTTGAAACCATGATTGATATGGCGTGACATCAACAGCTTTCGTATAGGAACGATTTCTTAAATATGCCGCATGTTCGACGGCATGTTCCCATAGGAACTCGGGGAGTTCTCCCCCTTTCAACATCGCGCGAGCAAGTTCGACCAATGTGCGATTCGCGCGTTCGGCAATGCCGTTTTGAGCAGGTGAGTATGGCGCGGTTACTTGGTTTGTGATCCCGCGCTCACGACACCATGTCAGTAATGCCTCATTGAGGTATTCCTTCCCCCTATCTGTGCGAGTCGCACGGGGAGGACGATCGTTCGCTCTCAGGTACGTCAAATAGTCTTTCACCGCCTTCGCTGCCTGATCCTTCCCTTTTAGGAAGGTTACTGTTATATATCGGGTAGCGTCGTCGACGAAAAGCGCAAAGTATTGATGTCCATTTATGGACGCTACATCGTACTTTCCCCAGAGATCCATGTGAGTTAATTCACCTGGGGAAGTGTGACGTGCTGATTTTCCTTTATAGGGTTCTTCCGCTTGTTTGGCCTCGGTACACGCGACACAGTCGGGGGTCGGCGTTGATATATCAACGCGGAATCCACTGACTAAGTCCTTTTCCAGCAATTTGCGCAGACCGCTATAGCTCACGTGTCCGAAACGTTTATGCCAGGTAGCCCAGCTTGGAAGCGGATCTGTGGCCGCGAATGATTCGTTCGCGCGTTCACGATCCCTATTTGTCCGTACTTTAACTTGTAACTTGTACAAGTTGTTTCCGGCTATGCAGCCTGTAGCCACTTTTTCTCCTTCTTCGGAAGATAATATCAAGTTGCCGTGTTTACACATATAAGTTCCACCGGCATTGTCCCATCTTCCGAGAGAAAATAAATTATTTTTGTTGTTTGGAATATGAAGTACATGTTCTAGTCGCAAAATGTATTTGCGGCCGTCACAGTCTGATTCCAACTCAACAGCGCCTTTCCCATTTATGGGGACGATGGAATTACCAACGCCGGCGACTGAGGTGTCGATACATCGCTCGTATGTAACGAACGATAATCGGTCATTTGCGACGTGGGAGGTGGTCGCGCTATCGGCCAACCAGTCATAATGAGAAGTAGAATCATCATTTCCGGTCGCATAGCTATAGTCAACACCTTTATACTTGTGATACTCATCAATATCCACCCAACCACTGTCTTCGTCGTCGTCTTTTGGATCGTCGACGTTGCACGCGATATGTTTGACGGGAACGGCGGCTCTAATAGAGACCGCAGTTGACGGTACGTCGGCAGTGACATGGACCTCCTCGATCTTCGAGGTAGATGCCTTGGCATTGCCGTCGACCTTACCGTCTTTTATCTCCTTTTGATGTTGCCAACAGTTCTCCGGGGTATGAGTATAGCTCCCGCAATGGATGCACTTACTCTTCCCGAGGAAGTAACAGTCAGCAGTTTTATGTCCGTCTTTGCCGCAATGGTTGCAGTGTTTCTTCTTTTTGCCACGCTTGGAGGATCCACGCTTGGAGTCCCCTGAGCGCGTATCGCCAATGCGCTTGGCAAGCGGACACTTGTTGCTGGTGGTCTGATTTGTGTTCTCTGACTTCTGCGAACGCATCTCGCGTCGAACGCATTCCTCTTTGACCATACCAATAAATGTCTGGGACGAAATGGATCTCTTCGGGTCGTCAGTGACGTCCTCAAAGAGTCCGCCGTAATACGGTTCCGAGAAAGCGTCCCACGAAGATGGTAAGGCGAAAGCGAGTAGAGTTTTGAAGAACTCATCGTTATATGGATGTTTCCTTCCGCGCGTTCGCTGACAGAAATGTTCCCACTCGCCCTTCATCTCGTCGAGGCGTTTGGGTATGTCAGTGCAGTCGCTATTAGCGTACATGAAGAGGTTCTTGAGGATCGCATATACTGTATGAGTGCCCTTGGCTTCGTGTACAGCAGCGAGGCTCAGCCAGATTTTGTGTGCCGTCTTACATCGGTGAACGTTCTTCACCTGCTGCGGCGAAAGGTTGCTCATGATGAGGACCTGAGCATAATCATCGTTAGCGTCCCATATTTTCTTCTTCGCCTTGTCCTTATCGGGGCGTTTGATGGTACCGTTTACATATTTTGTAACATGACAATACCGGAATATCTTGCCCATCTGTTCGCACCAATCTGACCAGTTTTGGTCATTTAGGGGTTCAATAACCCTAGTGACCTGCGAATCAGCGGGTTTCGGTATGCTGAGGGTGTCGTCGTCCGATGAGGACGATGAAGATGAGGACGAGGAGGAAGACGTAGATGGGGAACGCTTGCGCTTCGCCGGCATCAGGGACTTGGTAATACTTTTGCGAAATGTCTCAAATTTGGTTCGTGTGGATAGTCCTGGCTGTATAGTTGTCAAGCTATAGGGCAGGGCCCATAACCTGATAGAATATATTTAATATGGAGGTCACACGGAGTGGCGGCGAGCCAGGGATGAGCGTCCTAGATAAGATGCGCTACCCCTATGAGTCGTTGTTTGTACAATATTTACAACGCATTCGTAATCTACTCGCACGTGAGTTCACATCGGGGATCTCCGAGGTCGGAGTCATCCGGCTGGTACCGACTGGGATTCCTACAAGGGGCTTTCCATTGGTGCTGTCGTCGTCGTCCGGCTGTCTAAGCCTACCCAAGGTGAAGCCACACTGAAGCCACGCCGTGCTTTCCCAATGTTCCCGGCCCGGGTTGCCAGTTTGTTCGGTTTTGTTTGCTGGCCTTGCTTAGTCACCTTATCTGTCAACGCAGCACCAGCCACAATTACAACACCACAGCGACTACGACAAGGTGATATCGACCACTTATCGACCACCACAACAGCGAAGCAACAGTCAATGGCAAGGTGACGGCAATGATGTCGGATGACGACAACGACAGCAAGACGACGTCGACAAAAGCAAGGTGATGTAGAGCAACAGTAATATGACATTGACAGCCAGGTGATGTCGACAACAGCAAGATGACGACGTCAACAGCAAGGCGACGTCACCATCAATAACAACAGCAAGACATCAGTGACAACAACAACAGCAAGACGTCAGCGACAACAACAACAGCAACAACGCCGACAATGACGACAGCAACAGCAATGCGACGCCTTTCATTCTTATCCCGATCGTCTCGTGTTTCTTTCCTTATCCTACCTTACTCCTTTTCCGAGTCGTCTCCCCCTCTGTCTCACTAGCTTGATTGTACATGTAGGATGTTGGACCTTTGTATATTGATGTCCTTGTGTATCCCTAATAGATAGCGCTTGTGTCGCCATCTTTCCCCTCTGGTAGTCTCAGGCTGCCTTTGAACTCACGCTGACTCAGCGCCGTACACTTGGCCGTACATACCGTTTTACCCTTGCCTGTACGGTACGGGACGGTGTCATCCCATACCGTATACCGTACTGTTGAAACCCAACTATAACCACTGACGGTACGGATGCCGTGACCGTCAGATGGCACCGTATGACCGTCAGTATACGGCACAGTGCGCAGCCCTAGGTAGTAAGCATGGGTTGAGCCATGTGATGCGATGAGAGAAAGTAAGGAGAAAGGAAAAGGGAAATAAGTGGGCCAGATCATGACACCGAGTGCCTGGCGACTGGGGGATACCAAAAGCTGCCCCAAAGGGGAAAGTGCCGAGGTACCCAGTCACGCCCCGATAAGGGGTGGAGAAGAATGCTATAACGCAAAAGTCACATGGACCCTACATTTCTGGGAAAAAATCACATTAAAAAGGGGGGGTTTAGTGGGTATTGGAGCACACCAGATACAGACACCACCGAGTCCCACACTACCGGGGTTGTGGCCTGCACTTTCCACTTCCCCGGTGTGCGTAAATGCATTCCCCTCCTATGGCGGCCTTAGGGCGCGCCAAATCAACCGTTTGAGGCTGTGACAGTTGTTAGGTAATCCCGCGATCCCTAGGTCCTGGACCCCCGAGTGAACCCTCACACGGCGACCAGAATGGGGTCTCTTATGGGAGTGCCGAAAGGTTAGGGTTACTATCCTCCGGTCCGTGTCGAGGTTCATCCAAAAAAAAAAAAAAAAATTTTAAGAATCCCGGCCCCCCCTTGCATCAAAGAAGAGAATTTCTAAACATCCCTATGTCACATTTCGGAGACAACCATGGACACTGACGAATGTGTATATACCACTTTAGACTACACCGTTATGCGCGTCATGAATTGTTGAATCCAACATTGGACTTGGTCATGATTAAGAGCGCTGTTGGCCGCCAATGACCAGCGCCGGCATTCAAGTTGACCGCACAGCACAATTTGGTCCTACACCTGCCAGTGAATGTTCAACGTTCAATGTTCGACAAGCGGAAGCAAGGGCCACAACACGATCCATGCGAGACCGAGAAATGGAGGGATGCGCCGGTTACCTTGGTGGCAACAGGCTTGGTTTCGCGCTCGTGCCAGTGGTGTCACTCAACCGGGTTATGGTTTGCTGCGATAATAGTTTGGACCCGCACCCAGCGTGTCATTGACTCAAACCGAGCCGAACATGTAGGAAACGAAGAGAATACAGTGCACGGAAGTTGGCCTCTTTTCCCATCCAGATGACATAAGTTTCCCACGTTAAAAAAGGAAAGTCGCCGGTAAGTTGGCCCCGTCCCGGAAGATTCCTTGAGAAAAACATTATTTTTACACTCAGCTCGAACAGAATTTCGTAGCTATTAGCTAATAGATAATATTACAGAGCACAGCACATGTGATTTCTTCTTTCAATATGTTGATATATTTATTAGATAATAAAAATTACATAAACTAAAGATTTTTTGTCTAAGTCGATAGACGAACCGCGAGCACACAGGGTGCGCGCCCCACTCCGCGTGCCTCCCCCCCGTTCGCATGTCGCCCGTGCGCGGAAACCTGGGCGGAGTGGTGCGAGTCTGCGCCCGGCCCACGCTCCACATGAACTGGGGCGCACGCAAATGAGTGAAGGGCGGCACACCCCTCCCTCCCGCACCGCCACTCGTTTGCGCGCACCCGCTTCCGGGGTTGCACACGGCCAGCCCCCTCTCGGTCGCGCGTACACTCACCTTCTCCCCAGCGCACCCGTTTGCGCAGAGTTGCGCGATGGCCTCCTCCCGGTCGCATGGAGCCCCCGTTCGGTTTATGCGCCATCCCGGTCCTCCGTTCCACACAAAAGTGGGCGCGAAGGGGGGTGCGCGCACCACTGACCATTCGCGCGTCAGGGGTGGGAAGGGGGGAGCCACTCCGGGTGTGCGTATCCCCTTTGCGTAGAAACGAGGGGAGGCAGCGAAAGGGGGGTGGGCTTCCCGCACGGTCCCACGTAAACGGGTGGGGGGGAGGGGGCAAATGAAGGGGGCTCCTTCCACGTGGGCGGAGGGGGCAAACAGGGGGGCTCACCTTTCCCGCGTCCGCGCTCCCTTTGCGCGAAAATAGGGGTGGGGGGCCAAAGGGATGGAGTGTGCCCCTTCCCCGGGGGCACAAAGGGGGGGTCTTGGCCCACGCGGTCCCTCTTGTTCACAGGTGACCAGGGGCGGAGGGGAAGAGGGTGCAAGGGAGGGGGAAGGGCGCAAAGGGTGCAGAGGAGGTTGAGGGGAGCGCGCTAAGGAGGGGCCGTGCGGCCGCACACTGTTTGCGCCGCTGCAGTCCCCTATGCGGCCAACAGGGCACGCGGAAAGGGGGCACAAGGGAGGGGCTGGAGGTAGCAGGCAAGAGGGAGCGGGACGTGTCGATCAAACAGAGCGCGTTGTTTACGTGTTATTTGGTTTTATTTACTCTGTAGATAAATAAAATATGAAAGACACAAAAAATCGAAGAAATCGGAGTTTTAAAATGAGTGACCTCAGCCGCGCTTACAAATGTACTCCTACGGAATTTCCTTTCTGGTAATCCCTATCTGGATGGGAAAAAACAAAAACTGTGCACGGACAATGATATTTGCACTCATGGAGATAATTTTGATGAACCCAAAAATCAGTCAATAGGTGGCGGTTTTGTGGCTTCGCCACCGAATTATCGCGATTTACGAAGCCTTAGAGCACGAAGAATTCGGAACCTCAGGTGGTCGGAACACCGGTGGAGACCGCCGGTAAATGAATCACCGTGGAGCAAAGGGACGCCAGTTGGTTGGTGATCCTGGAATGACTGTGGAATCGAAAGACGAGCGAACCGTTCATCGATCACCAACTACGCAATGAGGACCCAATGGTCAAAGATATCGTACGAAGCAGGCAACACAGTTCTACTCGTACCACCCGTCGTCTCCAAGCGTCGGCGCGACCGACACGACGCTAGGTGTAGGCGGCGCCACAAGCCTCGAGCCGCGCAACTTGAACGGTTGTGCGGCTCGAGGCTTGTGGCGAGACCTGGCCGCGCGGTTTGCTCTCGCGGTCCTAGCACACACCCATCAGTTATTGACGGGGGTCGAACATGGCGCGACACGCCGTACCTTTGCGAGGTGCTCCTTTGCGTCCTTCTTGTCGAGCTGCGCCGCGCGGTCCTCCGCCTACTCGCACGCCAGCTGCACGTCCTCGAGCTCCGCCTCGTACTCGTTCGCCCGTTGCTCCCATCCTCAGTCCCCCCCTACGCACTAGAAAACCCAGTGTGCCACGCACGCTTGATGATGGCCCTGTTCCGATAGGTGTGTTTACCGACCGTTTTTGCATTGCTCCTAGCTTTGACGACACCCACACGGCGATAGAGTTCGAAGCAACGTTCGTCGTCGTTTCTCATGTTACTTTTCTTTGGCGTCCCCCCGCGGCAGTCCTCATTTCACTGTAGGTTTTCAACGCCATGTGCGGTCTTTTCACGTCGAAGTTGCCGCTCAATCGACATGTTCTTCCCGCACGCTCTGAATTTTATATTCGGAAAATTCGAAAATGGAAAACGCACATGCAATGACTCTACGTCAACATTGACGTAGAGTCTCCTATCATCCACTCCGTTCCGTACTCAGGGCTATAATACCCTTCGGCGCTGCTCTACGTTACTAAGCCCCTGAAACCATCTTTCTCTTCATCACTCAAGTACGACTCACCCTGGCACAGCATATCTTGATGCGAGAGCCACTTTAGAACACCCACATCTAAAACACCATGGCCTCGATATGTTTGTGATGTTCGATGCCATCTTGAAGTTGTTGTGCGCATATCCTATGAGAGGAATCCAGGTCATTTGTAGTCTGTGCTATAAGATGAAACAGTTTCCTTTAAACCCCAAACGCACGATAGCAGCCCCATTCGCCGAGACACCCAATTTGATCTTATGGGAGATATCATACACGTATTTGACATAATTGGGTGTCTCGGCGAATGGGGCTGCTATCGTGCGTTTGCGGTTTAAAGGAAACTACCTGAGGTTTGTTGAAGCGTTTAACAGGTGTGGAAGGGTGAAAACGGACGAGAATTAGTTCGTTTTCGTGTTTCATCTTATAGCAGAGACTACAAACGACCTGGATTCCTCTCATAGGATATGCGCACAACAAGATGGCATCGAGAGCGAGATGAGCACGGGGCAGCAAGAACACGAGGAGCAAGAGGCTGACGCAATAGGGGCGGCCAAACGCGAGGAACAGGAAGCGGACGCGAGAATGGGCGATGTGTTCGCTCTCGAGCACCTTGGTGCGCTCGCTCACGCGCCGGAGCTCCTTCAACTCCGGCTTGTTCGTCTGGGCCTGCGAGAGGAGCACGGCGAGTCGCTCGAGCTGCTCGTTGGCGCGCCGGAGGTCCTCCCAATGGTTCTACTAGAATACGAGCGGGTCTTTCTCCGTTCGCAGCCCCGTGAGCGCTTCCACTGCCGCGAAGTGAAACTGGCCTGCGCTGGGACTGTGAGTCTGATATGCGCGACTCGACAACGGGACGAAAACTCACATGGGATACAAGAGCCTGTTTATCTCTCGGGTCGCCTTCTCCAGCTCAAGCAGGCGTTCTTGCTGGCTCTCAATCGTCACATCAGACATCTTCAGCTAGCACAACGTGATAGTGCCCCTTCCAGCTCCACGGAGCACCTGCGAAGTGGAGGCGTTCGCCGGGCGCAGCAGCACGAGCGCCTGGATCTCGTCCACCTTGGCGTGCAGCCAGTCGCTCCGCTTCGGCCGGCACGACGCCGTGCTCGTACCTCGGACGGTTGCGCCGGCGGATCCGAATTCGTCGCCATCATGCTCGTGGCGGTGCGAGCGAGCAGCGCAGCCTTGATGGACGTGGCCATGCGGTCGGGGAGGCCCAAGAGACGGGAAAGGACGTCTTGATGCAGTGCGAGAAGCTTGGCCTCGAGCTCCTCCTCGCCGTAGCTGGAGCCCGCGTGAGATGTCCTGCGGGCGGTCTGATATGTCCGAGAACAAAAAGTGGGCGTTGCTCATCACGAGGAGGGAAGCGCGGCGGTCACGCACTGGCGGAAGCGGCTCCTGTAGAGGGGTGAGAGAACGTTCCCACAGGCCAGGATCGATGGTGAGCCTACCACGTGATGCCTTGTGAGAGATGGCGGGGACGTACAGGCCCGAAGATTTCGCGCGAGCTGAGGTAGCTTCTCACAGCACGACGAGACCGCTGTTCCCCACCCTCTCCGGGGGTCCTCGCATTGTTTCTGTGGCCGTTGCTGCTGCCGTTGCCGTTCGGGAGTGCCTTGAATAGGGACGGTTTTAGTCGATACGGGCTGGAGTGCGAAGTGCTTCTCGGTCGGGGGTGGAGGGTTTTCGTTTCTGAGGCGAGGTCGGGACGGGCGAGTAGGACCCTCCCGGAGCGAGCTGATGAAGGTCAGAAAACGTGGCTTCCTCATCGATCCTGGTAATCACTGGGCGTGGCAGGGGGGGAGAAATAAAAGTGTTCTGATTAGGGCTTGGGGAGGAAAGATGGTAGGCACGCAAAAGAGGAACGAGCACGTTCCGCCTCGTCCGTTCATTCGAAGACCACACTATGCCGCTCCTTCGCTCTGGTAGAGACCAACCATGGTTGCTCGATGGATCCGAATTTCAGTCAACAGGTGGCGGTTTTACGGCTTCGCCGCCGAATTTCCAGAATCACGACTCGGGAACCACTTGTTGGTGAACAGGTGAACCCGGAATCGAGAGAATCAATTGAGCGGCTGCAAGACGACGCGATTCTGCTTGCAGTGATCACGTGCCAGATAAATAACATCTCTCAACCCGGCTACGGTAGTCCAAGAGCTCCTTCACCCACAGTCTAGTTCATTATCCATATTGTCAATAGATACTCAGAGGGTTGTCACAACCTCACAACCTTCGTTTACTGGATTCCTGGATTACTTGAACTGGATTCAGGTTCTCGGTTCTCGTCACTCCTCTCCAATCGGCCATTCTTCATTTCCCGCTCCGAGTTTTTTGAACCCTTCTACCGACCGGCTCTCCTAGGTGTGTCCGGTGCTTCTATTCGCGTCTTCCCAACCGGTTGTCTGGCCGCTTACTGCCGGCCTTCAATAGCATGAGACCGCTCTCCTCACCGAGCGATCCGTCCTCCGGCGCCACGTCCTCCGATGCCACCTCTCATAGCAGTGAAACGACTCAAGTTCTCCGCAGTGATATATTACGCGCTCAACGTGCGTTTTTACTGCACCCTTGCAGCAAGTACTGACTTCGTGTGGCACAGGCGGCGGCCACAGATCTGCAACGACAATCGGCACGCTTCCCGACGATGTCTTACTCGAGATATTTGATTCTTATCGAAGCCAATCACTTCCTCGTCAAGATAATGTCCCTGTATGGCCATGGCACTTACTGGTGCACGTATGTCAAAAATGGCGACAAATCATATTCGAGTCACCGCTCCGTCTTAGTCTCCGAATTCTCTGCACACACAGAACGCCTGTCAGGAAACATCTCAGTACTTGGCCAGTCTTTCCTATCGCTATTAGTTATCACCCATCCGAAAGGCCATTAGGACAAGGCAACGTCATTGATGCACTTGAGCACCCCGATCGTGTATGCCATA
Source organism: Lactarius pseudohatsudake (assembly GCA_021525015.1). NCBI lineage: Eukaryota > Fungi > Basidiomycota > Agaricomycetes > Russulales > Russulaceae > Lactarius > Lactarius pseudohatsudake. The sequence continues at coordinate 41,607 of JAKELH010000349.1, read as the reverse complement.
TCAGCCTCGATATGACAGTTCCTCAGTTGGGCGAGATGGTCACAGCAATGCAGAAGCCATTCCCGGTGCTGACCCACCTCGACGCCTCCTTGGATGACGGAAATGCACCGGTCGTTCCCGCCAATTTCTTAGGAGGATCCGCACCAAGTTTAAAGACAATCTATTTATACAACATTCCCTTTCCAGCGTTGGGCTTGCTCCTTTTGTCTGCCAGTCATCTCGTCAAACTGGAACTTCGCAATATACCCCTGACTGGTTACATTCCTCCCGAGGCGATGGTTGTGTGTTTCACCGCGTTGCCCGAGCTCGAAACTCTTATCATCGAATTCCAATCGGCTAATTTCCGCCTTCTTCGGATACCCCCGCCTCCCGTAACACGGACTGTCCTTCCTGCTCTCACCTACCTTGAATTCCAGGGTGCTAGCGAGTATCTGGAGGACCTTGTTGCACGAATCGATAGCCCTCAACTGGATCAGATTTGCACAACCTACTTGAATCAAATTGACGACCTCCAGATTGCTCAACTCTCCAAGTTCATTGATCGCTCAGTCGGCCCCAAGTCAAACCTATTCAAGATTGCGCATGTTGTCTTCTACAATACCGGAGTCGCCTTCATCGTTGCATGTCCGGATCATCGCCTTATTTGGAGTAGCATCTTCTGCAAAGGGCCTGATTGGCAAGTTCCCCGCATATCCCAGGTACTCGGTCAATTTTCCGCTGCACTCTGCAATGTGGGCCATCTAAAGCTCAGGACCGGGCTCAGGGAAGATCGTCAATTAGTGGACACAGACGATATCGAATGGCCGCGCCTTCTCCGCCAATTCCCCTCCGCGCAGACGTTGCATGTATCTCGGATGCTTGCCACGCACGTTGCTCCTGCACTCGAAGACATCACGGCGGAGATGGTCACCGAAGTGTTGCCATCCCTCAAGTTGATTTTGATAGAAGGCCAGCCAGCGTCATCTATTGAGAAGTTCATCACTGCCCGCAGGATCTCTGGTCACCCAGTCACCGTCGTGGACTCACAGACGGAGTACAATAGAGGACTTGCCGAGTTGTATGTCAGCAAAGAAGAGAATTTCTAAACATCCCTATGTCACATTTCGGAGACAACCATGGACACTAGCTAATGTATATATACCACCCTAGACTACACCGTCATGCGCGTCATGAGTTGTTGAATCCAACATTGGACTTGGTCATGATTAGGAGCGCTGTTGGCCGATGACCGGCGCCGGCATTGACCGCACAGCACAATTTGGTCCTACACCTGCCAGTGAATGTTCAACGTTCAACGTTCGACAAGCGGAAGCGAGGGCCACAACACGATCCATGCGACACCGAGAAATGGAGAGGGATGCGGTTACCTTGGTGGCCACAGACTTGGTTTTGCGCTCGTGCCAGCGGTGTCACTCAACCGCGTTATGGTTTGCTGCGATTATAGTTTGGACGCGCACCCAGCGCGTCATTGATTCGAACAGAGCCGAACATGTAGGAAACAAAGAGAATATAGTGCGCGGACAACTCATGGAGATAATTTTGATGAATCCAAAAATCGGTCAATAGGTGGCGGTTTTGTCGCTTCGCCACCGAATCATCGCGATTTACGAAGCCTCAGAGCACGAAGGATCCGGAACCTTAGGTGGTCGGAACACCGGTGGAGACCGCCAGTAAATGAATCGCCGTGGAGTAAAGGGACACCAGTTGGTTGGTGCTCCTGGAATGACTGTGGAATCGAAAGACGAGGGTGCCGTTCATCGGTCATCAACTTACAAGTTGAGCACGCAATGGAGACTCAATGGTCGAAGATATCATACGACGCAAGCAACACAGTTCTATCATACTCGTACCACCCGTCGTCTCCAAGCGTCGGCGCGACCGACACGACACTAGGTGTAGGCGGCGCCACAAGCCTCGAGCGCAGCGAGACCTGGCCGCGCAGTTTGCTCTCGCGGTCCTAGCACACACCCATTAGTTATTGACGGGGTCGAACATGGCGCGACACGCCGTACCTTTGCGAGGTGCTCCTTGGCGTCCTTCTTGTCGAGCTGCATCGGCACCGGCGAGCTGCTCCGCGCGGACCTCCACCTGCTCGCGCGCCAGCTGTGCGTCCTCGAGTTGCGCCTCGTACTCGTTCGCCCGTTGCTCCCATCCGGCCTCGCGCGTGCCGTGCTCGCGATGTGCGTTTCTTGCTCCTTGCAGCGGCGCTGCAGGGCCATGTGTTCGCTCTCGAGCACCTTGGTGCGCTCGCTCACGCGCCGGAGCTCCTTCAGCTCCGGCTCGTTCGTCTGGGCCTGCGAGACGAGCGCGGCGAGCTGCTCGAGCTGCTCGTTGGCGCGCCAGAGGTCCTCCCAATGGTTCTAACTTACTGGAATGCGAGCGGGTCGTCCTCCGTTCGCAGCGCTTCCACTGCCGCGAAGTGAAACTGGCCTGCGCTGGGACTGTGAGTCTGATATGCGCGACTCGACAAGGGGACGATAACTCACCTTGGACGCAAGAGCTTGTTTATCCGCATTCAACTCTTGGCTCAGCGGCTTCTCCAGCTTAAGCAGGCGTTCCAATCGTCACGTCGGACCTCTGCGGGCCAACTATTGCGACAGCACCTCTCCCAGCTCCACGACGAGCGCCTGCGAAGTGGCGGCGTTCGTCGAGCGCAGCAGCATGAGCGCCTGGATCTCGTCCACCTTGGCGCGCAGCTGGTCGCGTTCCGCCTCGGCCGAGGAGATGCTCTCCAGGATGATGTCCTTTTCGGCTTACATGCACCTGCAGATCCGAATTTGTCGCCATCACAGTTCGCATCTGCTTTTGTGATGGTGTGGGCGAGGAGCTCGGCGTGCGTGAGCTGCGCGGTCTTGATGGACGCGGCCATGCTGTCGGGGAGATCATGAGAGGGAAAGGACGTCTTGGTGCAGTGCGAGAAGCTCAGCCGCGAACCGCTCCTTGTACTGCTGCAGCACGATGCAGCTCGAGCCTGCGTGAGATGTCCTGCGGGTGGACCGATGTGTCCGAGAACAACGAGCAGGTGTGCTTATCACGAAGAGGGAAGCGCGACGATAGAGGCGGCTCCTGCAGAAGGGTAAGAACGTCCCACCGGCCAGGATCGGTGATGAGCCTACCACGTGATGCATTGTGAGCAGGGACGTGCAGGTTGTCGAGCGACGGGCGGGATGGATTTCGCGTGAGCTCGAGTTGCCTCGAACAGCGTGGCGGGTCCGTCGTCCTCAACCTCTCCGGTAATGCTCGCGTTGCTACTGTAGCCGTTGCTGCTGCCATTGCCGTTCGCAAGCGCCTTGAATAACCCCACGGGGACGGTGTTCGTCGATATGGGGTCCTCAGTGTCGAGAGGAATCGCGCGGCGCGCCTTCATCGACAACGGGATTGGCAGCTCATGTTCATCCTACATCATTTCCCTCGATGTCTCCGTTTCCATCGCAATTTCCATCGCCGACAGGGCTCTTCGCCTGTAACGCTACTTTCTTGATTGTCAGTGTCGATGCCACCCAAGCCCGAACGGACGCGCAGCCACGTTTAGTGTTGGGCCGGAGACAGCGGCATGCTCTTATGTGCGGGGACTCCTGCGGGAACTTGGACGACGTCATCACGACCCTGCCATCTCCGCTCACGTCCGAGTCTGCGACAGAACCCACCGGGCTACAGCGTTGGCGCTTCTCGCGGCCTCGTTGAACCCGTGTCGGTTCTGCATCCATGAGGTGGCGGCGAGGGTGGCTGTAGTCGTGGGAACTTGGGTACGTTTCGGTGGTCGTGAACGTGAATGCACTGGTTCCTCCTGATTCGGAGCTGGAAACCATGAAGCTAAGCTTAAAACAGAGGGGTTGTCTTCTGGATGCGTTTTTGAGTCATAAAAAAATGGAAACAGGGAATAATCCTCACCGCCAGCCTTGGGCATTTTGGAAGGAGACGACGGCTAGGTAAATTATTGTCCATAGCCTAAGTAGCCCGTCCAGCGACACGGATGGGCTCCGACTGCGTGAGTTGAGATGACGGCCACGTGACTGAGGAAGCAGGGTAGTAAGTTACGAGTACTGTACGAGGGTGGGAAGCAAACGTGACGCCGTGGGGCCCAGAAATCGGGAATCTGCATGCGAAGAATGTATGGCAGGTACATACCTCGATAGGATGGCGGACCGCAGGCTCGGCGGAAGCGTTTGGCGAGAGGGGCGCCGTCGGTGGTGTCGTAGCGATGACGCACACGAGTGGGAAGACTGGGGGTAGGAGCCAAACGGCGGCCGAAGCCACTGAAGCGCGCGGGGAACTGGAGCACAAACTAAAGAGGGGGAACTGTTGGGGTGTGAATCGCTATTATTGTTAGTATTATTAGCAAGTTGTTGACTCCTTGGGGACAAGAGAATGTGACATGGGGCGAAGGAGGGGGCGAAGGATAAGTGAAGGATATAAAGGTGTTCAAATTCCAGTGGAGGGGGACCGAATTCCTTGAATCACCGCTCTTGTCACCGGTACTCTCAAATCAGCCATTCTTCATTTCCAAGTTCATTTCCCTCTGGAGTTTTGATGTGATTTACTTAGTAGAATATCCCGAAGGGGATGAGTGGATGGTGAGAGCGAGGAAGCATGATTCTCTGCCTACTTGACTCTTACATCCGCGTCCGTTGCTTAGTAATACTACACACTCGGACTTCCGTTACCGGTCCGGTGCCGGGCTCGGCTAGTCCCGGTATGCGTCCTAATAAGTTTTTCTGAACCCGCGTGTCCGGTGCTTCTATTCGCGTTTTCCCAACCAGTTGTCTGAGAACTTACCGCCAATCATTAGACCGCTCTCCTCACCGAGTGATCCCGGCCCGTCCACCTCACATATATGGCTCAAGTCCGCCGCAGTGAACGATCACGCGCTTAAGGTGCGTCCTTCAGCATTGTGGCAACTGCAGCGAGTACTGACTTCGTGTGGCACAGGTGGCGGTCACAGATCTACAACGACAATTGGCACGCTTCCAGACAATGTCTTACTCGAGATATTTGATTCTTATCGAACCCAATCACTTACTAGTCAAGATAATGTCCCTGTATGGCCATGGCACTTACTGGTGCACGTATGTCAAAAATGGCGACAAATCATATTCGAGTCACCGCTCCGTCTTAATCTCCAAATTCACTGCACACACGGAACCCCTGTCAGGAAGAATCTCAGTATTTGGCCGGCCTTTCCTATCGCTATTAATTATCACCCACCCGGAACGCTATTGGAACAAGGCAACATCATTGCTGCACTTCAGCATCCCGATCGTGTATGTCATGTCAGCCTCGATGTGCCAAGTCCCCAGTTGGAGATGGCCATGACCATGGTAATGCGGGAGCCATTTCCGGTGCTGGCGCATCTCAATGTTTCCTTGGATGACGAAAACGCACCGGTCCTTCCCGCCAATTTCCTAGGAGGATCCGCACCATGTTTACAGACAATCCATTTATGCGGCATTCCCTTTCCAGCATTACCCTCGCTTCTGTTGTCCACCAGTGACCTCGTCAAACTCGAACTTCGCAAGATACCCCCAAACGGTTACATTTCACCCGAGGCGATGGTTGCGTCTCTGGCCGCGTTGCTCAGGCTCAAAACCTTTATCATTGAATTCCAATCAACTACTTCCCGCCCTGGTCTGATGTCCCCGCATCCCGTAACACGGACTGTCCTTCCTGCTCTCACCTACTTCGAATTCCAGGGTGCTAGCGAGTATCTGGAGGGCCTCGTTTCCCGAATCGATGGCCCTCAACTGAATGAGATCCTCACAGTTTTCTTGGATCAACTTGTTGACATTCAGGTTGCTCGACTCTCCGAGTTCATTGATCGCTCAGTCGGTCCCAAGTCGAACCTATTCAAGATTGCGCATCTTGCCTTCTACAGTACCGGAGTCACCTTCGTCATGTATAGCCATGCGAGTCCAAATCGTCATCTTATTTGGGATGCCATCCTCTGTAAAGGGGTTGATCGGCAAGTTTCCCACGTCCATGTACTCAGCCGATTTTCCGCTGCATTTTCCAATGTGGGCCATCTCAAGCTCGTCGCCGGGCTCAGGGGTGGTCGCCAATCAGAGGGTATCGATGACATCGAATGGCTACACCTCCTCCGCCCATTCTCCACTGCGCAGACGCTTCATGTATCCCCGAAGCTCGCAGGACACGTTGCTCTTGCACTGGAAGACATCACGGCGGAGACGGTCACTGAAGTGTTGCCGTCCCTTGACTTGATTTGCATAGAGGGCCAACCAGCATCATCCATTGAGAAGTTCGTCATTGCCCGCAGGGTCTCTGGTCGCCCTGTCACCGTCGTCAACACAGAGATGGAGCTCAATGGAAGACTCAAGTCCTATGTCCGTAACTGAGAGAATGTCATATACCGGTTGCATACTATATAGCCTCGTATTTGATGATCTGACAGTTCTAATCATACCTCTGTCACATTTAGGAGACAACCATGGACGCCGGCGAGTGTATATATACCACTTAGACTACACTCGAATCTAACAATGAACCTATCGTGATTGGTCTTGAACTAGGTGTCCTGTTAGCCGCTGGCGTTGACTGAATAACACAATCAGGTCGTACACCTGAATGTTCAACAAGCGGAAGTGATCCATACGACACTGAAAATGGAGGGGGAGGCGGTTGGTGGTAGCAGACTCGGATTCACGCTCGGTATCATTTAACCGCATGTCCACACCCAGGCTGACCAGCTTGTCATCGACTCAAACCGAGCCGAACATGTGTGAGAAGGAAACCAAGAGAATACAGTGCCGGACATTTGATAGATCGCTCATGGAGATAAACTTTTCAGTGCCTTCACATCCCTTGATCTCTCGCAACCTCTCCGTATCCCACGGTGCGAAAGGACTAGTCACTGCTTTAGGCGGCGCGTGGACATCAGTGGATCGAGATGTTCGACGTTCGACGTTTACGAGACAGACGGCTGCAGACACGAAGAGGAGCTAAGTTTGATGAATTCAAAAATCGGTCAACAAATGGCGGTTTTGTGGCCTCGCCATCGCGATTCACGAAGCACCAGAGCACGAAGAATCAGGAACCCCAGGTGGTCGGAACACTGGTGGAAACCGCCAGTATATTAATCGTGGAGAAAAGGGACACCTGTTGGTGAACCTGGAATAACTGTGGAATCGAAAAACGAGCGAGCTGTTCGCCGATCATCAACTTACAAGTTGAGCACGCGATGAGGCCGTTAATGAGGGCCCAATAGTTAAATATTTCGTAGGAAGCAAGGTCCCTTGAATCAACACGGTTCTACGCGTGTCACCCGTCGTCCCCAAGTGTCCGCGCGACCGACACGATGCTAGGTGTAGGCGACGCGGCGCACCTCACGGCGGCCGACCAATCATACCTCGACGACGCAAAGACAGACGGGCTGGGATACACCGTGTTGTTACGCGAGTCTGGACGCGGAGGCAACAATACGCTCACGGCCGCCACGGCCGTCTTCTTAAACCGTGCCGCAGCGCCGCAAGCCTCGAGCGCAGCGACCTGGTCGCGCGGTGTGCTCTCGCGGTCCTATCACACACCCATCAGTTATTCACAAGGTGGAACACGGCGCACAACGTCGTACCTTTGCGAGGCACTCCTCGGCGTCCTTCCCGTCGAGCTGCATCTCGAGCTGCATCGCGCGGTCTCCCGCCAGTTCCGCGTCCCCGAGCTCCGCCTCGTACTCGTTCGCCCATCACTCTCATTCGGCCGCGCGCTGCTGCGCCTGCGCGAGGCCCGCGCGTACCGTCCTCGTCGCGCGATCACTGCTCGTGATGCGCGTTTCTTGCTCCTTGTAGCGGCGCTGCAGGGCGGCGCGTTCGCTCTCGAGCACCTTGGTGCGCTCACTCAATTGTCAGAACTCCTTCAGCTCCGGGTCGTTCGTCTGGGCCTGCGAGGTGAGCGAGCTGCTCGTTCGCGCGTCGGCGGCCCACCCAACGGTGCTGCCGTAATACGAGCAGGTCGTTCTCCTTTCACACCCTATCGCGCGAAGCAAAACAAGCCTGCGCTCCTAGTGTGTGCACCTTGGGAACTGTGAGTCTGATATGCGCGACTCGACAAGGGGACGAGAACTCACTTTGGATACAAGAGCCTGTTTATCTCTCAGCTCGGCTTCTCCAGCTCAAGCAGGCGTTCCTGCTGGCTCACAATCGTCACGTCAGACATCTTCAGCTGGGCCAACGCGATAGCGCCTCTTCCAGCTCCACGGTGAGCACCTGCGAAGTGGAGGCGTTCGCCGGGCGCAGCAGCGCGAGCGCCTGGATCTCGTCCACCTTGGCGTACAGCCAGTCGCTCCGCTTCGGCCGAGGAGATGCGCTCCAGCATGACGTCCATCTCGGCTCGCACGACGCCGTACTGTGCCCGTGCCTTGGACAGCTGCCAGCGGATCCGAATTCGTCGCCATAATGCTCCTCAAAGTCTGCTTTCGTGACGGTGTGAGCGAGTTGCGCGGCCTCGATGGACGTGGCCATGCTGTCGGGGAGGCCCACGAGACGGGAAAGGACGTCTTGAAGTAGTGCGAGAAGCTTGGCCTCGAGCTGCTCCTCGCTGCAGCTCGAGCACGCGTGAGATGTCCTGCGGGTAGTCTGATATGTCCGAGAACAAAAAGTGGGCGTTGCTCATCACGAGGAGGGAAGCGCGGCGGTCACGCACTGGCGGAAGCGGCTCCTGCAGAGGGGTGAGAGAACGTCTCACCGGCCAGGATCGGTGATGAGCCTACCACGTGATGCCTTGTGAGAAATGGCGGGGACGTGCTGCAGGCTCGAGACTTTCGTGCGAGCTGAGGTAGCTTCTCACAGCACGACGGGTCCGTTGTTCCTCACCTCTCCGGGGGTGCTCGCATTGCTACTGTGGCCGTTGCTGCTGTCACTGCCGTTCGCGAGTGGCTTGAATAGGCAACGGGGACGGTGTTCGTCGATACGGGCTGGAGTGCGAAGTGCTTCTCGATCGGGGGTGGAGGGTTTTCGTTTCTGAGGCGAAGCCGCGACGGGCGGATGGAACCCTCCAGGAGTCACCGGTCACCTGATGCATTATCGATCCTGGCAATTACTGGGCGTGGCGGGGGGAAGAAATAAAAGTGTTCTGGTTCCTTGAACCAGCCGAGGGCTCGGGAGGAAAGATGGTGGGCGGAACGACAACGTCCGTTCATTCGAAGACCACACTCTACGCCGCTCATTCGGTAGAGACCAACCATTCTTGCTTGATGGATCCGAAATTTCAGCCAATAGGTGGCGGTTTTACGGCTTCGCCGGCGAATTTCCCGAATCACGACGCCTCGGGAACCACTTGTTGGTGAACCCGGAATCGAGGTGGAATCGAGAGTCAAGTGCTGCTTGCAGTGATCACGTGCCAGAGAAATGACATCCCACAGCGCATCCCACAGCGAGACTACAGCGAGTGGCTCCTTTGCCCACAGAGTTTAGTTCATTATCCATATTGTCAATAGATACTCAGAGGGTTGTCACAACCTTCATTTACTGGATTCCTGGATTAATTGAACTGTTCTCAAGCAGGTTCTCATCACTACTCTCCAATCGGCCATTCTTCATTTCCCGCTCCGATCTCAGGCTACCGGCTCTCCTAGGTGTGTCCGGTGCTTCTGTTCGCGTTTTCCCAACTGGTTGTCTGGCCACTTACTGCCGGCCTTCAATAGCATGAGACTCCTCTCCTCACCAAGTGTTCTGTCCTCCGGCGCCACGTCCTCCGATGCCACCTCTCATAGCAGTAAAATGACTCAAGTTCTCCGCAGTGAACTATTACGCGCTCAACGTGCGTCCTCGAGCACCCTTTCAGCAAGTACTGACTTCGTGTGGCACAGGTGGCGGTTGCAGAACTGCAACGACAATCGGCATGCTTCCAGACGATGTCTTACTCGAGATATTTGATTCTTATCGAACCCAATCACTCACTCGTCAAGATAATGTCCCTGTATGGCCATGGCACTTACTGGTGCACGTATGTCGAAAATGGCGACAAATTGTATTCGAGTCACCGCTCCGTCTTAATCTCCAAATTCTCTGCACACACAGAACCCCTGTCAGGAAGAATCTCAGCATTTGGCCAGCCTTTCCTATCGCTATTAGTTATGTTGTGATATAAGGAAAGATATCCCGCAGGGAATGAGATAGTGAGGGAAAGTGGGAGAGCGGACACTCCTATTCCGTTGCCCGACCCATACAATTACATGCGCGTTCGTAGCTTACTAATGTATATACTCGGATTCCCGTTACCGGTCCGGTACCGGGTTCGGTTAGTCCCGGGATGCGACTTAACACTCCCCTTCATACCGGGGCTATACCCATTCCCGCGGTATGTTTCTTATGTCTGGGGCGCGCTAAAGACTTCGTTAATATATCTGCCGTTTGCTCCGGATCTCGGCAACTTTCGACTCTCACGCTTCCCTTTTCGACGAGCTCACGGATCCAATGCCAACTTAGGTCTATATGCTTTGACCGTTTGTGGAACACTGGATTACGTGCCATCGCTATCGATCCTTCGTTATCCCCTTCTATCAGACTGGGGTATATCTGGCTGTATCCTATTTCCCCAAATAGGTTCCTTAGCCAGCATGCCTCACGGCCTGCTTCTGACAAGGCTACATATTCTGCCTCTGTCGACGATAAGGCGATGGTGCTTTGTTTATTAGACATCCAGGTGATCGCGCCTCCTCCACATAGGAAGACGTACCCCGTGGTCGATTTCCGGTCTTCGCAGTTCCTAAACGCGGCGTCTGAAAACCCGCTGAATAGGTTCGTATCTCTGCTCCGGCTTGGTACTGCTGAATACGTTATTCCATAGGAACACGTTCCAGCTAAATACCTCAAAATACGCTTCAGCATCCCCATGTGCTGCCAACTCGGATTGGCTGTGTATGATGCCAAGCGGTTGACAGCGAACGCTATGTCCGGCCTCGTGGCGTTTGCGAGAAACTGTAGCTCCCCGAGTAAACGTGCGTACGGATTACTCTTGTTGCCGTCGCCCTTCTCAGTGTTAGCTTCTATTTTAACATTTGGGTCTAATGGCGTCGCTACTGCATTCGCATCATTCATGCCTTGTCTTTTTAGGATGGACTCGATATATCGTTCCTGGGAGATCGTTATAGAATGGTTCCGCTGGGTCACCTCTATTCCTACTATTTTGGCGGGTTCGCCCAAGTCGGTTACCTCCCATTCAGAACGTAGGTCTCCTTTCATTGACGCCATCAGATCTTCTGACGTTGCGAACAACATCAGGTCGTCGACCCAGACTGTAATTACTTCGAGGTCGTCCGACGTTCTTCGCACATACGCACACGGGTCCGCCATGAGGCGCGTGAAGTTATGTGTTTTCAGTTTGTTGTCGAGTTCCTTGTTCCACTCGCGCCCTGACTGCTTTAGTCCATATAGGGTCTTTACGAGCGAACAAACTCTCCCGGTTCCGTCTTCATACCCTTCGGGCTGCTGCATGTACACCTTCTCTTTTAGGGTGCCGTTGAGGTAGGCCCCTTTCACGTCCATCTGTTGTATTATTAGGTTTTTGATGGCCCCGACAGCAAGGATCGCTCGTAGCGTCTCGAGTCTGACTACGGGTGAGAAGGTTTCCAGGTAATCGTGTCCTGGTCTCTGCGCACAACCCTTCGCAACCAATCTCGCCTTGTATTTTACGAGATCGCCGAGTTTGTTATACTTCTTTATGAATACCCATTTATTAGATATCGGGACGGCGTCCGCAGGCTTGTCGACCAATGTCCAAGTTCCCTTATCTCGGAGTTGGTCCAGTTCGGCCTGCACCGCGCGCTCCCATTCGGGCCATTCGTGGGATCGGACTGCCTCACTCAAGGTCTTAGGTTCGTCTCCACCAAATGTTTGCTCGGCATTGGCGGCGTTTACCTCATTCTCCTCTTCGGAGAAGGGGTCGTTTAGGTATCGGTAATCCACACGTTTTCCACGTGTTCGCCAGGTGTTTTCTGCCCCACTCTCCTCGTCTCGCTTTCTCTTCAAGCTATCACTGCCTGACTTGCTCTTCGACGCTTCCGTACCTCTTCCTTCCTGGCTCTCTGGCTCATGGCCTTTAGGCTCCTCATGGCTCTTTGGCTCAGGGTTTTTCGGGTATGTTTGGTCATTTGGCTCGTCACATGGTCGTCCGCCTGTAGGCAGCGTGCTTCCCTCTGGCTCCCCTTCACGCGGTGTATCAGGTGCGACCTGTATACCCTCATGAGGTGCCTCCTCGTTAGGAAGGGTTAGAAAGCGGAAATTTCGTGAGGTGAGTACTTTTCTCGACTCAGCTTTATAATATTTTACAGTGTTCGCGCCTTCGTCAAACCCAACATAGAGTTGGCGTTTTGACTTAGCTAACATCTTGCGCTGCTCCTGTGGACCTTGGAGGAGTACCCATACGGGTGCGCCGAACTCTCTAAGGTGCGCCACATTCGGCCTTTTTCCAGCCCATTTTTCGTATGGTGTACTGTCCTCTAACTTTGTTGTGTAGGATCTGTTTCGTAAATATGCGGCATGACATACGGCGTACTCCCACAAGAATTCTGGTACGCGTTGTGCCTGCATCATGGCTCGCGCCAACTCAACTAGCGTCCGATTTGCTCTCTCGGCTACGCCATTTTGGGGAGGTGAGTATGGTGCGGTCATTTGCAGCTCTACGCCGTGCTCATGGCACCATTTTCGTAGATTTTCATTCACGAACTCCTTCCCCCGATCGATCCTTATTGCTCGTGGGGTCCTCCCATGTGTAATGAGGTGCGTTATGTAGTTCTTTACCATTTGCGCAGCCTCATCTTTCTTCTTTAAGAGGTTAATCGTGAGATGACGTGCTGCGTCGTCCATCATCAAGATGTAATACTGATATCCGTTTATAGAAACGACGTCATATCTCCCCCATAAATCTATGTGGGTAAGCTGACCAGGTTCTGTATACCTGTTCGTTTTCTTATTAAACGGCTCAACACTTTGTTTGGCCTCGGTACACGCGGCGCAGTCAGGTTTCGGTGACGTTACGTCTACTCGTAAACCCTCAACAAGATTTTTGTCGTATAATTTCTGCAAGCCGCTGTAACTCACGTGTCCGAACCTTTTATGCCATGTTTCCCAGGTCATCGTGTCCTCTGTGGCGGAGAGCGTCACCGGTCTGTCTTGGTAGGAGGTCTTATCGCGGATCCGCAGATTCATCTTATACAGATTATTTTCGATCTTCCTTCCTTCTGCGATAACCTTTCCGCGCTTTGTGATCAATTTGAGCACACCTCCAAGACTGGTGTAGCTTCGTCCGGCACTATCCCACCGTCCAAGGGACAACAAATTGTTCCTGTTCTTTGGGATATATAAAACATCTGTGAGTCGTAACGCGTGGTCACGCCCATCAATTTGGGATAACAGCTCAACAGTGCCGCGCCCTTCAACTTTTATGTGGATGTCACCGACTCCTGCCACGGTTCTACCGGGTGCAGGTTCGAGGTGCGTAAACATATCATGCCTATTCACGACGTGCGATGATGTCGCACTATCTGCCAACCATGCATACTGGTGAAGTTGCTCATCGATTGGCCCCATAAAACAGTCATCACTATCGTAATTGAAAACCTGACCTCCTTCCATAGGATCATCCGGCGACGGCTCATAGAACGTCAGCGGAAGCTCCTCATTGTTTAGGAGCAACGACTCATCGTCCTGCGGCTGTTCGTCGGTTACGTCGACGATGTGGCCTTGTGTCTCTTCGTTCTTCGCGATAGGGTTTGTCGTTCCCTGTATATCGCCTGATACGTTACTTTCATCGGCCGCATTCGTACGATCGCTTTTGCTTTTCTTCGACTCCGTCGTATCTTCTTCGTCATTCTTCCGCTTCAGATTGGGCTTGTTCCAGCAATCTCTTTTCACATGTCCCCACTTGCCGCAAGCGTCACAACGGGGCTTGCCGAGATGTCGGCAGTCCTGCGTATTGTGATTAGACTTCTTGCAGTTATTGCAATATTTGCCCTGATTCGCGCGCGCACTCGTCGATGTCGGAACCATCCGACTTGCGAGGTTGCGTCGTCCGCGGGTGGTCGCCTGATTCGTCGAGTCATACTTTCCGGCGCGTAGTTGACGACGCTTGTATTCCTCTAGAATGATACCTAGAAACGTCTGTGAATCTACGGCCTTGTTAGGATCCCCGGCATGAGCACTCTTTCTCCCTCCGACATAGGGAATGGAGAAGGCGTCCCACGAATCAGGTAACAATGACCATATGATCGCTTTGAAGAAGGTGTCGGTAATGCGGAAATCCTCATCGTCGAATCGGATTATTTTCTCCCAATAATCCTTCAACTTATTGAGGTGTTCAGCGATATCGCTTCCTTCCTCGGCGACTGTGCGAAGGAGGGTCCGTATGACGGCTACCATCGTCTCCGGCCCTTTTGCCTCGTGTACAGCGGTGAGGCTCGTCCACATCTTGCACGCGTTATGATACTTCATAATGTGCTTAGTCTGTGGCTCGGAAACGTTATTGATAATCACAGCTTGGGCAAACTTGTCGTTATATGCCCAATTACTCGCGCCCTCGATATCTCCTGGGCATTCGATAAGGCCATTGAGGTAACCTTCGATGCCATAGAGATCGAGCATGCGCCGTACGCGTTCCTGCCAGAGATTCCAGTTCGTCTCGTCTAGCAGTTCGCCGAATCTCTGCATCGCTGCAGTTTCCGGACTCTTGATCTTCTGAACGCTCACTCCACTCGGACCATTCCGTGCGCGTGAGCCATTCGAGTCATGGTCAGGAACTCCAGCGACGTTTGTACTTGTATTGGCTTCACTCATAGTGGATAGGGGTTGTGTGGGTTCGCGCAATTTTATTGAATGGAACTAAGTTCTTGTTGTATAAACTCCCAAGATGGTTTTCCTGTCCTTAGATAAGGACAGGGCCCATAACCTGTTGTGATATAAGGAAAGATATCCCGCAGGGAATGAGATAGTGAGGGAAAGTGGGAGAGCGGACACTCCTATTCCGTTGCCCGACCCATACAATTACATGCGCGTTCGTAGCTTACTAATGTATATACTCGGATTCCCGTTACCGGTCCGGTACCGGGTTCGGTTAGTCCCGGGATGCGACTTAACAAGTTATCACCCACCCAAAAGGCCATTAGGACAAGGCAACGTCATTGAAGCACTTAAGCACCCCAATCGTGTATGTTATGTCAGCCTCGTTCTGTCAGTTTTCCAGTTGGGAAAGATGGCCATGGTAATGCGGAAGCCATTTCCGGTGCTCACCCATCTCGACTTTTTTTCCTTGGGTGACGGAAATGCACCGGTCGTTCCCGCCAATTTCTTAGGAGGATCTGCACCATGTTTACAGACCATCCATTTACAAGGCATCCCCTTTCCAGCATTACCCTCGCTCCTTTTGTCTGCCAGTCACCTCGTCAAACTCGAACTTCGCAAAATACCCCCGACTGGTTACATTTCGCCCGAGGCGATGGTTGCGTCGTTGGCTGCGTTGCCCAGGCTCGAAATGTTGACCATCGAATTCCAATCACCCACTTCCCGCCCTGATCGAATACACCCGCCTCCCGTAACACGGACTGTCCTTCCTGCTCTCACCTACTTTCACTTCCAGGGTGCTAGCGAGTATCTGGAAGACCTTGTTGCACGAATCGATGGCCCTCAACTGGATCAAATCCTCACAGTTTACTTGAATCACCTTGTTGACATTCAGGTTACTCGACTCTCCAAGTTCATTGATCGCTCAGTCGTCCTCCACTCAACCTATTCGAGTTTGGGCATGTTACCTTCTGCCATGACGAAGTCGCCTTCATCGTTTCAAGTCCAAACCATCGCTTTATTTGGAGTAACGTCTTCTGGAGAGCGACCGAGTGGGAAGTTGCCTACATAACCCAGTTGCTCAGCCGATTTTCCGGTGCAATCTCCAATGTGGGCCATCTAGAGCTCATCACAGGGACCATGGAACATCCTCAACTTGAAGTAGACGGTATGGATGACGTCGAATGGCCGCGCCTCCTCCGCCAATTCTCCACCGTGCAGACGCTGTACGTATCTCCGTATCTCGCCAGGCACGTTGCTCTTGCACTGGAAGACATCACGGCAGAGACGGTCATCGAACTGTTGCCATCCCTTGACTTGATTTGCATAGAGGGCCGGCCGGCATCATCCATTGAGAAGTTTGTCACTGCCCGCAGGGTCTCTGGTCGCCCAGTCACCATCGTTGACACGGCAGTGGAGTTCAATATAAGACGAGCCGAGTCATATGTCAGCAAATAAGAGAATTTCCTATACCGGTTGCGTACTCTACGGCCTTGTGTTTTAGGATCTGACCAGATCTGACCATTCTAATCGTCCCTATGTCACATTTCGGAGACTTATCACCGCCACCGAGAATGTGCTGGTGCCTATCTCTTTTTTTGTACCTCTTGTCTCTGTATCTCTTGATGCAAATGGATTTGCGGCTCCGCCATCGAATTATCCCGGCGAAGTCTCGAACACGAAGAGTCAGCCTGAGGAACCCCACTGCAGAAGCGCCGATCACAACAAGAACAATATGATAACGTCACCAATGGCCCACCATCGACGATCCAGAAGTATCAAACACGGATCCCAATATGGCACCTCTTGTACCAATAAAAAAGGTGGTGATATACGGAGAATCGGGACCTCCTGCATGGCAATACATCCCTTAACTCGAACGGGTTGAAGCGCAAGATCACCACCTTCGGTCAGCGGAGGAATACCCCGTGGCTCCTCCTGGTTAGCGCTTCGCTACACTTATTCCTGTACCCATTCCTGTACACAATTGTTGAAGGTCTGGGACTCGGATCATCTTCTATCAATCTACCTCATGCCGACTCCTCATTTTTTTTACGACCCGCAGAGCCCCATCAGTTTTTGACAAGGTCGAACACGGCGCAAAACGTCCTACCTTTACGAGGCACTCTTCGGCGTCCTTCCCGTCGAGCTACATCTCGAGCTGCTTCGCGCGGTCTCCCGCCAGCTCCGCGTCCCCGAGCTCCGCCTCGTACTCGTTCGCCCGTCACTCTCATTCGGCCCGCGCGCGCCGCGCTCGTCGCGCGATCACTGCTCGTGATGTGCATTTCTTGTTCCTTGTAGCGGCGCTGCAGGGCGGCGCGTTCGCTCTCGAGCACCTTGGTGCGCTCGCTCACGCGCCGGAACTCCTTCAGCTCCGGGTCGTTCGTCTGGGCCTGCGAGGTGAGCGAGCTGCTCGTTCGCGCGTCGGAGGCCCTCCCAACGGTTCTGCCGTAATACGAGCGGGTCGTTCTCCTTTCACAGAGCACTGAGCGCTTTCACAGCCCATCGTGCGAAGCGAAACAAACCTGCACTTCTGGTGTGTGCACCTTGGGAACTGTGAGTCTGATATGCGCGACTCGACAAGGGGAGGAAAACTCACCGTGGATACAAGAGCCTGTTTATCTCTCAGCTCGGCTTCTCTAGCTCAAGCAGGCGTTCCTGCCGGCTCTCAATCGTCACGTCAGACATCTTCAGCCGGGCCAACGCGATAGCGCCTCTTCCAGCTCCACGGTGAGCACCTGCGAAGTGGAGGCGTTCGCCAGGCGCAGCAGCGCGAGCGCCTGGACCTCGTCCACCTTGGCGTACAGCCAGTCGCTCCGCTTCGGCCGAGGAGATGCGCTCCAGCATGACGTCCTTTTCGGCTCGCACGACGCTGTACTGTGCCCGTGCCTTGGACAGCTGCGCCAGCGGATCCGAATTCGTCGCCATCATGCTCCAAGTCCGCTTTCGTGACGGTGTGAGTGAGTCGCGCGGCCTCGATGGACGTGGCCATGCTGTCGGGGAGGCCCAAGAGACGGGAAAGGACGTCTTGAAGTAGTGCGAGAGGCTTGGCCTCGAGCCCGCGTGAGATGTCCTGCGGGCGGTCTGATATGTCCGAGAACAAAAAGTGGGCGTTGCTCATCACGAGGAGGAAAGCGCGGCGGTCACGCACTGGCGGAAGCGGCTCCTGTAGAGGGGTGAGAGAACGTTCCCACAGGCCAGGATCGCCAGGATCGATGATGAGCCTACCACGTGATGCCTTGTGAGAAATGGCGGGGACGTACAGGTTCGAAGATTTCGTGCGAGCTGAGGTAGCATCTCACAGCACGACGAGTCCGTTGTTCCTCACCCTCTCCGGGGGTGCTCGCATTGCTACTGTGGCCGTTGCTGCTGCCATTCCCGTTCGCGAGTGCCTTGCATAGGCCAACGGGGACGGTGTTCGTCGATACGGGCTGGAGTGCGAAGTGCTTCTCGATCGGGGGTGGAGGGTTTTCGTTTCTGAGGCGAGGCCGCGACGGGCGGGTGGGACCCTCCCGCAGCGAGCTGATGAAGGTCAGAAAACATGGCTTCATCATCGATCCTGGTAATTAATGGGTGTGGCGGGGGAGAAATAAGTGTTCTGGTTCCTTAAACCAGCCAAGGGCCCAGGAGGAAAGATGGTGGGCACAAAAAAGAGGAACGAACACGTTCCGCCTCGTCCATTCGTTCGAAGACCACACTATGCCGCTCCTTCGCTCCGGAGACCAACCATGGTGGTAGCGGTTTTACGGCTTCGACGCCGAATTTCCCGAATCACGACGCCTCGGGAACCACTTGTTGGTGAACCCGGAATCGAGGTGGAATCGAGAGTCAAGTGAGCTGTTGCTCCATCCAGTGATCGGTGATGATGAGACAGCTCCCGATCATAGTCGCTACCCACCCATTTAAAACCCAGCTGCACCAGTGAGGCTCCTCCAGTCGCTTGCGACACCCTCAAAAATCCTCTCATTCGAACGGCTGGTTACGAGTCTAGGACTTCCCACTGGGAAGCATCATTTTCCGCTCCGAGTTTGCTGAACCCTTCTATCGACCGGCTCTCCTAGGTGTGTCCGGAGCTCTATTCGCGTTTTCCCAACCGGTTGTCTGACCACTTACCAGTACTTACTGCCGGCCTTTAATAGCATGAGACCGCTCTCCTCATCGAGTGATCCGTCCTCAGGCGCCACGTCCTCCGATGTCACCTCTGATATGAGTAAAATGACTCAAGTTCGCCACAGTGAACTATTATGTGCTCAACGTGCGTCCTTACTGTAAGCACCCTTGCCCCTTGCAGCAAGTACTGACTTGGTGTGGCACAGGTGGCAGTTGCAGCATGCTTCCGGACAATGTCTTACTCGAGATATTTGATTCTTATCGGAGCGAATCACTTGAACGCCAAGATGGTGTCCCTGTATGGCCATGGCACATACTGGTGCACGTATGTCGACAATGGCGACAAATCATATTCGAGTCACCGCTCCGTCTTAATCTCCAAATTATCTGCACATACAGAACCCCGCATCTCAGTACTTGGCCAGACATTCCTATCGCTATTAGGTATCGCCCATACGAAAGGCCATTAGGACAAGGCAACGTCATTGATGCACTTGAGCACCCCGATCGTGTATGCCATATCAGCCTCTATGTGACAGTTCCTCAGTTGGGCGAGATGGCCACGGCAATGCAGAAGCCATTCCCGGTGCTGACCCACCTCGACGCTTCCTTGGATGACGCAAATGCACCAGCCCTTCCCGCCAATTTCTTAGGAGGATCCGCACCAAGTTTACAGACACTCCGTTTACGCGGCATTCCCTTTCCAACATTACCCTCGCTTCTTTTGTCTGCCCGTCACCTCGTCAAACTCGATCTTCGCAATATACCGCCGACTGGTTACATTTTACCCGAGGCGATGGTTGTGGGTTTGACCGCGTTGCCCAAGCTCGAAACTCTTATCATCGAATTCCAATCAGCTTTTATCCACCTTGGTCGAATACACCCGCCTCCCGTAACACGGACTGTCCTTCCTGCTCTCACCTACCTTGAATTCCAGGGTGCTTCCGAGTATCTGGGGGACCTTGTTGCACGAATCGATAGCCCTCAACTGGATCAGATCTACACAACCTACTTTAGTCAAATTGATGACATCCAGGTTGCTCAACTCTCCGAGTTCATTGATCGCTCATTCGGCCCCAAGTCAAACCTATTCAAGATTGCGCATGTTGACTTCTACGATACCTCAGTCCTCTTCATCGTTGCATGTCCCGACCATCGCCTCGTGTGGAGTAGCAACTTCTGCAAAGGGACTGATTGGCAAGTTCCCCAAATATCCCAGGTACTCGGTCAATTTTCCGCTGCACCCTACAATGTGGGCCATCTAAAGCTCAGGACCGGGCTCAATGACTTAGTGGACACAGACGACGTCGAATGGCCGCGCCTCTTCCGCCAATTCCCCTCCGCGCAGACGTTACATGTATCTCGGATACTTGCCACGCACGTTGCTCTTGCACTCGAAGACATCACGGCGGAGATGGTCACCGAAGTGTTGCCATCCCTCAAGTTGATTTTGATAGAAGGCCAGCCGGCGTCATCTATTGAGAAGTTCGTCACTGCCCGCAGGATCTCTGGTCACCCAGTCACCGTCGTGGATTCAGAGACGGAGTACAATAGAGTCATCAAAGAAGAGAATTTCTAAACATCCCTATGTCACATTTCGGAGACAACCATGGACACTGGCGAATGTGTATATACCACTTTAGACTACACCGTTATGCGCGTCATGAATTGTTGAATCCAACATTGGACTTGGTCATGATTAGGAGCGCTGTTGGCCGCCAATGACCGGCGCCGGCATTCAAGTTGACCGCACAGCACAATTTGGTCCTACACCTGCCAGTGAATGTTCAACGTTCAACGTTCGACAAGCGGAAGCAAGGGCCACAACACGATCCATGCGAGACCGAGAAATGGAGGGATGCGCCGGTTACCTTGGTGGCAACAGACGCTCGTGCCAGTGGTGTCACTCAACCGCGTTATGCCAGTGGTTTGCTGCGATGATAGTATGGACCCGCACCCAGCGTGTCATTGACTCAAACCGAGCCGAGCATGTAGGAAACAAAGAGAATACAGTGCGCGGACAATAGATAGATCGAGGAGATAATTTTGATGAATCCAAAAATCAGTCAATAGGTGGCGGTTTTGTGGCTTCGCCACCGAATTATCGCGATTTACGAAGCCTCAGAGCACGAAGAATTCGGAACCTCAGGTGGTCGGAACACCGGTGGAGACCGCCGGTAAATGAATCACCGTGGGGTAAAGGGACGCCATTGGTTGGTGATCCTGGAATGACTGTGGAATCGAAAGACGAGCGAACCGTTCATCGATCATCAACTTACAGGTTGAGCACGCAATGAGGACCCAATGGTCAAAGATATCCTACGAAGCAGGCAACACGGTTCTACTCGTACCACCCGTCGTCTCCAAGCGTCGGCGCGACCGACACGACGCTAGGTGTAGGCGGCGCCACAGGCCTCGAGCCGCGCAACCGTTGCGCGGCTCGAGGCTTGTGGCGAGACCTGGCCGCGCGGTTTGCTCTCGCGGTCCTAGCACACACCCATCAGTTATTGACGGGGTCGAACATGGCGTGACACGCCGTACCTTTGCGAGGTGCTCCTTGGCGTCCTTGTCGAGCTGCGCCGCGCGGTCCTCCGCCCACTCGCACGCCAGCTGCACGTCCTCGAGCTCCGCCTCGTACTCGTTCGCCCGTTGCTCCCATCCTCAGTCCCCCCCGTCAATCAGTCCCCCCCTGCGCACCAGAAAACCCAGTGTGCCACGCACGCTTGGTGATGGCCCTGTTCCGATAGGTGTGTTTACCGACCGTTTTTGCGTTGCTCCTAGCTTTGACGACACCCACACGGCGATAGAGTTCGAAGCAACGTTCGTCGTCGTTTCTCATGTTACTTTTCTTTGGCGTCCCCCCGCGGCAGTCCGTAGGTTTTCAACGCCATGTGCGGTCTTTTCACGTCGAAGTTGTTGCTCAATCGACATGGTGCGTTCTTCCTGTGCACGCTCTGAATTTTATATTCGGAAAATTCGAAAATGGAAAACGCACATGCAATGACTCTACGTCAACATTGACGTAGAGTCTCCTATCATCCACTCCGTTCCGTTACTCAGGGCTATAATACCCTTCGGCGCTGCTCTACGTTACTAAGCCCCTGGAACCATCTTTCTCTTCATCACTCAAGTATAATCAGCGTGTCATTGCTACGACTCACCCTGGCACAGCATATCTTGATGCGAGAGCCATTTTAGAACACCCACATCTAACCATGGTCTCGATATGTTTGTGATGTTCAATGCCATCTTGAAGTTGTTGTGCGCATATCCTATGAGAGGAATCCAGGTCATTTGTAGTCTGTGCTATAAGATGAAACACGCGTCGGTATCTATGACATACATGCCAAGGTATGTTTTCACCCTTCCACATCTGTTAAACGCTACGATAGCAGCCCCATTCACCGAGACACCCAATTTGATCTTATGGGTGAAAACGTACCTTGGCATGTATGTCGTAGATACCGACGCGAATTAGTTCATTTTCGTGTTTCATCTTATAGCACAGACTACAAACGACCTGGATTCCTCTCATAGGATATGTGCACAACAAGATGGCATCGAGAGCGAGATGAGCAAGAACACGAGGAGCAAGAGGCTGACGCAATAGGGGCAGCCAAACGCGAGGGACAGGAGGCGGACGCGAGAATGGGCGATGTGTTCGCTCTCGAGCACCTTGGTGCGCTCGCTCACGCGCCGGAGCTCCTTCAGCTCTGGCTCGTTCGTCTGGGCCTGCGAGACGAGCGCGGCGAGTTGCTCGAGCTGCTCGTTGGCGCGCCGGAGGTCCTCCCAATGGTTCTACTGTAATGTGAGCGGGTCGTTCTCCGTTCGCAGCCCAGTAAGCGCTTCCACTGCCGCGAAGCGAAACTGGCCTGCGCTGGGACTGTGAGTCTGATATGCGTGACTCGACAAGGGGACGATAACTCACCTTGGACACAAGAGCCTGTTTATCCGCATTTAACTTTTGGCTCAGCTTCTCCAGCTCAAGCAGGCGTTCAAATGGTCACATCGGACGTCTGCGGGCTAACAATTGCGACAGCACCTCTCCCAGCTCCGTGCAGCTCGAGCCTGCGTGAGATGTCCTGCGGGTGTACCGGTGTGTCGGAGAACAACGAGCAGGCGTGCTCATCACGAGGAGGGAAGCGCGGCGGTAGAGGCGGCTCCTGCAGAAGGGTAAGAACGTCCCAACAGCCACGATTGGTGATGAGCCTACCACGTGTTGCTTTGTGAGAAATGGCGGGGACGTGCAGGTCGTCGAGCGACGGGCGGGACGGACGCTCGAAGATTTCGCGTGAGCTGAAGTTGCTTCGAACAGCGCGGCGGGTCCGTTGTTCCTCGGCCTCTCCGGCGGTGGCCGTTGTTGTTGCCGTTGCCATTCGCAAGCGCCTTGAATAGGCCCACGGGGACGGTGTTCGTCGATATGGGGTGCTCAGAGTCGAGAGGAATCGCGCGACGCGCCTTCATCGACAACGGGATTGGCAGCTCGTGCTCATCGTCCACATCATTGCCCTCGATGTCTCCGTTTCCATCGCAATTTCCATCGCTGACAGGGCTCTTCGCCTGCAACGTTACGTTCTTGATCGTCAATGTCGATGCCACCCAAGCCCGAACGGACGCGCAGCCACGTTTCGTGTTGGGCCGGAGACAGCGGCATGCTCTTATGTGCGTGCGACTCCTGCGGGAACTTGAACGACGCCATCACGACCCTGCCATCTCCGCTCACGTCCGAGTCTGCGACGGAACCCACCGAGTTACAGCGTTGATGCTTCTCGCGGCCTTGTTAGGCCCGTATCGGTTCTGCATCCACGGTGGCACGAGACTGGCACGAGGTGGCGGCGAGGGTGGCTGTGGCCGTGGGGACTTGGGTACGTTTCGGTGAGCTCCGACCGCGTGAGGGAGAGGGACCGGAACCGGTCTTGGCGTTTGAGACGACGGCCAAGTGACTGAGGTCGTTGTTACGGGGTAAGCAGGGTGGAGGCGACGATTTATCTCGAGGGCACTGTACGAGGGCGGAAAGTTTGTTTTGCGTGCAAACGTGACGCCGTGAGGCCCGGAACTCGGGAATCTGCATGTAAAGAATGTATGGCAGGTACTTACCTCGATGGGATGGCAGACCGCAGCCTCTGCGGATGCGTTTGGCGGGAGGGACATTCTCGGTGATCTCATAGCGATCATGCACACGAGCGGGAAAACTGGCGGTAGGAGCTATACTAGGGAAGGTTTGTGATGCCGCGGCTGAAGCTACTGAAGCGCGGGGAACTGTTGGTGTGTGAATCGCTATTCTTGTTAGTATTATTAGTAAGTTGGGGAAGGGGAGCTAGGGAATGTGACATGGGGCGGAGGAGGGGGCGAAGGATAAGCGCACGACGGATGGGTCGTCTGAAGGCTATGAAATCCCGGTAGAGACAGCCAGGTGGTTATTTCTCACAGTACGAGTATTCGTTTGTCACAACCGTCATTTACTGGACTACTGAATTCCTTGAACTGAGGCCTCATCGCTACTCTCCAATCAGCCATTGTTTCCCTCTCCGAGTGTTACTGATCCCCTTCTCCCAGGTGTGTCCGGATCTTCTAATATTCGCGTCTTCCCAACCAGTTGTCTGAGCACCTACTGATAGCATTAAACCGCTCTCCCCACCGAGTGATCCGTCCTCCGGTGCCACCTCGCATATCAGTAAGATGGCTCAAGTTCGCCGCAGCAAAGGATTACACGCTCGAGGTGCGTCCTTCAGCACTCCCGTGGCAACTGCAGCGAGTACTGACTTGGTGTGGCACAGGTGGCAGTTACAGATCTGCAACGACAATCGCCATGCTTCCAGACGATATCTTACTCGAGATATTTGACTCTTATCGAAGCCAATCACTTACTCGTCTAGGTCCTGTATGGCGATGGCACTTACTGGTGCACGTATGTCGAAAATGGCGACAAATTGTATTTGAGTCACCGCTCCGTCTTAATCTCCAAATTCTCTGCACACACAGAACCCCTGTCAGGAAGAATCTCAGTATTTGGCCAGCCCTTCCTATTGCTATTAGTTATCACCCACCCGCCGGGAAAAGAAACACGCCATCAGGAGGAGACAACCTCCTTGTGGCACTTACGCACCCCGATCGTGTATGTTATGTCAGCCTCAGTGTGATATTCTGCAAAGTGGTGGCCATGGCAATGAAGAAGCCATTTCCGGTGCTGACGAGTCTTTCCTTATATGGCGGCGGAGATCAACCAGTCCTTCCTGCCAATTTCTTAGGAGGATCCGCACCAAGTTTACAGACAATCTATTTATACGACATTCCCTTTCCAGCATTACCCTCGCTTCTTTTGTCTGCCAGTCACCTCGTCAAACTCCAACTTCGCAATATACCCCCGAATGGTTACATTTCACCCGAGGCGATGGTTGCGTCTTTGGTCGCGTTACCCAGGCTCAAAACCTTTACCATCGAATTCCAATCCGCTACTTCCCGCCCTGCTCGGATACACCCGCCTCCCGTAACACGGACTGTCCTTCCTGCTCTCACCGACTTTTGCTTCCGGGGTACTAGCGAGTATCTGGAGGACCTTGTTGCACGAATCGATGCCCCTCAACTGGATCAGATCACCACAAGTTACTTGAATAAACTTGTTGACATCATTCAGGTTACTCAACTCTCCAAGTTCGTTGCTCGCTCAGTTGTCCCAAACCTATGCAAGATTATGCATGTTGCCATCTCCAATACCGAAGTCGCCTTCACCGTGCATCTTGTCCTGAATAGTCAATTAAATGTTCGCCCACTTTTGAATAGCATCTTCTGCAAAGGGACCGATGGGCAAATTTCCCACATAACCCAGGTGCTCAGCCAATTTTCCGCTGCATTCTCCAAAGTGGGCCATCTAAAGCTCATCAACGGGATCATGGAGAATGGTCAAGTAGATATGGATGACGTCGAATGGCTACTCCTCCTCCGTCAATTCTCCAGCATGCAGACCCTGTATGTATCTCCGAAGCTCGCAGGGCACGTTGCTCTTGCACTGGAAGAAATCACGGCAGAGATGGTGACCGAAATAATGCCATCCCTTGACCTGATTTTCTTAGGGGGCCAGCCAGCGTCATCCATTAAGAAGTTTGTCAGTTCCCGGCGGCTCTCTGGTCGCCCTGTCACCGTTGTTGACACAGAGTCAGGAATGATGGGGTTTAATAAAAGGCTCGAGTCCTATGTCAGCAAATAAGATAATGTTCTCTACCGGTTGCGTACTCTATGACATGGTATTTTACGTTTAGGAGACGCAAGCGAATGTATGTGTCACTTTAGACCACACTGTCACGAAATGGACTCGGGGTGTCAGTCAACTGTACTTGGTCGCGTTATGGATATCGTCGACTCAAACTAACCCGAACATGTGAGAAAAGGAAACCAGAGAGAATACAGTGCCGGACATTTGATAGATCGATGTCCGCACTCATGAAGATAAAGTTTTCTTTCACATTATGACCTTTATACGCACCCGTGCCTTCACATCCCTTGATCTCTCGCAACCTCTCCGTATCTCATGATGCGAATGGATCAGTCACTCCGTTAGGCGAGTGTAGTAGTTTCTTCATTCGACGTTTACGAGACAGACGGCCGCAGAAACGAAGAGGCAATTGTGATGAATCCAAAAATCAGTCGACAGGTGGCGGTTTTGTAGCTTCGTCACCGAGTTATCGCGATCCACGAAGGCCTCAGAGCGCGAAGAGTGGTCCGGAATCCGGAACCTCAGGTGGTCGGAACACTGGTGGAGACTGCCGGTAAATGAATCGCCGTGGAGTAAAGGGACACCAGTTGGTTGGTGATCCTGGAATGACTGTGAAATCGGGAGACGAGCAAGCCGTTCATCGATCATCAACTTGCAAGTTGAGCACGCAATGGGGACTCAATGGTTGAAGATATCATACGAAGCAAGCAACATAGTTCTACTCGTACCACCCGTTGTTTCCAAGCGTCGGCGCGACCGACACGACGCTAGGTGTAGAGCGAGCGCAGCGACGTGGCCGCGCAGTTTGCTCTCGTGGTCCTACCACACACCCATCAGTTATTGACGGGGTCGAACATGGCGCGACACGCCGTACCTTTGCGAGGTGCCCCTTGGCGTCCTTCTTGTCGAGCTGCATCGGCACCGGCGAGCTGCGCCGCGCGGTCCTCGAGCTCCGCCTCGTACTCGTTCGCCCGTTGCTCCCATCCGGCCACGCCCCGCTGCGCCTGCGCGAGCTTCGCGCGTGCCGTGCTCGCGATGCGCGTTTATTGCTCATTGCAGCGGCGCTGCAGGGCCATGTGTTCGCTCTCGAGCACCTTGGTGCGCTCGCTCACGCGCCGGAGCTCCTCCAGCTCTGGCTCGTTCGTCTGGGCCTGCGAGACGAGCACGGCGAGTTGCTCGAGCTGCTCGTTGGCGCGCCGGAGGTCCTCTCAATGGTTCTACTGGAATACGAGCGGGTCGTTCTCCGTTCGCAGCCCCGTGAGCGCTTCCACTGCCGCGGAGCGAAACTAACCTGCGCTGGGACTGTGAGTCTGATATGCGCGACTCGACAAGGGGACGATAACCCACCTTGGACACAAGAGCCTGTTTATCCGCATTCAACTCTTGGCTCAGCTTCTCCAGCTCAAGCAGGCGTTCCAATCGTCACATCGGACGTCTGCGGGCCAACCGTTGCGACAGCACCTCTCCCAGCTCCACGGCGAGCGCCTGCGAAGTGGCGGCGTTCGTCGCACGCAGCAGCATGAGCGCCTGGATCTCGTCCACCTTGGCGCGCAGCTGGTCGCGTTCCGCCTCGGCCGAGGAGATGCTCTCCAGCATGATGTCCTTTTCGGCTCACATTGGCCAGCTGCACCTGCAGATCCGAATTCGTCGCCATCGTGCTTCGCATCTGCTTTCGTGACGGTGTGGGCGAGAAGCTCGGTGTGCGTGAGCTGCGCGGTCATGATGGACGCGGCCTTGCTGTCGGGGAGGCCCATGAGACGGAAAAGGACGTCTTGACGCAGTGCGAGAAGCTTAGCCGCGAACCGCTCCTCGTACTGCTGCAGCACGATGCAGCTAGAGCCTGCGTGAGATGTCCTGCGGGCGGGCCGTGTGTCCGAGAACAACGAGCAGGCGTGATCATCACGAGGAGGGAAGCGCGGCGGTAGAGGCGGCTCCTGCAGAAGGGTAAGAACGTCCTACCGGCCAGGATCAGTGATGAGCCTACCATGTGATGCATTGTGAGAGCAGGGACGTGCAGGTTATCGAGCGACGGGCGGGATGGATGCTCGAAGATTTCGCGGAAGCCGAGCTGGCTTCGCGCAGCGCGGCGGGTCCGTTGTTCCTCAGCCTCTCCGGCGGTGGCCGTTGCTGTGGCCGTTGCCATTCGTAAGCGCCTTGAATAGGCCCACGCGGACGGTGTTCGTTGATATGGGGTGCTCAGAGTCGAGAGGAATCGCGCGGCGGGCCTTCATCGACAACGGGATTGGCAGTTCGTGCTCATCGTCTACATCATTGCCCTCGATGTCTCCGTTTCCATCGCAATTTCCATCGCTGACAGGGCTCTTCGCCTGAAACGTTACCTCTTGATCGTCAATGTTAATGACTCGATGCCACCCAAGCCCGAACGGATGCGCAGCCACGTTTCGTGTTGGGCCGGAGACAGCGACACGCTCTTATGTGCGGGCGACTCTTGCGGGAACTTGAACGACGTCATCACGACCCTGCCATCTCCGCTCACGTCCGAATCTGCGACGGAACCCACCGGCCCGGGGCTACAGCGTTGACGGTTCTCGCGGCCTTGTTGAGCCCGTATCGGTTCTGCATACGGTGGCACGAGGTGGCGGCGAGGGCGGCTGTGGCTGTGGGAACTTGGGTACGTTTCGGCGGTAGCGTGAACGTGAATGCACTGGGTCTTCCTGATTCGAAGCTGGAAATGTTGTCCTTTGGATGCGTTTTTGAGCCATAAAAAATGGAAACAGAGAATAATCCTTACCGCCAGCCTTGGGCTTTTTGGAAAGTGATGGCAAGGTAAATTATTGACCATAGCCTCAGGATGTCAGCAACACGGGGCCATCAGCAATTTAACATAAAAGTTTTTGCTGGTTTCACAACCCTAAAAACCGCTAAAAACCATATAAAACAGTGAAAACTATGCCTATTCTGAGACTTGGTGACCCAAGTCCAATTTCACGGAAACCCAAAATTTCAACAAGCGTGAGAATGGTATGGCCTTATCCTTTTCTGGAATAGTAAGGGGTCTGTCAAGAAAAATATAATCAATGGCAAATAAATAACACGGCAAATTAGCATGAAACACTAGTGAAGTAAATAGGCCCCCAAGCCCCAGGTTTCCAGGAACCCGGAATACGGCAAAAAACGTCAATAACAGCCGAAACACAGGAAACTTTTCTGTCAAATTCCTGATGGGATGAGCTTCGACCGCGTGAGGGAGAGGGACGGGAACCGGTCGTGGCGTTTGAGACGGCCAAGTGACTGATAGGATTTATCTCGAGGGTACTGTACGAGGGTAGGAAGTTTGCGTGCAAACGTGACGCCGTGAGGCCCAGACTTGGGCCCAGAACTCGGGAATCTGTATGCAACGAATGTATGGCAGGTGCATAGATGGCGGGCCACAGCCTCTGCGGATGCGTTTGGCGGGAGGGGTGCCCTCGGTTATGTCATGCGATGACGCACACGAGCGGGAAAACTGGCAGTAGAATCTAAGTGCAGAAGTTCCGGTGGAGGCGCGTAGTACTAAGCCCGCTTGAGCGGGCTCATTCCGAACGTTCTCCTCCCTTCCTTTCACTACAATAGTATGAGAGCAGCAGCTCCTTCGTCCACTGGCATAGAGTTTAGTTCATTACTATCCAGATTGTCGATAGATACTCAGAGGTTTGTCAAAGCCCACGTTCGCTGCATTACTGGATTACTTGAACCGAATCCACTCTCCAATCAGTCATTCTTCATTTCCTTCTCCAAGTTTTGCTGAACCCCTTCTATCGACCGGCTCTCCCAGGTGTGTCCGGTGTTTCTATTCGCATTTTCTTAACAGTTGTCTGAGAACTCACTGTCAATCTTTCATTGGCGTTCGTCCGCAGTGATCCATCCTCCGGTACCACCTTGCATATCAGTGAGATGGCCATAGCTCAAACATGCTGTGGCAACCGCGGCGAGTACTGACTTCGTGTGGCACAGATGGCAGTCACAGAACTGCAACAACAATCGGCACACTTCCAGACAATGTCTTACTCGAGATATTTGACTCTTATCGAAGCCAATCATTTACTCATCAAGGTGCCCCTGTATGGCCATGGCACTTACTGGTGCACGTATGTCGGAAATGGCGACAAATTGTATTCGAGTCACCGCTCCGTCTTAATCTCCAAATTCCCTGCACCCACAGAACCCCAGTCAGGAATCTCAGTATCTGGCCAGTCTTTCCCATCGTCATTAGTTATCACCGATCCGATCACCGATTCGAATGGCCATCAGGAATGAGTAACGTCATTGATGCACTCAAGCACCCCGATCGTGTATGTTATGTCGGCCTCGATCTGGCAAATCCTCGGTCTCAGTGGGGCAAGATGGTGGCCATGGTAATGCAGAAGCCATTTCCGGTGCTGACGCGTCTCGACCTTTCCTTGTATGACGGCGAAGATCCACCAGCCCTTCCTGCCAATTTCTTAGGAGGATCTGCACCACGTTTACAGGAAATCCATTTACACGGCATTCCCTTTCCAGCATTACCCTCGCTTCTTTTGTCTGCCAGTCACCTCGTCAAACTCGAACTTCACAATATACCGCCGACTGGTTACATTTCACCCGAGGCGATGGTCGTGTCTTTGGCCGCGTTGCCCAGGCTCGAAACCTTTACCATCGGATTCCACTGGCGATCAGCTATTCACCGCCCTGATCGAATACACCCGCCTCCCGTAACACGGACTGTCCTTCCTGCTCTCACCTCCTTTCACTTCCTGGGTACTAGCGAGTATCTGGAGGACCTTGTTGCACGAATCGATGGCCCTCAACTAGATCAGATCGCCACGAGTTACTTGAATAAACTTGTTGACATCATTCAGGTTACTCAACTCTCCAGGTTCATTGATCGCTCAGTCGTCCCAAACCTATGCAAGATTATGCATGTTGCCTTCTTCGATACCAGAGTCGCCTTCATCGTGCATAGTCATTTAAATCCATATGATCATCACCCAATTTGGAATAGCACCTTCTGCAATGGGACTGATGGACAAATTTCCCACAGAACCCAGGTGCTCAGCCAATTTTCCGCTGCATCCTCCAAAGTGGGCCATCTAAAGCTCGTCAATGGGCTCATGGAAGATCATCTAGTAGAGGGTATGGATGACGTCGAATGGCTGCTCCTCCTCCGTCAATTCTCCAGCATGCAGACTCTGTATGTATCTCCGGAGCTCGCAAGGCACGTTGCTCTTGCACTGGAAGAAATCACGGCAGAGATGGTGACCGAAACAATGCCATGCCTTGACTTGATTTGCTTACGGGGTCAGCCGGCATCATCCATTAAGAAGTTCGTCATTGCCCGGCGGCTCTCTGGTCGCCCTGTCACCGTTGTTGACACAGAGTCAGAAATGGAGTTCGATGAAAGGCTCGAGTCCTATGTCAGCAAATAAGCGAATGTCCTCTACCGGTTGCGTACTCTATGGTGTTTTATGTTTAGGAGACGCAGGCGAATGTATGTGTCACTTTAGACCACACTGTCACGAGTTGTCGGATCCAACAATGGACTCTGAATGTTCAACAAGTGAAAGCAAGAACAACGACTGACGCAACAGCAATCTGGCACACCAGAAGTCTCAGAACGACTGGGGAGCCAGGTGCGCATAATCGAAAAGACAGTATATACACGTGAAAACGTCGAGGACGGAGGTCCGAACGCGAACACCAAAACTACAGTAAATATCAAATAGTAACAGCCTCGAGCACAGCGATCTTGGTCGCGCAGTTTGTTCTTGGGGCCCTAGCGCACGCCCATCAGTTATCGACAAGGTCAAACACGGGCGCGAAACCCTGTACCTTTGCGAGGCGCTCCTCGGCGTCCTTCTCGTCGAGTTGCATCCGCACTGGCGACTGTTCTGGCTTGAACTGCGTTGCGCTGTCCTCCACTTGCTCGTGCGCCAGCTGAGCGTCCTCGAGCTCCGGCTCGTTCGTCTGGACCTGCGAGACGAGCGCGGCGAGTTGCTCGTTAGTGCGCCGGAGGTCCTCCCAATGGTTCTGCTGATACGCGCCGGTTTTGCTTCGCGTGATAAAGACGCGGCCGTGGAAGCGCTCACTGGGCTGCGAAAGGAGTGCAACCTGCTGCCCGTCTTGGGCGTGCACCTTGGGGGTTGTGAGTCTGATATGCACGACTCGACAAGAGGACGAAAACTCACCTTGGACACACGAGCCTGAATCTCGTCCGCGCGTTGGCGTGCAGCTGGTCCCATTTCGCCTCGCCCGAGGAGATGCGCTCCGGCACGATGTCCTTTTCGGCTTGCATTGGACAGCTGCACCTGCAAATCCGCATTCGTCGCCATCATGCTTCGCACCTCCTCAATGTCTGCTTTCGTGGCGGTGTGAGCGAGAAGCTCGCCGTGCGCGGGCTGCGCGGCCTTGGTGGAGACGCGGCCATGCTATCGGGGAGGCCCATGAGACGGGAAAAGACAACTCGATGCTGTGCGAGATGTCTGGGAACGACGAGCGGGCGCTGCTCATCACATTGAGGGAAGCGCGGAGGTCGCGCACCGGCAGAGGCGGCGGGAACGAGATACCGGCCAGGATCGGTGATGAGCTTGCCGTGTGTGAGGGCGCGCGGGTCGTGGAGTGATGGGCGGGATGCATGCTCGAAGATTTGGCGGGAGCCGAGCTGGCTTCGCACAGCGCGGCGGGTCCGTTGTTCCTCGGCCTCTCCGGCAATACTCGCGTTGTTACTGAGGCCGTTGCTGCTCCCATTGCCGTTCGCGAGCGCCTTGAATAGGCCCGCGGGGACGGCGTTCGTCGATATGGGGTGCTTAAATTCAAGAGGAGTTGGCGCCCGGCGCGCCTTCATCGACAACGGGGTGATTGACAGCTCCTGCTCATCGTCTACACGATGTCTCTATCTCCGTCTTCGTCCACGTCACCGTCCCAATTTTCATCATTGACAGGAACCTCCGCTTGTAACGCTGCCCCCTTCGATCACGCCAATGTCAATCACACACCCAGGCCTGGTAACATGAACGGATGCGCACCTGCGTTTGATGCGCCTTGCCATCGGGCCAGAGATGGCGGTGCGCTCTTATGTGCGGGCGACTCCTGTGTAAACTTGAACGACTACTATCTCCGCTTACGTCCGAGTCTGCAGCGGGCTTCAGCGTTGGCGCTACTCGCGGCCTTGTTGGGCCCGTATCGGTTCTGCATCCATGGTGGCATGAGGTGGCGGCGAGGATCATGGGGGTAGAGGATAGCTGTGGCTGTGGGAACTAGAAACCATGACGCTGAAGCTGTCTTTTGGATGCGTTTTTGAGCCATAAAAAAAGGAAACAGGGAATAATCCTTACCGCCAGCCTTGGGCTTTTTCGGGAGGAGACGATGGCCACGTGGGTGTTGTGGTGCGGGGCGAGCAGAGTGGAGGCGATGATTCATTTCAGGGGTACAGTACGAGGTGGGAAGTTTGCAGGCCCGGAACTCAGGAATCTGCCTGTGAAAAATGTATGGCAGGTACAGTACATACCTCGATGGAATGGTGGGCATTCTCGATGATGTCACGGCGATGACGCATACGAGCGGAAAGCGTACTAAGGAAGGCTTGTGATGCAGCGACTGACTGGGGAACTGGTGTATGAGCTGTCGTGTGTGAGTCACGGGGAGCTGGGGTCGTCCGCCTGAGCGCTAGCCCTCTCGCGGGTCTCCTTCCGAACGTTCTCCCTTCCTTTCGCTACAGTATAAGAGCATCCTTCGTCCACAGAGTCTCGTTCATTATCCACATTTTCGACAGATACTTGAACCGAATCCATGTTCTCGCCGTTACTCTCCAATTAGTCATTCTTCATTCCTTCTCTGAGTTTTGCTGAACTCCTTCTATCGACCGGCTCTCCCAGGTGTGTCCGGTGTTTTTATTCGTGTTTTCCTAACAGTTGTCTGAGAACTCACTGTTGATCTTTCATCAGCGTTCATCCACTCTCCCAATCGAGTGACTCGGATCCGTCCTCCAGTACCACCTTGCATATCAGTAAGATGGCTCAAGTTCGCCGCAGTAAACGATTACGCGCACAAGGTTCGTCCTTCAGCACCCCTGTGACATCCGCGGCGAGTACTGACTTGGTGTGGCACAGGTGGCAGTCACAGAACTTCAACGACAATTGACATGCTTCCAGACGATGTCCTACTCGAGATATTTAACTCTTATCGAAGCCAACCATACGATCACGATCATCGATGCTTGCATCAAGAAAGTGTCTCATACTGCACTGCATGGCCATGGCACTTACTGGTGCACGTATGTCGAAAATGGCGACAAATTGTATTTGAGTCACCGCTCCGTCTTAATCTCCAAATTCTCTGCACAGACAGAACCCCTGTCAAGAAGAGTCTCAGCATTTGGCCAGCCTTTCCTATCGCTATTAGTTATCATGAACCCGAAATCCCATCAGGACAAGGCAACGTCATTGATGCACTTGAGCTTGCACTTGAGCATCCCGATCGTGTATGTTATGTCAGCCTCGATTTGACAGTTCCCCAGTTGGGCAGGATGGCCACGGTGATGCAGAAGCCATTTCCGGTGCTGGCGCATCTCAACGCTTCCTTGGTCTACGGAAATGCAAATGCACCAGTCCTTCCCGCCAATTTCTTAGGAGGATCCGCTCCATGTTTACTGACAATCTATTTATACAACATTCCCTTTCCAGCATTGCCCTTGCTCCTTTTGTCTGCCAGTCACCTCGTCAAACTCGAACTTCGCAAGATACCCCCAACTGGTTACTTTTCACCCGAGACAATGGTCGCGTCTTTGGTCGCGTTACCCAGGCTCGAAACCTTTACCATCGAATTCCAATCCGCTACTTCCCGCCCTGCTCGGATACGCCCGCCTCCCGTAACACGGACTGTCCTTCCTTCTCTCATCTACTTTAGGTTCGAGGGTGCTAGCGAGTATCTGGAGGACCTTGTTGCACGAATCGATGGCCCTCAACTGGACCACATCTTCACAGTTTACTTGAATCAACTTGTTGACATTCAGGTTGCTCGACTCTCCGAGTTTATTGATCGCTCGAACGGTCCCAGGTCAAACCTATCGAATGTTGCGCATGTTGCCTTCTACAGTACCGGAGTCGCCTTTATCGTGTATGGTCATGCAAGTTCGAATCGTCGCCTCATTTGGAACAACATCTTCTGCAAAGCTGATTGGCAAGCTTCCCACATAACCCAGCTATTCAGCCAATTTTCCGCTGCATTCTCTAATGCGGGCCATCTAAAGCTCGTCACCGGGTTCATGGAAGCTCGCCAATTAGACGGTATGGTCGACGTCGAATGGCTACTCCTCCTCCGTCAATTCTCCACCGTGCGGACGCTGCACCTGTCTCAGAAGCTCGCAAAGCACGTTGCTCTTGCACTGGAAGACATCACGACGGAGATGGTCAGAGAAGTGTTGCCATCCCTTGACTTGATTTCCTTAGAGGGCCAACCGGCATCATCCATTAAGAAGTTCGTCGCTGCCCGTGGGGTCTCTGGTCGCCCCGTCACCGTCATTCAAGTTGACATAGAATTGGAGCTCAATAGGGGGCTTGAGTCCTATGTCAGTGAATAAGAGAATGTTCTATACCACTCTATGGCCCCGTGTTTTATGATATCCGACAATTCTAATCATCCCTATGTTACGTTTAGAGGATAACCATAGGTGCCGGCAAATGTATATATACCACATTAGACTACACTGTCACGAGTTGTCGAATCTAACAATGGACTTGTCGTAATAGGTCTCCGACTAGGCTAGGAATCTTGTTGACCGCTGATGACCGGCATTGACTGCACAGCACAAACGGGTCGTACACCTGAATGTTCAACAAGCAGAAGAAAGAACTGCGACACTACTATCCACGCGACACCGGAAGGGTTACCTTGCAAAGTTGCAATTGGTGGAAATAGACTCGGATTCGCGCTCGGGGTGTCATTCAACCGCTTTATGGCTTTCTACGATTGGGTGTGGGATATGGACCGACACCCAAGGTGCCATTGAGCCAAACCGAGGCGAACATGCGAGAGTAAGAATACAGTGCCAGACATGGCTAGATTGATATTTGCACTCGTGTAAATAGACTTTTCCTTCACATTGTGAACCTGGAATGACTATGGAACCGAAAGACGTACGCAAGGTTGTTGGTGATCGGCCATTCCATCCACGGCCAACAAAATAAAACCGTGCTTTGCAATGATCACGCTCAGTAAAAAAGAAAAGTCGGCCAGTAGTCAGATGGTAGTCATAAATTTTGCCAAAAGTCAAGAGATAGTCATTTTGTAGT
This sequence comes from Lactarius pseudohatsudake, assembly GCA_021525015.1. Classification (NCBI taxonomy): domain Eukaryota; kingdom Fungi; phylum Basidiomycota; class Agaricomycetes; order Russulales; family Russulaceae; genus Lactarius; species Lactarius pseudohatsudake. The sequence continues at coordinate 5,242 of JAKELH010000349.1, read as the reverse complement.
CAGCTTGTAGTCAGTTCAGAGTCATATAACTTAGAGAACAACTATAATTGAGGTGATGCAGGTGGGATCTACCGTAGGTATGGGGAATATGGGGAATATGGGGAATATGGGGAATATGGGGAATATGGGGGGGATATTGGGATAGGGGTGGGGAACATAGGGATGGGGGAGGGGAACATAGAGAGGGGGGATATAGGGATGGGGGAGGGGAATATGGGGAGGAGGAATATGAGGATGGGGGAGGGGAACATGGGGAGGGGGAATATGGGGATGGGGGAGGGGAATATGGGAAGGGGGATATAGGGAGAGGAATATGGGGAGAGGGGATATGGGGAGGGGGGATATGAGGATGGGGGAAGGGGAGGAGAATATGGGAAGGGTGGATATAGAAATATGGGGAGGGGGAATATGAGGACAGGGGAGGGGAACATGGGGAGGGGGAATATGGGGATGAGGAGTGTGGGAATGGAGGAGGGGAATATAGGAAAGGGGGATATAGGGATGGGGAGAGGAATATGGGGAGGAGGAATATGAGGATGGGGGAGGGGAACATGGGGATGGGGGAGGGCAATATGGGAAGGGGGAATATGGGGATGGGGGAGGGGAATATGGGAAGGGGGGATATAGGGAGAGGAATATGGGGAGAGGGGATATGGGGAGGGGGGATATGAGGATGGGGGAAGGGGAGGAGAATATGGGAAGGGGGGATATAGAAATATGGGGAGGGGGGGGAGGGGAGGGAACGTGGGGAGGGGGAATATGGGGATGGGAGTGGGGATATGGGGATGGGGAATGTGGGGATGGGGAAGGAGGATATGGGGAGGGAGGAGGGAGGAGGGGGAGGGGAATATGGAAGAGGGGATGTAGGGATGGGGGAGGGGAACATGGGGAAGGTGGATATGGGGATGGGGGAGAGAGAGGAGAATATAGGAAGAGGGGATATGGGGAACATAGGGTGGGGGGATATTGGGATGGGGGAGGGGAATATCATAATATGGGGATGGGGGGGGAATATAGGAAGGGGATATAGGGATGGGGGAGAGGAATATAGGGAGGATGAATATGACAATGGGGGAGGGAAACATGGGGAGGGGGAATGGGGAGGGGAATGTGAGGATAGGTGCAGGGAATGTGGGGATGGGGAATATAGGGATGAGGAATATGGGAATGGGGGATATGGGGAGGAGAATATGGGAAGGGGGAATATTGGGGAGAGAAATATGGGGAGGGAGAATATGAGGACAGGGGAGGGGAACATGGGGAGGGGGAATATGGGGATGGGGGTGATATGGAGATGGGGAATGTGGGGATAGATGATATGGGGATGAGGGATATGGGGATGAGGGATATGATATGGGGATGAGGGATATGATATGGGGATGAGGGGATGGGGAGGGGGGAATATGGAGATAGAGGGAAACATGCAGATAGGGAATTATAGGATGGGGGGAATATGAATATGGAAGGGTAGTGTTGGAGATGTTCAGTCTTAGAGGTTTGAACTGAATTCAAACCATTAAAATCAGTTTGGGTTTGGAGAATCCTGGCTTAAACTCAATAGTTTGGTTTCTGTTTGGGACCCCTAAAGCCATTCCAAACTGATTAAGAACAAGTGCTTTATAATTGTTCAATCAACAGCTAAATGTAATTTAAACTAGGTTTGAACTGAATCAAACTGATTATTGAGCAATTTAAAACATGTATTTTTAAATGGTTTGGAATAGTTTGGAGCAGCAGGCTTCCAGAGGCATGACCCTATACATTGGGGTCAATGCATATTATACAGGGCATCTGTAAAACCAGTAGGTGTTCAGAGCTGTTCAAGGATGCTTTGAACAGCTCTGAACACCTACTGGTTTTACAGATGGCCCTACTCTGATACCTTATGATTTTTGCTGTTATGATTTTAGACCCCTTTCTCTCCTTTGCTTACTTTCGTCCCTTCCATTCCACTGAGAGGCCCTGTACTATCATGCACCATGTATCTCTTATCTGTTCCTATCTCCCGCTTATGGCTCCACTGATTCATGGGGACTTCGGACCTGTTTCAGCCATTTCTGTTATCATCTGATGTCTGCATGACACCGTGCAATCCCCTCATTTACATTCTGGGATCATCTTACCTTGTTAGCTCACTAGAACCAGTATCCTGGGATTGCACCATGTGTTTGTACTTTACAAACACCATGTACTAGTATATAAGTCACGCACTACCTAGCTTGTATGGTAGACTTGACTTCTTGTGTAAATACCACATTGTTGTCTCACAAATCCCCTTGAACTCACCTTTGCGCTTGAGTCATCCATTTCACTTGCCCTTCGCACTTAAGCCTTATTTAAAGTTATTTTCCACATCATTAAACTGAGTCTTAACCGACTCAACCCTTTCTGTGACCCAAGTGACTTACAAAGTACACATTGTACTTAACGCCCCTGTGGTGGCATTACACTTGCCTTCAAGTTGATTCTTGCACATCTCCATTTACAAATTACACTGCAGTAGTATAACTGTATAAACTGTACACTTTGTAGACTTGAATATATTCATGCAAAGGGGCCTGGGCTCTCTGCCAAATATAAGTGATCTGATCAGCCATTTGCAAGTTATTTAACTGGCTCTTAGATCAGCTCAGCTGAAGTGTAACCAAGCTGGTTAGAATACTCAGGAATTGAACATCAGATCACTTAGAGTTGGCAGAGAATACCCCAGCTTCTGAGGGGGTCTACCTCTCCAAATATTTCCATATTTTTAGCTATTTTATTTCTTGATATTCTAATAGAGTGCCTCAGGCTGCTGCACTTATCACTGTGCCATTCAAATAACTCGAAAAGTACTGATCAGATAGCTTAGAGTTGGCATAGGACCCCTCTGCTTCTAATCTGATCTAGCTCCATAAATATTTTCACATTTTTATCTATTTTATTTTCTGAGATATCAGGTAGTTGGCTACTCAAATTGACTTGGATAAAAAATGATGCTCGAGACCCGGGCGACTTCCGGGCTGAAGTTTAATTTGTGGCGTGGGGAGGTACGCCACTTGGCCGCCCGCAACTTTGTTCGAATTCCAACCCCCCCCACTTTCTGCCACCTCTTCCACTTCCTCGTTCCCACATCACGGCAAACGGCAAATACGAAGACGCACTGGCAAGTAAAGACTCAGACACACAGGCCGCCCTGCCGCCGCCAAGGTATTCTTTTTTTCTCTTTGTCTTCGTCGCTAACCCAAGCGCTAACCCGTGCGGGCGACAGGACAGTGGCGGCCACGTCATCTCCGTCTCAAAGGCTACCATACCACGCGGCCTCATAGTAGATAAGTTCGTTTCTTTTTCTTTTTTACTGTCCCATTTTGAACTGATGGAGGACGGACCCCTCCCTTCGCCTCGCGCACATACAGGCCACCCCACTCACCTGCCCCCGTCTCCAGACACGCAAGCCACGCCACCGCACCCCGCGGGGCTCGTCTTCCTCCCGGCGTCACCACCTCAACACGCCTGACTCGGGCGCCGCCACCTCGACACCGCCACCGCCACCACGCCGCCATCTCGACACCCTCAACTGCCCCGATGCACGTGCCGCCGCCCCTTGCCGCCGCTGCCTCAACCGCCACCCCGCCTTAACCGCCACCACCGCCGCTACCGACCACCACCCACGCCAGCAACGCCACCGCCGCATCAATCCGACCCGCCGCACCCCCATCAACGCCGCCCCAACTCCACGCGCCACGTCACCGCCGCCTCAATCGCCACCACCACCCTTACCAAGTACCCACCCATCCAAGCAACGCCACCACAACGACGACCACCCACGCCAGCAACGTCACCGCCGCGTCAACCCGACCCACCGCACCGCCATCAACGCCGCCGCCGCAGCCCCAACTCCACACGCCACGTCACCGCAGCAACACCACCGCCCGCGCCCTCGCACCCCACCAACCCCATCCCGCTCAACCGCCCTGGCCCGACCTCGTCCCTATAGTATTAGTAGTTTTATGTAGTTTTATTAAATAAATGAATATATTTATTTTATTGTCCTGTAATTGCTGTGTGAAATTAAATTGATTCGGGAATTTGTTGTGACTGTCACTTGACTATGAAATGACTACAAAGTGACTATGGATGACTTGACTACGATATGACCATATAGTGACTAAGAAATGGCCATGGATTATGCAAGAAAACTGACTACCAATTGACTACTAATTGACTACCAATAGTCAATTGGTAGTCAAATTATAGTCGAAAAAAACGACATGTAGTCAATTGGTAGTCAATTGACTACCACCTGACTAATATCTGACTACTATCTGACTACTGGCCGACTTTTCTTTTTTACTGAGGATCACGTGTCAGAAAAATAACCCCTTGTCGAAAATATTTGATTCCCATCTCATCCTCCGTAACTTAGGTGCCCAGGCAACCTGGCAGCCTTCTCCGCTCTCTCATTGTAGGAATCCCAGTCGGTACCAGCCGGATGACTCCGACCTCGGAGATCCCCGATGTGAACTCACGTGCGAGTAGATTATGAATGCGTTGTAAATATTGTACAAACAACGACTCATAGGGGTAGCGCGTCTTATCTAGGACGCTCATCCCTGGCTCGCCGCCACTCCGTGTGACCTCCATATTAAATATATTCTATCAGGTTATGGGCCCTGGCCCTATAGCTTGACAACTATACAGCCAGACTACTCACATGAACCAAATTTGAGACATTTCACAAAAGTATCACTAAGCCCCTGATGCCGGCGAAGCGCAAGCGTTCCCCGTCTACGTCTTCCTCCTCGTCCTCATCTTCATCGTCCTCATCGGACGACGACACCCTCAGCATACCGAAACCCGCTGATTCGCAGGTCACTAGGGTTATTGAACCCCTAAATGACCAAAACTGGTCAGATTGGTGCGAACAGATGGGCAAGGTATTCCGGTATTGTCATGTCACAAAATATGTAAACGGTACCATCAAACGTCCCGATAAGGACAAGGCGAAGAAGAAGATATGGGACGCTAACGATGATTATGCTCAGGTCCTTATCATGAGCAACCTTTCGCCGCAGCAGGTGAAGAACGTTCACCGATGTAAGACGGCACACAAAATCTGGCTGAGCCTCGCTGCTGTACACGAAGCCAAGGGCACTCATACAGTATATGCGATCCTCAAGAACCTCTTCATGTACGCTAATAGCGACTGCACTGACATACCCAAACGCCTCGACGAGATGAAGGGCGAGTGGGAACACTTCTG
>JAKELH010000348.1:0-80291 GCA_021525015.1 Lactarius pseudohatsudake | reverse complement strand
TGTAAGAGGTCTGGTCCCCGTCAGATCCTTGGTTGGAGGATGGGAAAAATGAATAAATAAGTGACCTACGAAACTGGTCAAGAGTAAAAAAATGCCGACGTCGAGCAGAGACATATTGTCGAGTGTTTGGCGCAATAGGTCGAAGGGATTCATGACAGCTAAAGACATGATGGTGAGGGAAAGAAATCTGATGCGAGTACGGCATCCTTCCGAGTCGTTATGGAGCTGCACACCAGCACCGGGTATTGGGACACATCTATTCTCAATAATATTTAAATATCTGTCTGATAACTCCAAAAGCACGTGACAATATTTAACCGAATCTTTATGGCGCGGACCGGCGCTGGTACTAGCTCTTGTGGATAGTAATAGGCAGTAGCGAGGAAACATTGACAACCAAGCTGGCGGACTGCGCAGAGATTGGTCTGAAGCAGAAGTGCTTCCCGATCTGGGATGAGGGGTTTTCGTTTCCGAGGCGACGCGGTCGCGACACTAGGAATCAATGATGTGTCGAGCCTGAGCAAGCCTCTGCACCCTCAAACTTAGGAATGATGACGCTGTGCGGCTGTGGTTCTTCCCCCGTTGGTCGTGCCCAGCGGGGAAAAAAGGGTGACTTAGCACCCGATTGTGTGCCCACAATGCATTGTCTGCCCATCAGACAGTTGGTGCGTGTTCCGGCACCAAAGGCCTGATGGCCGTGGTGAGTTCTGGACCGTGCCAGCTGGCGGAGTTGCATGAAATTAGCTTCACTCGCAATGCGATGGCAGCTGCCAGTGCCTTCTGCTCCCCAGCTGGTCTGTGCATGCTCCACCACTTCATGGGGCTGTCCGACAAAAATAAAGGGGAAACGACTCAAATGAATCGCTGGATCGGCTTTGACTGGTCAAATTTGAGGCGTGGCGTTATTGGCATATCTTGTGTTCTAAAGCTGCCATTCTTCCGAACTCCTGCAGGCTTTTCTGCGAGTCCAGTGGGCATGCGTGTACATGCAGAGGGCGTGCGTCGAACAGCGCGACAGCCATCATGCGGCACAGCAAGCGATGGTGTCGCTGGCGGTGCAAGGCACGGGATAAGGCTGATTACGGCATGGCTGGGGTAGTCGCTGGCGTTGCGAGTGGTAAACGGCAGTTCATAAAAATAGCATAAAGGCAGCGAAAGGCCAAAGGCCGGACGCGCAAAATGCATGGCTAGCAGTGAGTAGCAGATGGCATCAATAAGTCAGCACTAGCATTGGTAGATGGCAAAATAGCAAAGGGGCGGAAATAGGGCCCATAACGGGGCATGCGTAGTGAACAGCTGGCAGAAAGATGGCAAATATTGTTGGGGTGTAGCAGAATGACATTACAAGGGTGAGTAGCAGTTAGCAGGATCAGCGGGGAGGGTGAACTTGAAGGTGCACAACGTGAGACGGTTGCCAGTGCAGACTCAGACTGAACTACTCCTTGGAACTACTCGCCCATTTCCGAGTTGGCTCTGTCGTGATATGCGACATGTATCTGATGGACCATTTTGCAGATAGGTGTAGGCTGTACTAAAGTGCATTTGACTACTGCTTCTCAAAATAGAACAAGAAATAAAAGTGTTCTGGTTCGTTCAACCAGTCGAGAGCTTGGGAGGACGGAAGGAACGAGCACGTGCCGCCTCGTCCGTTAATTCACTCAAAGATTATGCTCTTTGCCGGTGCTCCTTCGTCGCTCTGGCAGAGACTGGCCAGAGAAGTCAGAATTTACATTGGCTGCGAAAACAGCGGTCCATAAGCCAACTTGCAAGTTCCCAGTGTTGGTTAGTCAGGCCCTCGCCTACTGGGTGCCAACGCCAGTGTGATGAGCGTTCACTACGTTCACTCCCTAAGCGAGACACCGACTAACAGGGATCCTGGTACACAACAAACCGGTTCAGGGCCCTTCCTTCCCACTCTTCGTAAATCACCCCGGGTTGCCTCGGAGAACCGGAATCGTCGAAGAACCCAGCAGAGAACCAAGTATCTCCATCAAAGCCAGGTTTTTCCCTTCACAGTTCGTCGGTCCGTACGAGAATGGGAAGAACGCCGCCGTGTTATGCTCTCTCATGGGTGGACCGGTACCGAACCACCTTTCGGGAAGGAATGCCTCTGGGGTGTGGAAGTTTCGTGGGTCGCGGTGAATGTTGTATGTGTGAAGAGAGAGCCGCGTCTCTTCTGGAACGATCCTGCACATGCGTGGTACCGTGAAGCGGAGGGACAGATCGGACAGTGGTGGTTCAACTTACAGATTTCCAAGTACTTTGTGCCTTTACCTTTGCCCGCCCTGCGTTGCGACCCGCTTAGGACGGGAGGTTGAGGACGAAGTGACTCGTTGCTGTTGGTAGCGGCAGAATTTAGTTCCTCCAAGTTCGCTTCAAAGCGCCGCACACCCACATGCAACCATTTAACCACTCAATTCCGCTACGTCCAGAGGTTCTTCTCCACTCGGGAACGCCCCATCGACCTCTACCTGCAGACGCTCGAACGCCGCCGGGTTGCATAAGAGGTAGTACAGGACAGCCATGAGAACACTGCTTGTTGTGTCTGAGCCAGCGATGATGGCCAACAGCCCGTCCTTCGCAACATCGGCGGGAGATGGGCGCTCACTTTCTGGTAGTTCCTCACCGCTCTATGGTTGCGTTGTGTGAGACGAAGACGTCGAAAACTCGGTCCGGGAGCTTACCAAGTGATAGAATAAGTCCTTCCTGTTTGCGCCCATCCGCGACCACTCGATCCGTTCCTTGACCTCTGTCCCGCGATTGCGGTGAGAATTGGTCCAGCGTATGGGTATATGCGCCGTGACAGCAGAGAGACTGGGACAAGTTACTACACATAGACAACATTTGCACGGGTACGTACCAAATGCCAGATTCGAGGGGGGTCCAAAGACCAATGTCTCCGCTAGCTTTCGTTCTCGAAGCCACCGCCAAAACTGAGAGGCGATTTAGCGCTTTAAGAGAACCTATTAGGAGACGAACGCCATGTCGCCCATGAAATCTGTCCTGTGATAACGCATCGTCAGAACGAGATTAATCCTATGCAAGTTAGAGCTCGCGTAAAGTATCTCAATCACCGATTAATATCCATCACAGTATTCGCCTTCTGGTCCGATCTCCAGCCCGACTAAGCCCGAGTTCTAAGACGACGCACCTAGGGTTGAGCCGTCCCCGGTCTTCTCTTAGTCTGGATCGTATCATCCAGACAACCGACCAGCTGTCTTCGCCACAACTATTTCGTACTCTTTCAGAGCTGCCGACGAGAAGCTGCGATCCCACGGCTTGCGTTGATGCATGTGCAATGCCGGATCACGCTCGGCGTTTAGCGCCGGCGGTCCCTCCCGAGCCTGTTTACTATAGTTTCAAACGGGCAACAGCCGAGTATCGGGTATACGAGCGAGACATCGTCTACACCTTCCTGTATGTACGGTCGCTCAACCGGCCTTATAGGGCCAAATGAACTCTCGATTCGAGATGTCGGCACCAACCTACTCTCACGACATCTCCACAACGATCGTGCAGGCTGTTGTAGTACCTATGCATGTCTCCCTTGGCGCAGTGATATGCCGCCCATTACTTCGATGTTTTTGCAATTGCTGGCCTAGGGTCCTTTGCAAGCGGGCGTAAAGGGGACAGACGATAGATGAGAGGTCGCATCGCTCTTCTCAGAAGTGTTCTCGACCTCGATTCAGCTTGCGATTCAGGTCTAACGTCAGATATCGCTTGATCGGGGCATCCTGGCTTCCGAGTCCTGACCTCAAGTTTACGGCACAGGAGGATGCAACCCTCGCTTAAATTTACAACGTGTTGGGCGTGCAGTGGGGCATGCGTGTCGATTGCCGCTGATATCTGAGATCGCGAGTGGGACGATAAGTTAAGCAAGTTATCTCCCTCTGGGGTCCGGAACTCGGAAATAAATAAATTCCGGGCCGATATCGAACCTGATTCGCATGACTTTCGCATGGCATGGCTTGCTGCCATCATGACCGGCCTGCCATGTAAGGAGTCAATACACCATTCATATACGGACGGTCACCGGTCCAACCTGCTACAATACCCTTACCGTCTTGTTGCAGGTTTCGGGATTCACGGCCGGCCTGGACGCAACGACCAACTGCGCGTCGAGTCGCGACTGCTGGAAGACCTAAGGTAAATTAGGACCTTTTGTTTATCTTCGACCTTTCGGCACGAGTTGCTTGCGAGCCCTCCTCGATTTACTGCATATTAATGGCTCATTTTTGCTCATCACCCTTCTTACCTACCTTGTATTGGTCCAAGCACGCTGACGGTCTGGCGGTGCGATCGCGTCTTCGTTCACCTGCGGATTAAGACTAAATTAAAATAAGGAACAAAGGCTTGACCCGACCTTCCTTTCTTGGTAACCACCATCACAAAAAGTCGCGTCGCGTTGCCGCGTCTCCGCACCTGTGTGTTAGTGGGACCTAGAATACAATTCTCCTCTTTGTGGTTGAGCTTCGCTCCCCGTAGTACACACACCGAATAGTAGTAATAATTACCAACACCTGTGTCGCTCCAATGGAGCCGAACGTCGAATTTTTCGGCGACGGAACACGCGCCTACACCCCGTCTAAACTCTCCGAACACCCCCCCCTCAACACAACCTCCCCTACAGATGGTCCCCTGAATAACTCGGGCTCCTACAATGCGGCTGACCCTGGCCCAATTATCGCGTCTGATGACGAGCGACCCCGTCTTAGGGAAGACGGGCAAGCCTTCTGGGACGATAATGCACCCTCTTTACTGTTTTCCTCTTCCCCCTCTCCTGTGGCTGGGCGATCCCCGCAGGACAGCAGAATGAACTCCCCCGAAAGCGAGGAACCCACCATCCCCGCCTTCGATACCACGCAAGTTGGCCCTGCCACCCTGCAGGCCATTGACCTCGCCCTCGCCGAGGACTCACAGACCCTCTGGGCCAACGTGCCCTCCCTTCCGACCGCCCTTCCTCCCACACCGGAGGGGTTTGAGGCCGGGGATCGGACATTCAACACCTCACGCACCCCCCGTGGCCGCTCGCGTGCACTACCCGACGCCTCAGCGTGGAACCATGCCACGGCAGAATCAGCGCCGGCAGAATCAGCGCCGGTCGTCGTCGGCTCCCCAACCAGACTCCTCCCCCCCACAGGGCCCTCAGCCCATCCTACGGCACCCTCCCTAACGGGGGCCCGTTTCACCTCGACGCTTGCCGCGATTAAAGCGGGCATTCTGTCGGATCCTTATGACCCTTCAGCCATCAACCCTGTCCACCTGATAGGGTTTACACCAGCGGTAGCTGCAGTACTAGCAGACAACGAGAGTACTCTGAAGGAGGAAATCGCCCGCGACGTTACAGAAATAGCCATGGGCTGGGGCGCGTATCGCATCACGTCCTCCCTTGAGCTTCGCAACGACCACGCCTTCCCTACTGACCAGGAGGGCTTTCATGCCTCCGCCTCTCTCATTTTGTCCGCCATCGATGCTGGCGCATCGCTGCACGATGGTGAACTCATGCTACGGGGGCTCGCCCCCCTAGCGTGGACGCGACTCGTAATGGGCCTACTGGGCGCCATGATCCGAGGAGCTCTCCGCTCACCCACTTCCTTACGCACCGGTCCCAAGCCCACGAGTGGGCATATGGACCCCTTCCCAATCCATCACGAGCTGGACCGCCCTCTGACGGAGGGTGGGGCCATCATGCTGATGTGCCAACAATTGGGCGGCTTGTTCGCCTCCAATTCGAACCACCCAGACAGCTCATACCCTGACTCGTACTTTATCAAACTACTGACTACATTAGGCAAATCCTCTAACAGACTCGACCCACCCGAAACAAGCAAAGCCTCTGCGGCGAAGGCGGCCCATGAGGCCCTCGCGCAAGTATACCGCGAACAGATCCGGCTCGACGCCGTAGAAATGAACAACATTAAGGAGGCAGTCAAGATGGAGATCTTTGCCGCCCTGAACCAAGAAGCCCTGGCCGACGAAGATCACTGGCGCGCGGTATACAAGAATGAGTTTATTGAGGCCATGCACACCGCAATGGAGCACCAGAACCCTGGCCTCCACGCTGACAAGGGGAAGGCGCCTTTACGTGCCCCCCCGGTTACAATTTCACAGGTGGTACGAGACGCCGAACCCGCCATCCGCGCCGAGGTTCAGGCCCGCGCTGCCTGCCTCCAAGACGAGCTTTACCGGGAGGTGAAACGCGCTTTCAAAAGCGACGACACCTACTGGACGGGCGAGCCCATGCGCAAACAACTCGCCAAGGATATCCGGGCCGAACAGCGTGCTGAGGTGGAGGCGCTGCTCGCCCCTGAACGCGAGAAATTGCGGCAGGAGATCCAGGCGGAGATCACCGCCTCCCTCGAGTATGAGAAGACCCAGCTCCGCAAGCAGGCAGAGGATGACCTGGAGTGCCACAAATTCGGGATGGCCGAACAATGCAAGATCTGGAAGGTAAAGTACCGCAACGCTAGAACCTTCTCCTTCGTCCGCACCGAGGCCCACCGCCTCGGGTACGCCTTGACCCCTTCTAATGAAGCAGCACTGGCGCGCGAGGCACAGGCGTTCAAAGCCTACGCACTCGAGCCCCTGTTGGTTGATGGGTACGAGCTTTCCAGCTCCCCTCCCTCCAGAGCGCCTTCAACAGCCCCAGAGGGCCCATGTACCCCTCCCAACCCCTCCTCCCGCCCTGATCCCAACGTCACTCCTACCCCGGTTCGCACCAAACGTGCCCGCAACTCGGAAGAACTGCCTGCCCCCAAGGCCCTCTTCCCGAGCAACTTCATCCTCGACTCCAGCTCACCGGTGGAAGAGGATCAGATGAAAGAGGACGATGACTACGCGCTGGAAGTAGTTATGCAGAACAACGGCGGTCTCCCGGCGTCCATACACGCCCACTCGAGGGCTGTATCTACGGCCCCGATCGCACCTTCACCCATCCCGGCTCACAACCCCAGTGATCCACCGCGGGCAGTTGCTCTTAGCGCACAGCTCGAGCAACTGACCACGGCTCCTCTCCCGGCCGTCGTATCTCAGCGACTGTCACAGGTGGAGGACGTCGCGCTAGCGCCTTCCACGGCCGCTCTCGACGGCCTCACTTCAATGATGACGCAGATTTACGCGACCATCCAGCGCCTCGAGGGTCGCATGGATAGCCAAGATCAGTGCATCGCTGACCTCGCTAAGTCACGCGACCCAAGGCCCCGCCCAACTGGGGGTGAAAAGGCTAAAGCTGCGGGAGCGGTGGCAGCCCTCCCACAGCCCAATACCTCTGTAACCTCCAACAGATCCCGGGAAATGGATGAGACCCTGAGCCACACGGCCCGGGTTGATGACCCTTCTCGCGATCCGTCCATTGAACTCTCCACGGACGGCGCTCTGGGGGTAGCTAAGCCTACTCCCCCAGCCGCTAATGCCAACGGCAAACCCGCCCCGTCCACCACCCTCCCCGCTTCCTGGGCAAACATAGTCACCCAGAAGGCTTCGAACCAACACGCGTCCGCCGCTTCCCTCTCCCGTGCGGTCACGCAAGGCACTGGCCGCACACCAGGGGGCAAATCCCGCCCTGAGACAGTCGCGAGGCGCGCCAAATCGGGCACCACGGAAGTCACAGTCATCCGTAATCTGGGGGTCGACGACACCATCCTCGAAACCACCCTGCTCAAACTCCCCCCGTCCCACATTGTCGCAGAGGCACGCACAGAGATCGAACGCCTCTCGGGGAACTCCCTTGTCCTTCTGGGTGGACGCTGGTCTACCAACAAGATAGCTCACAATTTTGTATACTCCTTCCGCGATATTGTCCCTTTCGCTTCCATCTTCCCCTTCCGGGATGCCCTCGTCAACCCGCTAATGACAGGACACGTCGTCCCCAACGACGGATGGACATATGCCCAAATGCGGGGCGTCCCCACCGCATCGGTCGATGGCACCGTCTACACCAAAGACCAAATTCTCCACGAACTGGCCCGCAATACGGCCTTCCAGCACGCGATCTTCTGCGTTGCCCCCCACTGGCAAGGTAGCATGGACCGCATCTCTTCCGCCCTCCAGAGCACCATCGCCATGGCCTACGTGGACGAAGACGCTACAATCACCAACCGCGCCTCCAAGGACGGTATATTCATGTTTAACGAACGCATTCGGCTCGTCGTTACAGGCGACTCGCCATCCATTATCTTATGCGGAAGATGCCACCGCATCGGTCACGCCTCAGACTCCACGGCTTGTCCCCTTCCCTCCAATGCTGTCCGCTGCGTTCGCTGCGGAGGCTCGCATCATTCTCTCGACCACGCCACCTTCTGTCCCAATCCTCACGACAAGGCGGGAGAGTGTGCGTGCCTCTTCCCCTGCCTTAACTGCGGGGGTAACCACAACGCCCGCTCGCCGTTCTGCAAGCTGAAGAAGGGTTTCGCCCCCGCTCCACTTGCTCCTCGGCCCGCTCCAAGCCCGCTCGCCCAACCCACGTCCTCTGCCAAGGATAAGGGCAAAGCTGCGGCCCCTCCCCCGGTCGACCCCTCTACCCCTTCCCAGGGGACCGAGGCCTCGACGTCTGCAGGAGGGGATTTTACTACGGTAGTCAGGAAGGGGAAGAAACGGTCCCCGCACCCATCGGGTAACCAACGTAGACGCCTCGCTGCGACCACGACCGCGACCGCGTCCGCGGGCCCCGCGGCCTCGTCTTCCCGCGCCCCCAACCCTACCCCCCCTGATTCCCCACCCGACTGGAGGACGACCCCCATCATCTTCCCCGAACACGTTGCCACCGAGGCCGCCACCGCGGCCGCCTTCCGCACACTGTGCTCGGACGGCGTTGATACGGCGGCCGACTTCGCCCTCCTCAACTACCAATGGAAGGGCTTGGAGATGGATCTCGACCGCACCGCTCTCACCACCATGGAAGCCCGATACGCAGTACGATACGGCCTCCCCCTCACCACTATGAACACAATCGCACGCCTTACCAAGGGCAAAGGCCCGTCCGCTTCCAAGGTCGCGCTGGATGACTTCGTAGAGGAATGGGGCGATGTCAATCCCTTCTTCTTTGTCCTCTCGGTGATCCCGCGGGATCAATCCTTCTGGAGACCAGGGGAATCGTTACCCCCACCCCCGATCCCCCAGGAGGAGGTCCTCCTCAACAAGAGGATGGCGGAAATCATGATTACCTCCGTCATCTCTATCAAGGCCACCGAACTCGGGAGCGCCTGCCCTGAGATCTCGCCCTCCACCATCCACACCGCGTTGAACTTGTACGACAACCAAGGCAAGTTCGATACCTTCTCTATCGGCAACGCGGCAAATATTTGGGAGATCCTCGCCGAGCTCCAGCATCAACAAGACGCCCTGACCCATGACGATGCATAATACAACCATACTATCCGTCAACATGCGTCGGCGTAATGACGCTATGCATGCGCTTCTGGAACTCAACAACACTGATGACATACTGTGCGTGCAGGAGCCATGGTTCGGGACCATAGGCACTGCCCGCCACGACAAGCACCGGGAGGGAGTGGATGTTCTTGGTGGGGCGAAACACCAGAACTGGCACTCCCATCACCCCTACTATACCACGGACAAACGAGCGAAGGTAATGCTATACTCCCGCAGATATAGCCGCCTGGACTCGAAACGACGACTCCACCCCGTACACATTATCCCCCGCCTAGACTTGGTACAACACCCCTCTCTAATGATTGTAGACGCTTGTATACATACCCATACTATACGCATTATCAACTTTTATCACGATACGGCTGACCCCTCAGCCCTACGCGCGTTGCTAAACCTTGACTTAGATCCCACTGTCCCGACGATCCTCGTCGGAGACTTTAATCTTCACTCGCCGCGCTGGTCTCCGAGGGGTTGGTCCCCCTCTCCGCGGGCGGCTGAGTTTGAGTCGTGGACCATGGTCCAGACTTTTGAGCTCGCCTCCGTTCCCGGAGTCACCACGCGCAGGGGAAACGGCAACGAGCGCGAGAGCGTGCTGGACCTGGTCTGGCACAACCTTGCTGCAGTTGAAGCTGTCTCCCTCAACACCCCTGAAGTCGACTGGGAGAGTTCCCTCGGCTCAGATCACCCCGCTATACGCTCCACATGGCATATTGCAGGCAAACACCGGGGCGCTAAACAGACCAGGCCTACCGCATTCTCCATCGACTTCAAGGATGAAGAGGCCGAGAAAGCATGGCTTGACGACATCTCGGCTTCCCTTCCCGGTATCCATCCCATCGCCGACACTTCCCAAATAGACATCCTTGCCCTAGCGCTCCAGACGGCCATCTCCGACGCGTGTCATAACCACATGGGGGTCAAGATCCCCTCCAAAGCCCGGAAGAATGCCTGGTGGACTCCCGAATGCACCGCGGCCGCCGACCTTCTCCGGTCCCACACCACCGGCGACTCCCCCGAAAGACGCGCGGCCGCCAAAGCCCTCAAACGCACTACAAAGGCAGCAAAGAGGGCCTACTACGACAACCACATCCAACACGGCAATATCTGGGACCTCGCCACCTGGCGTCACGGCCGCAAACTCTCTGGCATCCCGGCCCTCCGTTCCCCGGAAGGGCGGATACTCACGACCCAACTTGAGGTGTCAACTGCCCTAGCTGACAGGTTCTTCGTCAAGGAGGACGCGCTGGGCGAAATTGAACCCAGCCAACATGACGACCCCCCCGCCCTCCACACGCGCCATTTAGCCCCGGTTGTCCAAAAAGAGGTTGACCCCCTCTTGGCGGAATGCAGTGCTACATCAGCACCAGGCTCTTCTGGCATCTCGTGGCGCATCCTAAAAATGGCCTGGGACAGGATAGCCGCGGTCACAGTTCACCTGTTCGACGCGTGTCTCCGCCTCGGCCATCACCCCGCCCTCTGGCGATCAGCAGTTGTGGTGGTAATTCCCAAACCGGGAAAAGACGATTACCTCGCGCCCAAGGCCTACCGCCCCATCTCATTGATAGAATGCCTGAGTAAACTCCTGGAGAAGATCGTCGCGAAACGTCTCCTCTTCGACTCGGACAAACACCAACTGCTCCCCACCAATCAGTTCGGTACCCGCGCCTTCTCGTCGACCTTAGACGCGGGCCTCACCCTCACGCATGATGTCGAACGCGCCTTCCGCGTAAAAAGGAAATGCGCCGCCCTCCTGTTTGACATCAAGGGATTCTTTGACCACGTTCACAGACGACGGATGGTAGCCACGCTCGCGAACCTCGGCTTCCCCGAGTCGATCGCGAAGTGGGTGGACACCTTCCTCTCGGATCGAAAAGTCTCTCTATCCTTCAACGGCGTGATCTCTGACGAACAGGACCAGCCCATCGGCACTCCACAGGGCTCCCCAGTCTCTCCCATCCTCTCCGCCCTATACACAGCCTCCCTCCTCAAATTACGCCCACCCGATCACCACTCCACCCTCGGCATGTACGTGGACGACGGCATCATCTTCGCTCACGGTTCTACATGGGGAGAAGTCGACAACACCATCAGAGAAAGATATCGCCAGTGCGAGGACTGGCTCAGACGCTCCAACTTATCCTGTGAACCGGATAAAACCGAACTAATATACTTTACACCTCCCTATTCCCGAGCGCGAGACCCGCCCCCTACCCAAATTCTTTTACCCGACCCTGCCCATCACACTTATTACCCCGTCTCCTCTTCCCCCACCATACGTTACCTCGGCTTTTTTATTAATCAACGCCTAAATTGGGAGCCGCACGTGACCACGATGTGTAATCGGGCCCGCGCCTCCCTGAAGGCCCTGCAACTCCTCGGTAACTCCCGCAGGGGCATTGCCACGGCGAGCTGGCGTCTCCTGTTTAACGCAGTCTGCATGCCAGTTCTGTCTTACGGGTGCCAACTGTGGATGTCCTCAAGAAAGAAAGTCACGCTCCTCAAGAAAATACAGTTAGTAATCAATGAGGGGGTCAAGGTAGTATCTGGCTCGTTTCGAACCGCCCCGCGTGGCCCCCTCCATGAGTTCCTTCGCATCCTGCCGGCTAGGCACTATATGGAAAAACTAACTCACACATCCGCCCTCAGACTCTTCCGTGTCCCCCGGACTTCTCAGTTGGTTGCCCGCCTCGGGCCCGACTGGGATCCCCCGGTCCAGAGCGGCCCACACTCCAGCAATGGAGGGGTGGTGTGTAACCATGCACTGGAGCCTCGGTCTGGAAGGGCTCCACAGCGCCCCACTGCATTGGAGGCTCTCGGCGCGCGCGTCGACCCACTGTTGACTGAGCGCGTCGACGTCGTGGCCATAGCCCCCTGGGAGGTCCACAACTGGGAGGCCTATGTGTCCCACGAGGGGCGCGCGGACCCCGATAAACGGAACGCCTTCGTCAACGGGCTTTACGCCTCGAGACGCGAGGACAGCACCGCTATCATCCGCGTTGCAGGAACGGTCTCCAACAAGAACCGTCCTGACAATCTTTTGGTGGGCGGAGCGGCCATCTCAATTTGGCAGGGAGAGCTGGAGCCTCGAGCTAGGTCGTGGACCCTTGGTTCAGGTGTCGAGACGTTCGACGTCCACCTGTTTGGCCTTGCTAAGGCCGCCGAGATTATATCAACCGAGTTTGCACGTGCCCCCCCCTCACATATTTACATTCTTTCCGGCGATGAAGCCGCTCTCGCCGGCATCTTACATACCCGCTCTATCACGCATCAGTCTGAAGCCCTTGCTTTCCATAAGGCGCTGACGGCCTTTTATGACACACACAGGGACACGAGGGTTCACCTTGTGTGGTCCAAGGAACACCGGAAGAGAACGTCGGACTCCCAAGCCAGGAAAGCTGCCCTCGATGCCTGCACCAACACACCCCGTGCTGCGATTACACGCGTGCAATCCGCCGCGTTTGTCAAAAAATCTGCCCGCGCCGCTGCCTTCCAGGCATGGTGCAAGGACTGGTTGGCCCTATTCACACCCACCAACCACCGTCCTCTACCTCAGGCCTACGGCCACTCCATCAACTTCATCCACCCGCCCGATGGACGAAACCACCCCCTATGGCTGGCCGCCATACCCCCCAAAAAGCCCAGTGCGGAGTACGTCCCGATCAGACGCCGCGCCCACTGTACAGCCATGCAACTCGCCACTCTCCATTCTTTCACCTCCGACTACATCAAACGCCACCGCCCCGACCTCCCACCCGAAGCAGCGCACTGCCCGTGCGGCTTCATCGACAAGTCATTTTATCACCTCATCTACGACTGCCCAAAACATGTAGGGCATCGCTACAACCTTTTCTTCGACAACCCGGAGGAGTCCACACCCCCAATCGCATTATTCACCGGGGAAGGCGAACTCCCTTACGAGTTCTGTCTATTCCTGCAGAAATCAGGCGCAGCTTCAACCCCTGAGACTGGCCCGACGGGCCCTTTCGACCCCGGATGACGACCCTGCCCCGCGGCAGCCCGGTAGGTAACCACCTGCCCAGTACTATCACCTAATCATATCACATTCATTACCCCACCCCACGTAATCGGTTTCCTTGGAAGGTGCCCTCCTAGCTAGAGTTATTTTTCTCGCGCTATTTACCCCGCCCCCGCACGTGCTTCTCATATACGCGTTATCTCCCCAAAATTCGCTCTGTAGGGAGTCGAAGACTGGTCTTGTATCATGTACTGCCCCAGAATAAATATGGTCCAAAAAAAAAAAAAAAAAAAAAAAAAAAACAAAGGCTTGACCTGAATCAACTACAGGAAGACCGCGACCCACTGTTTCATCGCTTTTTCAGAGTCCACGGATTCGTTATAAACCAAAATCGGTGAAGGTTCATTACCTCTCGTTGTTGCTCGTGCGGTGTCGATTCCCTCAACCAAGTCTCAAGTACTGTAGATGACCTCGTGAGAAGGCCGAGACATTGTATACGCCGAGACATTGTATATTATTGTATGGGGTCGGAAGGTGCTGACGGAAACTGAACTGGACCCCGCCTATGTGGGAATGTTGCACCCAGTACCAGACAAGCACAGGTGCCTGAGCGTAATGACGTGGCATCCTGCGGGTAAAGTGACAGCAGAGGTGGGAAATTTTTCATAGAAATTACAAGGGATTGTCCGGTTACTCCATAGTAGGCAGTAAGTCGGATGTGGGATCGAACCGGTACGCACAACACAACTAGCTGTCCCAGACAATCATAAGTTTCCCGGAGATCCTCAAGGAAAAACAGCACAAGGTCGTCGTTTGACTCACTCACTTATGCAGTCGCCACGATTATGCGTCTACTGTAGGTTTTCCAGTCGTCGGGCATGACACTGGGCAGACGTGTCCATATTGTTGATCGTAGGATCAACGGCTAATGCATCGAACTTGCTGGGCGGCGATACCGACTCACCATCGCCATCCCTGTCTCCATCACCGCCGACCCTGCGAGCCCCATTAGCAGCCGCCAAGGGCGCCTTCGTTAGGGCTGAACTATGAAGGGTGACGAAGCCGAGACGCCTTCCGTGTGGGGTTAAGTAGCGAGGACACCCGATAGCCCTAGCATTGTATGGGGTTAGTAATAGAGAATATTCGTGCACGAGGTTAATGTTAATGCACGAGGGTAAACCTATCAGGAAGAGTTCAAGTTGCTGCGTAACGCGTAACTACTTCCGGCGCAGGCGGCAGTCAGGACCCGGAAAATGGACACCCTTCGTGTTCCGTTTGTTTTTGCAGCTTCGAAAAGCGATACGTTTCTCTTGACCCTTGGTACTGGGGCATATATGCTGAGTATACGATAGACAATCCATCCACGATGAGAGGCCGGTTACCGGTTACCAGTTACCGGTCACATGTCACAGTCCAGGTCCACCTTTGTTTCCGCTTCTTACAGTCTTACCGAAAGCAAACTACTGTAACGATTGGATTGCACACACTTCAGTGCGAGAACTCGGAACGGTTGCAGTCGCCTTATCGCGGCCTTTATGTCACCAGTGAGGCTGAGTGAGCGCTTGCGGTTCGATTGGCCCTAATATGGTCTCGGACTTGGTTTTGGAAGCTGCCAACCTGCCACAAGCAACGTGTCAGTGGGGACCTTGGTGGGTACAGTCACTCTCAACACCTTCCACAACAATCCGCTCTACTCTCTATATTTCACCCACTACATAGTCTTTAATGTACCGACCCCCTCCGAGTCATCCAGCCATGAGTACACCCTTGGCGGGTGCAAACACAGGTATGTTGATGTTGATCCCACTACGCTCAATCTCCTCCGACCTCACGTGCCACCACCGTGCTTACAGGTGGCCAGGAGTACCCACCCCGGTTTGTTCCGAATCAAGCGCCACAAGGAGAACCAAGCTTCGATGATGGCGCCATGCCTATCTTCTCAATGTATTTAGAGACGGCGGCGGAAGAAGACAACAAGATGGCCGAGGGCTGGAAAGCAGATGCCGATGGGATCCTCTTATTCGTTAGTGTTTATCTTCTAATGACACGCTTTACTCCAACTTAACTGGCGTAGACCGGTCTATTCTCTGCGGCTGTTGCCACATTGATCTCATTTTCGATTCAGGACATTCGACCAAACTCGCAGGACACCTCCGTCTTCTACCTCGCAAATATATATCAGGTCATGGCCGACCCGAATCGATCCAATATTTCCCTCCCTCTTTCTCCACCCGCGTTCTCTCCACCGACGTATGCTCTCTGGGTCAATGCACTTTGGTTCTTGAGCTTGGTCATCAGTTTGACCTGTGCCCTGCTCGCGACCTTGCTACGGCAGTGGGCGCGAAGATATATCAGGGTCACTCAGCCACGTTACGCTCCACACAGGAAAGCACGGATCCGTGCGTTCTTTGCCGAAGGAGTTGACAAGCTTCACTTCCAGTTGGTGGTTGAAGCATTACCCACGCTGCTGCACCTTTCCTTGTTCTTCTTCTTTGCTGGCCTCGTTGTGTACCTGTGCAATGTCAATCTCATGATGTTCAATGTGGTGCTGTCATGGGTCATCGCCGGCATAGCTGGGTACGGATGTCTCACGCTCATGCCTATCTTTCGTCATGACAGCCCATTCTATACCCCACTTTCATTTCCGGCGTGGCTTGTTGTCAATGGAGTGCCATTCATCGTATTTCGGTTTCTTCGGTGGTACACATTCTCGCCTTATTCTTACTCACAGTCTTCGACCTGCCAATACTTCAAGCGCTTGGAGGAAAGGTATTATAAACTACTCTCGCAGGGCATGCTAAAGACGGCCGAAGAAACTGCCCGAAATTTACCATCGGAGATCGACGCTCGCGCATTTATGCGGACATTTGACTCCTTGGATGAAGACGACGAACTAGAGCGCTTTTTTGCGCACTTGCCTGGCTTCCGCAGCTCGCAGATCGTCGGCGATCCTCTGCTCGGTCTGGCTCACGAACAACAATTGAAGCTTTTTGAAGCATTGATCGGATTATTGGACCGCACCTTCTCATCCGATCTGCTCCCCAGGAAGGTCAAAGACAGACGGGCCATCGTCTGTGCGAAGGCCATCGATCCCACGGACATCCCCGAAGCGTTTGAGTGGGTCCTCCAGAGAATTTTACCCGAAGACCAGGATCGAGGACTGCAAACCACCGAATTCGGGCATCTCGTCAGTGGCTGGGGCCATCCCAGGGATCAAAGGGATGTTTTGATTGTACACGCCATAGTTTCCGTTATTCTCGCTAGAGTGCAAGAGCGCGATGACCGTTGGTTTACACTCGCCTCCAAAGAACTAGACTACGTGCCACATGGTGACAACTTGTCACTTGCCATCTTGATTCATATCACTCGCCAGCTCCATAGTGCCTTCAGTGGTCTTGCGCCGCGGGCAGGGTCGCAGGTCACCGAGTTATCGGACGTTCTTGGAGCAGTTTCGGAATTCACGGTACTACAGGATACGTCTGCGGAACTGCAACACGATTTTTGTGCCCTCTGGAATCAAATTTCTCTCGAAGCGAAGAGCAGCAACGGACTGCTTGCGTGGTTTATCCTCCGACGGATTCGAAACGTCTATATCGGCTTACATCATGGTACCCGTGCTTCCCCTACAGATTTTTCCGCCGCTACTAGCGACCAGGACAGGATTCTGCGTCACCCGTCCGCATACCCTTTGTGCCGTATCCATGACCGTAATCCGAACTTGCCAGTGACACCTCATACCCATGACGCTTCTTTCCCGACAATCATCCACTCCGTCGACCATTCCTTCATTGACACTCCGATATCCTCCCCTCCGCTTGCTTCGGCCTCCACTCTCCTCGGTACCATTTCCCGGCGGCACAATGCAGATCCCTCTCCTTCCGATGCGCCGGACATTCCGTCACTGCCTTTTCCCCTTCCGGTTCTCGGCAACACGCTCCCTAAAGGCCCGCAGTTGTCCTCAGATCCTCCCACGCCTCGGTCCAACAACATATCTTTGCCAGAATCTGATTCCTCAATACCAGCTTCTGTCCCTCCCGTTGCATATCCTCCATTGCCAAGCTCTAACGTTGCTGCCGAGAGAGTGAGTAGCGCAAAAGTTGCTTTGTGCATGGGAAATGACCGTTGTACCTCCCTTTAGTTGAATCCTGCAAACGGTACGGCCGCTCCGGACCATCCACCGCAATCGCCGGCGCCGCCATCTGCTTCAGGCACCCCCATCGGGGTCCGTCATGGCGCTCACTAGTTGCCGAGCAATCGGGAAATCATTCATTGTCCTCACCCACCGCATGGGAGCTTTAACGCATTCTTCGACAAGACGGATTGTCCAGCATATTTATCTTTACATGCCAAATGTATGAAAATGTGACGCGAGTAAGTTAGTGTGGACGTGCGAACTCGCCCCCATCGCGAGGCATCTGTGTGGAGGAGGTTTCCTTGAAACCTCATCTTTTTCTCAGTCCTTCTTGGGATACGTACAGTGGTAGCGTCGATTTTTAACTGTTGTATACCAGCCTATGTTTCGCGTTTCGCGACGCGATCGATCACATGATCGCAGCCCCCTGCGCAATGCGTACAGCCTGCTCGACAGCTATACCCGCCTATACACTGAAGCAACCAATGGCTCGAGGCAGACTGCCCACACGAACTGCGTGTCCCACACGCGACATGCGACACGCCTTGGAAGAGTGCCCCAATGCGCTGTGCTAAGCGCTGTGTCGTTGTGGTGCGTACGTGGCATCTAGCTCGAGTTGGCTACGCCGTCGTTGTCTGTGTTGCAATTGTTTGCGTTGCAGTTGGAGTTCTCCTGTTCCACTGCGCGCTGAGTAGCGACGCAAAGGCGCAGGAAGGGAAGGACTCAGATTATCATCAACGAATGGAAGCTCGGCCGTGGGAAGATGTGATCGAATTAACTTAATTTAAGTTACGACTCGGAGGTGTGGCAGCCGCTCGCCTTACCTCATGGCCTCATGGCGGCCTTTGTAGTATCGCACAGTAGAACTTGCAATCCTAACTTATTATGGTCTTGGAGGCTCGCTTGGAAGCTGCCAGCGTGACGGGCAACGTGGGTGCAGTCACTCTCAAAGTCTTTCACAAAGACCTCGACAACCACCCTACTTTACTCTCTATACTTTCTCCTCTACTTTCTCCTCTATACTTTCTCCTATAACTTAACTCGACTCCGACCATGAGCACACCCTCGGCAGGTAGAAACACAGGTGTGTTGTTCACAGTACGCCCTATCTTCACCGTTCTCACGTGTCATCGCTGCGTCCACAGGTGGCCACGAACGCCCACCCTGGACCCGCTCCGTCCCGAACCAAGCGCCACAGGGAGAATCGAACTTTGTTGATGGCTCCATACCTATGTTTTCAATGTATCTAGAAAGGGCGGCAGAAGAAGACAAGAAGATGGCCGAAGGTTGGAAAGCAGATGCCGACGGAATCCTCTTCTTTGTGAGCGTCTATCTTCTAATATCTTGCCTCATTCCAACTCAACTGGCATAGACCGGTCTATTCTCTGCGGCTGTTGCCACATTGATCTCGTTTTCGATTCAGGACATTCAACGAAACCCGCAAGACACCTCCGTGTTCTACCTCGCAAATATCTATCAGGTCATGGCCCACCCGAATCAATCCAATATTTCCCTCCCTCTTTCTCCACCTACATTCTCCCCACCGACTTCCGCTCTCTGGGTCAATGCACTTTGGTTCTTGAGCTTGGTCATCAGTCTGACCTGTGCCCTGCTCGCGACCTTGTTACAGCAATGGGCACGAAGGTACATCAGGGTCACTCAACCGCATTACGGCCCACCCAAGAAAGCACGGATCCGTGCGTTCTTTGCCGAAGGAGTTGAGAGGCGCCACGTTCAGTTGGTGGTTGAAGCATTACCCACGCTGCTGCACCTCTCCTTGTTCTTCTTCTTTGCTGGCCTCGTTGTGTACCTGTGCAACGTCAATCTCTTAATTTTCCACGTGGTGCTATCATGGGTCGTCGTCGGCATAGCTGGATATGGATGGTTCACGCTCATGCCTATCTTCCGTCATGACACCCCATTCTATACCCCATTATCATTGCCAGCCTGGCTCATTGTCAATGGCGTACCGTTTATCATATTTCGGTTTCTTCGGTGGTATACTTTATCGCCTGACACTAGGCTTCACTCACGACAATCACCGACATTCAAACGCTTCAGAGGCTTGGAGGAAAAGTTTTATAATTTACTCTCGCAAGGCATGCTGAAGATGGCCGAAGAAACCGCCCGAAATTTACCATCGGATATCGACACTCGCGCATTTATGTGGACATTTGACTCCTTGGATGAAGACGACGAACTGGAGCGCTTCTTTGCAAACCTGCCTGGCTTCCGCAGCTCAAAGGTTGTTGGCGATCCTCTGCCCGGTCTTACACCGAAGCAAAAATCGAAGCTCTTTGAAGAATTGTTTGGATTGTTGGACCGCACCTTCTCATCCGATTTGCTTCCTGAGTCGGCCAAACACCGGCGTGCTATCGTCTGTGCGAAGGCCATCGATCCCATGGACATTCCCGAAGCGTTGGAGTGCGTCCTCCGCAGAATTTTGTCTGAAGACCAGCATAGAGGACTGCAGACCACCGAATTCGGGCATTTTGTCAGTGGTTGGGGCGATAGCAGGGACCAAAGGGTTGTTTTCCTCGTACAAGCCATAGTTTCCGTTATTCTCGCAAGATTGCAGCGGCGCGATGACCGTTGGTTCACACTCGCCTCCAAAGGACTAGGCGTCCCGGGATTAGACCTTCGTGGCCACGTGACACATGGTGACAACTTCTCACTTACCATCTTGATTCGTATCACTCGCCGGGTCCATAGCGCCTTCAGCGGTCTTGCGCCGCAGGCGCAAATCACCGAGCTGTTATCGGAATGGTTCAAGAACAAAAAAGAGTTGTTATCGGACGTTCTCGGAGAAGTTTCGAAATTCACAGCCGCGGTACGGGATACGTCTGCGGACATACAACACGATTTTTGTGCCCTCTGGAATCACATCGCTCTCGAAGCGCGGAGCAGCAACGGACTGCTTGCGTGGTTTATCCTCAGACGGATTCGAAATGTCTACATCGGCCTACATCGTGGTACCCATGCTTCCCCTACAGATTTTACTGCCTCCACTAGCGATCAGGACAGGATTCTGCGCCACCAGTACGCATACCCATTGTGCCGTATTCATGACCGTGATCCGACCTCGACACCTCATATCCACGACGTCTCTTCCTCAATGACCCTCCGCTCCACTGACCAGACAACAATTGAAAGCACTTCGCCGGATCCCGCTGCGGACACTAATTCCTTCATTGGAACCCAGATATCCACACCGCTTGCTTTAGCCTCTACACTCCGTGGTGCCGTTTCCAGGCAGCACGATGCAGACCCCCGCACTTCCCATGTACCAGTCGTTCCGTCTCCGCCTCTTCCACTTCCAGTTCCCGACAACATGCTCCTTTCAAGCCCACAGCTGTCCTCAGACCCTCCTGCGAATCTGTCCAATCACTCACCTTTGCAAGAGCCTCGTCCCTCCAAGCCAGCATCCGTCCCTCCATGCGCGAGCACTGCTCCAGATCCATATGATGTTACTGAGAGCGCATGTAGCGCAAAGGTTGATACCGCAAACAGTATGGCTTCCCCGGACTATCCACCTCAATCGCCGTCGTTGCCATCGACTACAGGCACCGCGATTGGGTATTTATCACGGAGCTCACTAGTGGACGCCGAGCAACAGGGAAACCATCACCCTCGGTCATCGCACGACAGCTATGGTGCATCCCTCAAGATGGTGTGATAGAGTATGTATTCTCGTTGGGCCCCAGATATTACGATTGTGATACCGTTTGACACTTTCTCCAGATCGTCTCATATTTATCCTCATACAACATACGAACAGTATCGCGAAATATGAAAAAAATCGAGTCTTACTGAGCTTGGATCCGAACGTGCGAGCAGCTGATAAAAGTGTCTGAGGTCTGCCGACTGGCGTTGTATTCTTTCGTCACAGCTGATCACGTACTGGATGAGGTACTCTTGACCTTGCACCCCTCAGTGAGAGTCATTTTTCTCTTCTTGGCACAGCACAGGTACAGCGATAAGTTAGCGGAATTTTGAAGTGTTCCACAAGCGTGTGTTCTGCTAGTGAATCCCGCAAACACGAGGGTTGCCCTGGACGATCCAACCGTCGTTGCTGCCAGCTACTGGCATAGCCGCCGCAAACCCTTCACGGCGCACTCTAAATCTAAATACTAAGCACGCGCATGGCCAGTATGATATCGTGTACGTATGATAAAGTATGGACTTTCTTCGTAGGTTCTCAATACCTGGACGGACAGAGGGAACGTGTGAGGCCCTTGCGCCCAGCTTAGTGCTCTTCGTTTACGCATTTCTATCCCTCGAGCTGATATATTCTTCGATGAACCAATGGTCATTGCAACCTCAGCGACACGATTGAATGGTGGGTGGTATGTGGCATCAAACGAGGAAGTGAGTGAGTGAGACAGCCATATCATGATACGATCGCGATACATTGACCCGATATCAAAAAAATAGAATAAAGTGTATGGAAGAACAGAATGATATATGAGGGGAAATAAACTTGAATGTGGCCAGTGCGCCATCTCACCCACGATCATATACGTACTTACAGTATCTCGTCGCCGCAAATTCGGATATGTAGACTTTCTGGCGGGCCGGCATGGCGAATACCCGCGCCCACATGCGCAGCTGATGCTGTAGATCGTAAACCAGCGACGCACGCCCGCCCCGCGTGCTAAAGTACTGATCCGTGGTGTCCTCCGCATCGAACTGAAGGCTCGGCGGCGACACCGACTCTCCACCTTCGTCCTCGCTATCCCCGTCTACTCCACCACACGTAACTGCCTTTGTAGCAGCAGTCCCCTACGAGCGGTCAATCATGGACTCGGAAACGGACCAGGCTGAAGCCCTACGTCTTCCTTTTTTTGGAGCTTCTTATGAGAAATGCGTTTCTCGGCCCTTCCGTCATCACAGTCTGGTCAGAGGATCCACTGTACTAAGGGATCCCACCCACCCTTGTCTCAGGCTCCGCTACAGCGGCCTTGAAATCATTAGTACAATGAAACTGACGAATGCAATGTTGTGCCAGTCGGGGACAAAGTCTTGGTTAGGCGGTCCCCAAGTCGGATTGGGGTCTGCGACTGGACACGACTAAAGTCGAACGCGACCACAGTGTACTGTAAACTCAAGCCTGAGGCAAGGCCTGGGTCCACTGGCCCTGGGATGTAATGGAGCGCCTTCAAGTTATGGTACTGCGTTCTCGCGCGCGACTTCCAAATCACCTACTATATATTACAGCAGGTTTCATAACAGTTGTCATGCCCCAAATTTAGCGACCATACGGACTTCCAAAACTCAAGAGCGGGGTTCATAGCTAAGGGACGAGGAAATATCTCGAGAAATGGGGTTATCATACATAATTGGGGTTATGGAATAGATATCTTGAAAAAATGAGGTTGTGGAATAATTACTATGATTAGTTTTTGTGGGAAAGAAATTCGGCATGGTCACCAAGGTGCCCATTCAAACACCGCCTATACACCTAAAGTGGTCGTAACATGACAACTGTTATGAAACCTGCTGTAAAGAGAAATGTTTGTCTTCGGAGTGAGTGGAGAATGAATGCTACTTAATGTGCTCTTGCGTCTCTATTTGGCAAGGCAACATTTTTCAAAATTGGTCTGCGACCGTTCACCTCTGCACGCTCGCACATGTCGTCAACTTTGGGCTCTCGGTGAAATTGTTTTCTTTACTTGCATACCCTTTTCTCAACGGTGTTTTGCCACATCGGACTCGGCATTTGAATCACTATTTTAAATGTCCCCGTGATCTGCGTAGGGAAGATTTGTATCACCTGATGTTCTTGCCAATCAATGGCACCACAACCACAACCAACTGTCAGTTCATTACAAATTGGTCCTGGTGATGTGGACATGTGTGTGAACTTGCGAGACATCATTCAAGCGCATCGGGCGGCGACCCTATACATCCGTGATCGCTGGGGAACACATCTAAGATCAGCAGGGTTTGGGGGTGTGAAGCGTCGCAAGACGTCGCGCAGGTCTCCGCGGAGCGCGAGCTTTTGTATATAGGTCCGCGGCAATCGCGGACGCGTCGGTGTCGAAGGGTGAAAGCCGCGCGCGAGTGCGGCGAGGTCGGGAGAGGCTACACATGGCCTGTGGGTCGGGTGGTTGCAAGTGATCAGAAACAGTCGCGCACACTTCGGCGCGGCGCGAAACTTCGTAGAGGTGGCCGCCTGGGTCGGGAACGCGACGAGTTCGAGTTTCTAAGGCCGCACGCGAGTGCGGCGCGCTGGGGAACGCAAGGGATGTGCCTCACTGAGCTCCAAAGTCTGAAGTCTAAAGGGGGGGAGTCTACTATTACACTTTGTTGTAGTTGTAATTACATGAAGTATATACCAGGGAATGTGGGCTAAGTTGTAGGAAGGTGTCCAGAATGAGTGGGAACATGAGTGGGAACTTGGGAAGCTGAGTGTGCACAGCCTGACAGTGGCGCGGGAATGCGGCGCTTAGAAAGCGTACAGAGAGCGGTGAGCACAGAGAAGTGCGGGAAAGTGCAGGGAAGCACGGGCGGGGCATCTATAAATTGTAAAAATCGCAATTTCATCGGCCAGGGAGAGCGTGGTCGTATCAGCGGTGGAAAATACTGGCAGACGACGGTTTTGGTGTCATGATTGACATGTTATCAAAGATGATGGAAGCCCGTCGTAATCGGGCAACACTCAAGGCAGGCGGAGACAGAACGGAAACTAGGGATTACCACGGGTCACCCCCGGGTAATTTTGGGGCGACCCGTACCCGTACCCGCCGAAACCCGTACCCGCGACTATGGGTACGGGTACCCGTGCATACGGGTACGGGTCCAGGCGGGTATGACGGGTTTCGGCGGGTTTCGCGGGTTACCCATAACCCGTAGCTGGCTAGGCGGTACGGGTCCAGGCGGGTATGATGGGTTTGTACGGGTTTCGCGGGTTACCCTTAACCCGTAGCTGGCTAGGCGGTACGCGGCGAAACAGATGACTTCACACATGCGGACGAGACAAACAAACCACCTGAAATTGCGCACACTACAATCTGGGTAAAGCGACTCCTCTAAACATTAACTCTGGGCCTGATAATGGCATCCCAATCTTCGGCGAGCTCTTCCTCCTCCACACAAACGTTGTCCGAACCAAGACACGCCTTGATATCACTGTCCTTGACGAGGCCGAGCACACTCCATGTGCCAAGGCACAAGAGTGCACGTGTCGATTGAACGGTGAGGCGGCCGCGGACATGAGAAAGAAGTAGTCGACCTTGACTGAACACGCGTTCAACGTCGATCGAAGTTGCTAAAACAAGTGTAAGAGTGTGAGTAATGTTGAAAACAGAGAAACAATGACTTACCTGGAATCGAAAGATAAATCCGAGCCATGCGGGACAAACGAGGGAAGGTAGCACGTCTCTTGTGCCACCATAAAAGGCCGTCTTTGACGTCTTCCGTGTCAGTGGCAAGGTAGCGATCAAGTTCGTCGCGGAGGTCAGACGAAGTCGGAGCCAGGTCAGGTAAATTGTCGAAAATATTATTTGATGAGGATGACGGCTGCTGGGGACAGGAAGTCAGAAAAAAAAGGGAGAAGAGCTAAAACTTACAGTAACGGAACCCGATTCGTCGTCGTCGTCGTCGTCGTCGTCGTCGGCGTCGGTGTCGGCATTTGCTGGGGCATATGAACGATCGTACTCTTCACGGACAAGAGTGTACGCAGTCTCAATCCAGGGCTCTTCCCAATCCTGAGCCTTGAAGTAGGCGAGCTTGTGTCGTGGGTGAAGAACTGTCCACAGTAACAGACATTAAAAACGGAATATACGAATAGGAAGAGCACTTACTCATGGCGATGCGGTAAACCTCAGATTGGTCTGTCTTGTTGTAATACCGGTTGATCGCGTTCTTGCCAATGACTAGGGCGGCGCGGATGGGAGGAGAGAACTGATGGGAATCATTAGACGTGGTGGAGAGGACTTTGTCGATATGGTCCATTGCGGGAATGACGCTGGCGAGGTTTGGGGTTCCACGAGAGAAGAAGAGTGTTGCGTCCTTAAATATCTTCGGCAAGATGATTTAGCAATGAATAGAAAGCGAAAAGTGAATACATACTTTCAGAACATCCCTAAGTTCTCCCGCAATACCCCATTCCACAGGGGTTAACTCGTATTTCCGGAGATCGAGTTCACGCTTTGCGGTCATTGCGTCAATCGCCAGGCGAAATTCGAGTGCAAAATCGAGCATGTCAAACGTCGAATTCCATCGAGTCGAAACATCCCGAGGCATCATACGGCGAGATAAACGACAGGAAGAAAGGGTGTCGTGCCACTGTGGGAGGAGCTTAGTGGTCGATTTTTGTACCGCGTATGCAAATTTGCGCAACTTGCGTTCCGAGTTAGTCAACCAAACTGTGCTAGGAAAGGTAACGTGACAGCCACCTTGGTCAGCACCGACCGCACTGGCTGGACGCTCAAGTCGATCTCGTTCCTTTGCTCTTCTGACAATCCGTTTTGAAGATCGGCCCATCTATCCAGTGGTTGATCATCTGTGCCTTCATCTTGGTCTTCGTTTTCTCCCCACTCCTCCTCGTCAAGCCCTTGCGCGGTGTCATCCATCACCTCACCATTCCTGGTTTTCGGTAGGTCGAATTGTTTGATGACTGATTTTGCTGCGATGCTGAGGATGTGAAGGAAGCACCTCGTTTGGTTTGCAGGGCCGGGGAAGTCGTCAAGTAGCACACCAAGGTGGTCGATCATGGTGTCATTGCTGGACGCGTTGTCGGCGGTGACGCCCAGAATCTACCCAAAGATGAGTACCTTGCTTCAGTTTATCAGATAGTATACTGACCTTGTCGCTGATCCCAAAGTCATTTAGGACCTTGGCAAATGCGTGTGCGAGGTTGGCACCAGTATGTGATTTCGGCACTTCAACAATGTCTAGGAGCATCCCCACTGCCTCCCCTTCGCGTTCAAAGTGGACGGTAAACGCAACATACGCCTTGTGATTCGGGGAGGTCCAGGCATCGGTGGCAAAGTTTAGTTTGCCATCGTATTCCTAGTGTCTTGGGTGAGCACGCAAATTGCGTTGATATAACACATGCCTTACTTGCAGCATGTCAGCGATCCGTCCCCGAACGCGAACAAACACTTTTTTCACATCGCGTGACAGCGCCTGTGCCGATGGAATATGATAGTCCGGTCTTCCTGTCTTCATAAGGGCGCGGAATCCACGGTCGTTTACGATCTTGAACGGCCGTTTACTTTCGGCGATCCAACGTATGAACTCGACGCTGAAAACTTATTCTAGCCACCTATCTTCAAACCTGAAAAGACACGAGACATACCGCGCCTCTGCCTTGGTATGTTGGCGGTGACTGTACGTCACTTTTCCTTTTGCCACACGTTGAAAGATCGCGGTAATTGACCCATCAACGCGTTGGTATTTTCCTAGAGCCTTACGAGCAGCCTTCACATCCCCCATCGCGTCGGCTGCAGCCACAGCCTCATTGCCCCAACAATGTTTGGCATGTCGGCGCAGATTACCCGTTGACTTTGCGTCGCCCTTGTCAAGGAATCGCCGAATAAACCGCCGGGAACGGCAATGCCGGGCGGCACACTCGAATACGTGGGCTTTCCGACCGTCGACATACTCAACTGTCAGTGTAGGCTTGAAGAACACATAGATAGGTGCGTCCCACTCTTTTGATAGTCGATCTGCGAACTTATCAGTTTGCAGCTGGATGTCGAAACCAAACATGACACCTACCAAGCTCAGCACCGTCGTCCTCGCTTACAACAACCACCGACTCGGTATCCGATAATTCAATCGGCTCAAGAGACTTTGGTGACGCAGCGTCATCGTCATCTCCATCGGCGTCGTCAAGGGCACGGGGTTGGGCACAGGGAGGGGAGCTAGGGTCTGCAATGGACGGAGTAGCAGTGGGCGTCGATGCCTTTCTTTTTTTTCTTTTTCTGAGAAGAGGATCGCCATTTTCTGTGACGCGTTTGGTGGGCTTCCGCTTGCGTGACCCTTTGACGAAGTTGCCAGACATTATGGTGAAACAATGCGCACAAAGGTAAGCAGGGAAGTATGGATTGACAGAGCGAAACGACGACTTTAAGTACATTTTTACTGTGCTACATCATACCTACAAGTGGGGCAATGCCGCAATGGTGGCTACACAATGAATCCGGGCCATCAATCGACCGGTGCGAGGATTGCTGCAGCATGTTCCTTTGGACAAACAACGGGATCATGGTGCGGCGCTGGAGATATAAGATCGCCGTTGTTGTCTCGCGACCTGAGCCCGAGCCTCACAATATGGCTGTATGGTTTATTAGCTCGTGTATTCGTCGACAATGGCCATGTACATACGTTGAATCTGTCAGTTTCAGGTTCTTTTCTCGTTCTTGTAGAACAGTTCTTCGTCTTCTTTGGCAATGAGTAAGGAAACTTGCGCTTGAGATCTGGCGAGGTCCTGAAAAACAAAGACAGGGAACTAAAGTCAAAACGGAGCGACACCGGCAGCAAATGGAGGAGATGGGACCAGGAAAGGGATGGTGCAAAAATGAAACACGAAAATTGATTGCACAATATGGGCGAACTGAGCGACCGTCAGCCAAGTCTCGTTCCATCAGAGAAAAAAGATAAGGAACGCACCGAATAAAGGTAGATGAGGACGGTGGAGTTGTCAACCGAAATGAGGAACTGCCCATAAAGGACACTTGAGACGGGGGGCAGGGAACAAGGGTGGACAAGAAAGGTGTTTTGCAGCAGTGGCGCGGCTTGCACGGCGTGCTTGACAAGGTGACGGTAAAAGAGGGTACTACCCGCGGGTACCCGGGCCACGGGTACGGGTTTTGCACGGGTTGGGAAATCGCCACCCGGACCCGTACCCGCGTGACCCGTACCCGCGACCCGTCACGGGTATGGCCAACCCGTGGTATTCCCTAACGGAAACCAAGCGTGATGATTAAGAGTGAAACAAGTGGGAGATCTTGAATATACAAGGTGTAATAAGGGTCGCAGAAAGAGGGGGTAGAAACTGATGGTCTGTTAGGCAGTAGTACCAGCAGTTTATATACGGGTGCGGGTAGCTCTTGGGATCCCGCCGTTGTCAGATGTTTGTGATCAGTGGTGAGCAGGTGATTATGGTTGAGTGACGTTGTATGAGTGCGGTGACGTAGTGTAGCAAGTGGTACGCTTGCAGATGACTGATTCTCTTGAATAGACCGTATCAATGGTATCATTTCCCAGGGACGTACGACTTTGTCGAGGTAGTCAAGGCTCATTACAGCGAGTTGTTGCTGAGGAGACCTTTTCATCACCATGACAGCCAATGATGTTTTTGTGTAAGGTAATAAGGTGAATAAGGTGACTTCTCATGAATTAAACATAGACATAAAGTGCGACAAGAGAAGTGAGGAGGGCCCGAAGGGCCCTCCGAATTTCTATACGGCATTATCTCGCCATCGTACACGTGACATTAGTATTACTGGCAGTCGGGTAAAGACGCAACCCGAGTATATTGACCTGACTATCAACTAGT
This sequence comes from Lactarius pseudohatsudake, assembly GCA_021525015.1. NCBI lineage: Eukaryota > Fungi > Basidiomycota > Agaricomycetes > Russulales > Russulaceae > Lactarius > Lactarius pseudohatsudake. The sequence goes on along the minus strand of JAKELH010000348.1, from coordinate 51,284 downwards.
GCCGTCGACTGGCACAACTGGGACTCAATGCACACATGCACACATTTCTATACCAACGGGGCCACCGGCGTCATTTCATCATGATGGCAAATTTTGTGATACCGGTTGCACTAGTCGTCTTGGAAGCTGCCGGCCTGCGGCCGCATCAAATCGGTGCAGTCACTTTCGACGCATTCCACATCAACCCCTCTTTACTCTTTACCTCGCCGACGACATAATCTTTAATGTACCGACAGACCCAACCAGGTATGTTACACCCACTCCGTCCTATGTTCGCCATTCTCACATGCCACCGCCGCTTCCACCACGACAGGTGACCATGAGTACCCACCCTGGTTTGTTCCGAATCACGGAGAACCGAACTTTGATGATGGCTTTGGGCATATCTTCTCAATGTATTGGGAAATGGCGGGCGAAGCAGACAAGAAGATGGCAGAGGGCTGGAAAGCGGACGCTGATAGGATCCTTATCTTTGTAGGTGTCTATATTTCATACCGTGCTTGGCCCCAACTCCCAACTCAATAATCATAGACCGGTTTATTCTCTTCCACAGTCACAACATTAATTGCGGTGTCAATTCAGGACCTTCGACCAGACCCACAGGCCAACACCGATTGTCACCTCTCAAATATCTATCACCTTCTTGCTGACCCGGGCCGGAGCCAAACGAATGTTTCCTTCACTCAATGCTCACCTCCATTCTCTCCAACTCCATTCTCTACACCGAAATATGCTATCTTGGTCAATTCATTTTGGTTCCTGAGCTTGATCATCAGTTTTATATGCGCTCTGCTCGCGTCCTTGCTACAACAATGGGCACGAAGATACCTTACGGCCACCCACCCACAATACAGCCTACACAAGCGAACGCGGATCCGTGCATTCTTTGCGGAAGGGGTCCAGACGTTTCATCTTCCGTGGGCATTTGATGCATTGCCCTTGCTGCTACACGTTTCCATGTTCTTCTTCTTTGCCGGCCTCGTCGTGTTCTTATCTAATATCGAACCCACGATCTTCAAAGTGGTATTATCTCTAGTCGGCGTTTGCACGGCTCTATACGGATTTATCACCTTCATGCCGATCTTTCGTTATGACACCCCATTCTACACCCCACTTTCGTTGCCGGCATGGTTCGTTGTCAACGGAGTACCATTCGTCATATTTCGGTTTCTTCGGTGGTACACATTCTCGCCTTATTCTTATTCACAGTCTTCGACATGCCAATACTTCAAGCAGTTGGAGGAAAAGTATTATAAATTTCTCTCGCAGGGCATGCTGAAGACAGCCGAAGAAACTGCCCGAAATTTACCATCGGAGATCGACACTCGCGCCTTCATGTGGACATTTGACTCCTTGGAGGAAGATGACGAACTGGAGCGCTTCTTTGCGGGCTTACCTAGCCTCCGCAGCTCAAAGGTCGTACGCGATCCTCTGCCCAGTCTCGCACCCCAGCAACAATTGAAGCTCTTTGAAGCATTGATCGGGTTGTTGGACCGCACTTTCTCATCCGATTTACTTCCTGATTCGGACAAACACGGGCGTACCACCATTTGTGCGAAGGCCATCGATCCCACGACCATTCCCGGAGCGTTTGAGTGGGTCCTCCGCAAAATTTTGTCCGCAGATCAGTATAGAGGACTGCAAACCACCGAGTTCGGGAGTCTCATTAGTGGGTGGGGCGACGGCAGGGACCAAAGGGATGTTTTGCATGTACGAGCCATAATTTCCGTTATTCTCGCAAGGGTGCAAGAGCGCGATGACCGTTGGTTTACACTTGCCTCCAAAGAATTAGGCGTCACGAAATCTGTCCTTCGTGACTACGTGACACACGGTAACAGCTTCTCACTTGCCATCTTGATTCATATCACTCGTCAGCTCCATAGCACCTTCGCGGGTTCTTCGCCCCAGGCAAGGCCGCAGGTCACCGAGTTGATGTCGGACGTTCTCGGAGCAGTTTCGGAATTCACGGTACAAGATACGTCTGCGGAACTGCGACACGAATTTTGTGCCCTCTGGAATCAAATCGCTCTTGAAGCGCGGAGTAGCAACGGACTACTTGCGTGGTTTATCCTCAGACGGATTCGAAACGTCTACATCGGCTTACATCGTGGTACCCATGCCTCCCCTACAGATTTTACCGCCTCCACTGGGGATCAGGACAGGATTCTGCGTCACCAGCACGCATACCCATTGTGCCGAATCCATGACCGTTATCCGAACTTGACACCTCATATTCACGACGTCACTGCTCTCGCAGCTCTTGTTCACCCTATCCCGCATGACAACGTTGCTCTTCCCCCTGCCCATCTGTCCAGCAGTCACAATATCTCTTCCTCGGCTGGGCCCGCCCTACTTTGTGTGGACGCAAACCCCTTGGATGCGCCGCCTCCCGACAGCAACGATATGTCTGTTCCCGGCTCGTTGCACACTACTCGTCAGATGACCCTTGAAAGCCCTCGCATCTCTGCAATTCTACTGGATCCCGCTACCGCTAGAGCGACACCACAAGGCATTGGCCCCTCCGCTAGAACGATGCTCCGCCCCCAGCACGACGCAGACTTCCAGACTTCGTCTGACGCACCGGACTTCCCATCTTCACCTTCTCCCTCTGCAGTCCTCGACACTATGATCTCAATGGGAAAGTTGTCCTCAGAGCACACCGCGACTCGATCAGACTGCACTCAGTCTTGGTCAGACTCTCATTCCTTGATGCCAGCCACCGCTTCTCTCGCCACTTCTCCTCTACGGCAGAAGCCTGCTCATTCTGGTGCCACTGGCGAGGAAGAAAACAGCGCGAAGGCCGCTTTGCGCGGGGACAAGGACAAGGACACGCTTGATCCCTCTTTACTAATCCCGCAGATACGAGGGCCGCCCTGCACGGTCCCTTACGGTCGATCACCGTTGTCGTCACCGGTTACCGGCATAGCCGCCGCGGCCTTCACGGCGCACGATAGGCGCTGAGCATACACGAGATTATCATACATCTAGAGATAGCGAATTACCCGGTATCATACTGGCCCGTGCGACGGATGAAGATGATGGGGTTCGGATTTTATTTTTCGGTTCTCAATACGTGCGGAGAGAAAGGAAGCGTGCGAGACCCTCTTCCCCTGTTTAGGTGCTCTTCGTTTACGCATTTTTATCTCTTTTTCGATGAACCAATGGTCATTGCGCATGTAACCCCAGCGACATGATCGGTTGTAACTTATGGTGGCAACAAATGGGGAGGTGAGTAAGGAGGGTGCTCCTTCTATGGAACCATATCATGATACGATACTTAGTTATACGATACGCTACATTGTACCAATATCAAAAGTTACAAGTTGATTGGGAGAGCGGAATGATATCTTAGATAAGTGTGGCCAGACTCTAGAGCGCTGTCTCACCCGGGATATTCCTGCCTAAAGGCGATTAACGAGGCTTCCCACTAGGAAGCAGCCCACCAACGTGAGCTGCAGGCCCCATATCATCCCGATCACAACAACAAGGACAGTGATGACACGGAGGAGGGGTGTGCTCCACCGCGTGGGTCACGACTCCCGTGCGCCACCAATGACATGAGGGTGAGGGTAACCCAAGCAGCAACCTCCATGTACCCACGGCACAACCAAGGGTACAACCGCCACATGACACATGACGACGACGACGTGGCAACGGGGGATAACGTGAGCCACACCCTCTACCATGATGGCGATGTGTGGACAGGGTGCTCCACCAAAGTGAGTCGCACCCTCCATTCACCGCCGGCGGCGACAACCATGGTGTGGGGTGGGGGACAATGCGAGCCACGACTCTGCCCGAGATGCCAGTGAATGAGCCCGACGAGGATGCATCTTGAAATAGTTTGAATTTTAAGTATTAGCAACAGAGGTCGTGTTTTTTTTTGGATCATATTTCTATTACTGGGATACACATCAGAGATGAAGACCAGTCGCAGCGAGAGCCCACTACAGTTATGAAAGTCATCAGGAAAAACCTACTTTGCTAATTTGAGATAATTGAGACTAGCGAACGCTAGCTGTCACTAACTGTCACTAAGATGTCAATAATTCTTGCCCAATATGGAAATTATCTCAAATTATCTCTCGCTAGCGCGGGAGGTTTTTCCTGATGCAACGCGCGTAAGTCCGTGAGGAGATGCCCGATACGAAAGTAGGAAACGGAATCGAGTCTCAATACGTAGTATGATTTGGCACCCGGTGGCCCGGGGAAGCCCCGTTACTCGCACAGAGTTCGTGTTTCAGAAGAGCAAAACCCGTGGGTTTCCAAGGGAGAGGAAGTGACTCAAAAGTCTACACAGACACCTCACGTGCTCTTTCCCACACCCACCTTCCTGTGTAACTGTAACTTTGAACTTGGACGTAGTTATGGTCTCTTCCGGCGCGTCGATAAGGGAAGGAGTCTGGAAGTCAATGTGTATTTTTTCTGATGAGGTGTCGGTTCACTATTGCCAGTGGTACAGCACTGGCAGATCTCAAAAATGCTCCGGAGTCTGGACTTCACATTGAGAACTCACCTCACGGCATGCACCCACTAGATATATATACAGATATACCCTAGTATCTAGTTTTTAGCTGTCCTGAACCCATTCTGCCTGCTGTGCCAATCACTCGACCGTATGTCCCTACTCAACACCGGTGTTTGTGTGCTCTTCACTAGTTTCGTACGTCACTCATTTATTTTCCCTCCCTCCAAGTATCTGACCGGGACCAGACCTCTTATCAGTGTTTCCATCACCTGGAGCCTCGATCCAAGCTGCCTCTTATCGCTCTCCTTTTCGTTGTCCCTGCAATCCTCTCTGTTCCAATTTCCTACCACGTTCCATGGCCCTCCGCTGCCGTCCTGCTCGCGTTTGTGACTTATGGAGGCGCTGTGGCATCCTTCGCGCTTATCTACCGTCTGTCACCCTTTCACCCGCTCGCAAAGTATCCCGGACCAGCAATTGCAAAGACCTCCAAGCTGTGGGCGGCATATCTCTGTGCCAAGGGCGATATGCATAGGTTATACAAGAGCCTGCACGACCGTTATGGGGATGTCGTGAGAGTAGGTTGGTGCTAACGTCGTCCTACCCTATATGTATGTCCGATCGCTCATCCAGCATGATTATAGGGCCAAATGAACTCTCGATTCGAGATTCGTCGCTCATACACCCAATACTTGGGCAAGGTGGCCTGCCCAAGGGTCCACGTGCGTATGTTGCGTCTCAACTGTTACCCATTTAAACCTATAGTAAACAGGCTGGGAGGGTCGGGATGGGCCGCAGACCCTAATTGCCCAGCGTGATCCGATATTGCACATGCATCAGCGCAAGTCATGGAATCGCGCGTTCTCGTCCGCGGCCATGAAAGAATATGAAATAATTGTGGCGAAGCGGGTCAGGCAGTTTGTTGGTTGTCTGGATGATATGATCCAGAGATCGGACCAGAAGGCGAATGCTGTGGTGGACATTAATCGGTGGTTGAAATACTTTACGTGAGCTCTAACTTGCATGGGTTTGATCTCGTTCCGACGACGTGTTATCACAGGACAGATTTCATGGGCGACATGGCGTTCGTCTCCCAATTAGTTCTCCGAGGCCGCATATGCTGATTTGATCCCTCTCAGCTTTGGTGGTGGTTTCGAGATGATGAAGGCTGGTGGAGACATTGATGGTCTTTGGACCCTCCTCGAATCTGGCATGTGGTACGTACCCACGCGAGTGCCGTCTGTGTGTAGTAATTTGTTTTAGTCTCTCTGCCGTCACGTCGCACGTACCATACGTCATACCTCTTCTCATCGCAATCGGGGGACAGAGATCCTCGCGTGTGCGTTTCCGAGCATTTTGCAAGGAACGGGCCCTCGAGCGGTTACGGATGGGCGCAAACAGGAAGGACTTGTTCTATTACTTGGTAAGCCCCCCGTACCGAGTTTTTGGCGCCTTGGTCTTACAGGACGCGATGACACTGTAGAGTGGCGAGGAACTGCCTGATAACTGAGCGTCCTATCTCCCTCCGATGTCGCGAAGGACGGGCAGTTGGCCATCGTCGCCGGCTCGGACACAACAAGCAGTGTTCTCACGGCAGCGCTCTACTACCTCTTACGCAATCCGGGCGCATACGAGCTGCCTCCAGGCGGAGGTCGACCGTGCATTCCCGAGTGGAGAAGAACCTCTGGACGTGACGAAATTAAGTCAGATGGAATGGCTAAATGGTTGCATGTGGGTTGCGGCGCGTTATGTGAACTCGGAGCAACTAACCTTTGCTCCTACGAACAGCAACGAGACACTTCGTCTTCAACCAGCATCCCCAAGCGGGTCACAACGCACCGTGGGAAAGGGTAAAGGCACTAGAATGCTTGGAAATTTGTAAGTCGAAGTCCCATCCGTCCTCCCCCTTCACAATATCACGCGTGCGTAGAATCATTCCGGAAGAGACGCAGCTCTGTCTTCACACGTACAGTATTCACCGCGACCCACGAAACTTCCACACCCCAGAGGCATTCCTTCCCGAAAGGTGGCTCAGCACTGGTGCGCCTGTGGGAGAGCACAATACGGCGGCGTTCTTCCCATTCTCGTACGGACCGACGATCTGTGTGGGGAAGAACCTGGCGTTGATGGAGATGCGCATGGTTCTCTGCTGGGTTCTTCGGAGATTCCGGTTCTCCTCAGCACCCGGGGTGAGTCACGATGAGTGGGAAGGAAAGATCCTGGACTGGTTTATTGTGCGCCAAGATCCCCTGTTGGTCAATGTCTCGCTTCGAGAGTAAACGCGGTGAATATTCGCACGCTTAGCCGTAGTCCCTGCTGGTGGGCGAGTCGCTTGATTGATCCAGCATGCGTTTGCTTATGGAAGGAAACTCGAAACTACGATGTATCATTACAGACGATCATTAGTACAGACGATCATTAGTACAGACAATATTACAAGGAGAACATTGTCGCGCAGGGATCGGGCGTAGTGTATAACGCGTCCAATATTTCTTGTCCCAAATCCAGAAGAAGGCTACATCAGCAAGAACACAGACTGCCAGGGATTTCCTAACTTTTTGCTTGTGCACCAGCAGGAAATCAGTGCAAGTTGCACAAGTTGACAAATATTCCAAAATATTTGTAATATCATTTTGATTATTAGAATAAATAATAGATAAAATATTCCTATGTTAATTACTACAGTCACAAAAGCTGCTGCTGTACCCCACTTGTAGGCTACTGTCTGTCATGGTTGTGGTCATCGTCGGCGTGGGCGCTGCAGGCAATGTGGACCGTAGAGATTGCATTACATGCAGCTCCCTCTAGTACAACTCGCCCTCTATTCATCCCTCGGATAGTTCTTGTTATTGTTTGTATCAGTGATACGTGCAGTACAGTTTATATACAGTATGACACGCGACAACACCAACACTAATCACCAGAGTATACTACTACTAGTACTTTACTTACACACACGGGCCGTCTCTATGTAGACCGATTCGGATTCAGAGATGAGGAAGGGACATACTAGAAGATGTCGACGAATACGGTGACAATCTGGGTCAGGGAATGGAATGATGAGTGCGACGAGGCGTTGAAACCAGCCCGGGTCAGTTCACTACCAACGACTAAGTATTGCAACCAGTCTTTCAAAGTCGAGTGACCCGAGACCAGTGACCTATAGAATCCAGAGTGAGCAAACGTCGAATAAAAAGACACAACGGCTGGGCGCACGGGATCCCACCCAGGCACAGCGGAGAATCCATTCGTATTGCAGCCCGGATTCGACCCAGACGTGATGTCATTCAAGCCCCCGAGACATATGCCGTACAACCAGACGTTGAGAAAGCCGAGTGGCGGCCTGCCGATCGAAATCCGGTAGTCATTCAGCAGAGAGATGATTCCGGCCGCAGCCTGTACGTCAGAAATCAGGGATGCAGAGATAAGAGGACTCGAGTGCCGCACCGGCGTCGCACAGCTTGTCCCACGCGATTTCCAAAGCTCACCTTTGACGATGGTAACGACGTCAATTGCCTGTAGGGCGATATCGGGAACGCCACGTCCCCCAGGGCTACACAAATAACACGAAGTGAGAATGAGGCACCGGGTCACGATAGCGAACGCACTTGTAAAGGCCGTAATACTGGCCGCCGAGGGACCGGAGGAAGGTGGGGACAGCATTGTTCTGGTACGGCGGCCGCGGGAAATACACTGAGAAGCCGCCACCGGAGAGACTCGCCGCAACCTCTGGGTTGTAGCCCGTCGTTCCGCCAACGCTGGTGACCCAGGGACCTGCGAGCATCGTGAACGGTGTGGCGAGCGGTCTATCAACGCTTGTTTGCTCGAAGTTAAAATACCATACGCACAAGTGGAGGGGAAGCTGGGGAGGAACTGGACCCGCGAGTTGCCGGAGTTGTCTCGGAACAGGCAGTTCCCACCACCAACACCATCATTACCGCTCGCGAAGAGGACGCTGGCGCCACGAGTGCCAAGCTGCGCGAACAGATCGCACAGACGCACTGCATAATCCGGTGGAATGGTGTACTCGGGCATGCCGTAAGGCGTGCTTACTGTCTGCGGGACGCTCCACTGGCTGAGCACGTAGTTGACCCAGTTTAAGAACGGATCGCCCTTAACATTTAAGCCGCCAGTGCTGTAGAATATATGCGGGGTCGGGTAGGCAATGGCCGAAGTATACTGCATATTGAGATTCCCCTCGATGGTTGGGTTGCTCGGGTCGTACCCTCCGCCTTTGATCATCACGACACTGTAGGTCGCCGAGGTCGCGTCGAAGCGATATTCGTTCATGAATTGCCGTAGGTCGGACGGGCTTGCGTAATCACCGATGTAGGCCGCAACGCCGAGCACATTCCGGTCCGCGGCTAAGGGCACGTATGTAGACGTCTTGTAAAACGAACGCAGGAATGACGGCGTCACATATTGGTCGCGGCTCGACAATACCGTCCCGGGTCCTTCCCCTGGCACCTTCGTCTGCTCCGTGTGTGCCCCGCCGCGGCGCATGAGTCGTTCCTGCCGCGGCGTGCGCGGAAATCCGAAGTGTGTGGTCGGCGCGACATTTTGCACGTGCTCAACCAGCGCCGCGGGGACCCCGTAACTGAGCGTGCGGAGAACTGTGTCGTTCGTCCCAATGTGTTGGTACAGTTGGTACGACGCGCTCAGGAGTTCGTTCGCTCTGGAAATAGGGACGGCGGTGAGCGTCAGCCAACTGCCGCCATGTTGTGTTGAGATGGTAGAGGGATGTACGCCGTAATGATCGAGCCAGGCGTTGGCAAGCTCGAGCACGTCTGAGGGCGGCGCGACAAGTTCGGCGACCTCCTCTCTGGATAGGTATGCGCCATGTCTTCCCGGGGGGGCGGGACATGTGAGTACTACGCGCGCGCGAAAGAGTGGTCAAGAGGACGCACTTTGGATGGCCGGGACTGCTGACCTCCATGAGGGCATCAGTCAAGGCATTCTCATTGTTGGCTTTGAGTGCAATGTGAAGATCGATGGTAGCGTCAGCAGGCGGATTACCCAGGTTCAACCAGTTCTCTGGGACAGAATTCCATGTATGTTTCGTTCGGTGATCGTCCCAATGCGATGCAAAAGGGGTTGTGAGGCCACTGAGGGGACAGAAGGTAAGGACCGCGACAGACAGCACAGAAAGTGGGTGAAAGCGCATGACCTCTGCGATATCTACAAAATTCTGCAATTAATGAAGGCTAGAAGTCTAAAGAGTCCCTCAGGGTTGCAGTGCGACGCTGACAGCGTGGCCTGGGGGCGGAGATTTTACGGTGTATCTAGGTGTCGGGACTGAAACTGAAAGCGCCGCTGTCAGAATAGGGTAGATCCACCATGATACGATACATCGCACCAATTTGATTGGGAGAGCGGAATGATATTTTAGACAAGTGTAGCCAGAGATCTCGGCGGCCACTCACCCAGGACATACGTGCTTGTGCCATTGCCGCAAACTCGAATATGCACCTAGACTTACCAGTGGGCAGGCATGTCGAACAGGTACTCATGCCCACCCGTGCTGCCCAGGCCGTACGCCGTACGCCAGCGACGCGGGGTCCGGCTCCGACACGGCAACGGACGCGAGCTCGTCCCGCGTGCGAAAGTACTGAACCTTTTCCTAATCCGCCACCCTCACCCTCGCCCTCATCGTCATGAGTATTCCCATCCACCGCACCACGCGCAGTGAATGAGTCGGACAGCGGTAGCCTCCTGTACCTTCGTTGCGGCCGCCCTGACAGGTGCGTGCGGCGGCGGCGTGCGCGAGGTGGCATGGGACGGAGCGTGCGGTAAAGCGAGAAGGCGCGTGCATTTACGGGGAGTGTGTGTAGTTGGAGTATGCGAGTGTGCCGTGCGGCGCGGGGCGTGGCACGATGCGTGCATCTGTGTCTGGGTTCGCGCTCATCGTGCTCGTGCTCGAAGCGCACCGCGCGTGTACGCGGTCATAGGTGGCGTCGGTACGGAGTGTGTGCGAGCTCGTCCTGTGCATGTATGCTCAGGAAAGACACGACGCGGCGAGGCGAGAAGTGGTACAGCGATGGGGTCGACGCTTCTAATGGGTCCCAGACAATCGTAAGATTTCCGATCGTCCTCAAAAACACACCAGAAAGGTTATTCACTCACTCATTTCAGTTATGCCGTCGCTACGAATGTGATTATCCAGCGGGAGGGCATGGCCCACTGGCAAGCACGCACGCCGCACCTGCGCGCGGGGCTGCGCATGTCTGTGTTCATGCTGTTAACCGTAGTTCCTGCGTGAAAAGTACCAGTCAATAGCCTCTGCATTGAACCAGCAGGGCGGCGATTCCAACTCCCTCCTGATAGGATAGCCCTCTCCATCCATGTTGTCATCACTGCCGAACCCGCGAGCCATCCCTGCAGCCACCCTGCAGACCAACCCCAGTGAAGGGTGACAAAGCAAAGATACCTGTCGTGTGAAGTGAGAATATTCGACGACCCTAGCAGAGCATAAGGTCGGCGTAGAGATTGTTCGTAGTTCGTATGTAAGTTACGAGGTCAATGATGCATGCATCATGATCGGGCTTTGCATGAGGAGTAAATCAAGGAGTAAATCGATCGTTAATACGGAACTACAAGAAGACTTGCTACCAGACTCGTAGACTCAGAAACAGACTCAGCTTCCAGTAACTTACTGTAACAACAGGCGGTCAGTACTGTCAAGTACTGTCGTCCGAAGAGCGGTCACCGGTCCGAGTCACTGGGATTCCGCCTACTTTCCGCCTGCCACAAAGCTTACAGTGTAACTTACTCCACTCTAACTTAGCGACCGCCTACTAACCCCGACTGAGTCCCCAACCAACTGTCACAACACTGACATCCACAACCTCGACTCGCCCCACGCACTCACAATCTCACCACCATTTCCTTGTTCAGAACAACTTGAATACTTCTCGCCAGCATTGTATATCCTCCCATCGCACATACATACCATGGGGAGTGGTCGCAGACTCTGCCTCCTCTCTCACGCCGCCGCTCACCTCATCGCCACTACCCGTCGCACCCACCCTCTCTCGCGGGTACTGCACCCGCCAACACACCTGACTGTATCTATCACTCCCGCTTTGTGTGCGTGGTGCGCCCAACCTCCCCGCCGCCGCCCTACCCACATGGGTCAACAAAGATTGAGATAAGTCCTCTTTTCGTCTCTTCTCGAATCCATGCAGCACAACAGCAGCCACGACACTGCCGTTGTCCCTACCCTCGTGCGCATTCAGGCCACCCTCGCTCGCCAACCGCCATACCACTCGCAGCACCCCGTTGCCCACGCAATGACCCTCCGAACCCCTCGTGCACAACTATCGCCACCCGACTGACCTCCTGGCCACCCTGACCAACAACCGCGAGGTGACAGTTACAATGGCAATGACCTCGACGACCACAACGAAGTGATGACGATGCGACCACGACTGCGTGGTGACGACTGCGACAGACAACCGGCGACAAGGACACAAAGACGATGGCGATGATAATGACGCGACGACAACGGGGATGGCCATGACGACCACGATGCCAAGGCGGCGGCAGTGCAAAGTGACGAAGACGGTGGTCGCGGCAGTGGCTTGCGAGAGACTTTTTTCGTTGTTTTCCATAATTACTTTATGTTTCACTCTTAACAGATGTCAGGGAATCTGTACGAGTTACTAAGTTATCCGTAGGCTCACTTCCAGGGCGTACAACTCGGTCATTGAATTCATATAAATTGTGAACAAGTTTGGATCAATTCAAACAATTGACGCTAATTCAAATACTCCATAAAATGACCTAACAAATGTGACAAATTACATGAAAACGAGCCAAAATGTGTTTTTGCCGTACAGTACAACGGACCGAAATTAGCCTAATTTACAGTTAGGGTTCTTCCTGATGGACACCGACAATAACAAACGTTCGGCCGCACACAGGAGCCGAAATGGTTGTGGGGCCGTTGGGTGACAATGCAACCCGAAGTAGAAAGGCAGAGCGCTGAACGACTGCGGGAGATCGCGTCGGGTATGACGCCAATGTGTATCACCTATGTGCATCTGACCCGACGGGATTGTGCCAGTGCTCTTTGGGGAGTTTCATCTGCGCATTTTTTTAGCTGCTGTTCCATCTGTGGCGAATGTTGTTGCGTCTGAGAACTCGTCGCACGGAGGTGCACTGGTGTGCTAGAGTTTTATCAATCGTCTCGGTAAATATGAAACATAGATGTCACGAACATTGTATTGCTAGGTAATGCTAGCGGAGGGCGAGTTGATATCGGATCCCATTAAGTGTTGCAGGCACATGTCAATACTACCAAGGTTAAAGCTAACAGGCAATGTGGACCGTAGAGATTGCGTTACATGCAGCTCCCTCCAGTACAACTCGCCCTCTATTCATCCCTCGGATAGTTCTTGTTATTGATTCGTATCAGTGATACGTGCAGTACAGTTTATATATGACACGCGACGACACCAATACTAATCGCCAGAGTATACTACTACTAGTACTTTACTTACGCACACGGGCCATCTCTACGTAGACCGATTCGGGTTCAGAGATGAGGAAGGGAAATACTAGAAGAAGCGTCAGAAGATGTCTAGAGGATGTCGACGGATACGGTGACAATCTGGGTCAGGGAATGGAATAATGAGTGCGACGAGGCGTTGAAGCTAGCCCGGGTCAGTTCACTACCAACGACTAAGTATTGCAACCAGTCTTTCAAAGTCGAGTGACCCGAGACCCGTGACCTATAAAGTCCAGAGTGAGCCGACATCAAATGAAAAGAGACAACTATGGCTGGGCGCACAGGATCCCACCCAGGCACAGCGGAGAATCCATTGGTATTGCAGCCCGGATTCGACCCAGACGTGATGTCATTCAAGCCCCCGAGGCATACTCCGTACAACCAGACGTTGAGAAAGCCGAGTGGCGGCCTGCCGATCGAAATCCGGTAGTCATTCAGCAGCGAGATAATTCCCGCCGCAGGCTGTATGTCAGAAATCAGGGATGCAGAGATAAGAGGACTCGAGTGCCGCACCGGCGTCGCACTGCTTGTCCCACGCGATGTCCAAAGCTCACCTTTGACGACGATAATGAAGTCAATTGCCTGTAGAGCGATATCGGGAACACCACGTCCCCCAGGGCTAAACAAATAACACGAAGTGAGAATGAGGCCGGGTCACGGTAGCGAACGCACTTGTAAAGGCCGTTATACTGGCCGCCGAGGGTCCGGAGGAAGGTGGGAACAGCATTGTTCTGGTACGGCGGCCGCGGAAAATACACTGAGAAGCCGCCACCGGAGAGGCTCGCTGCAACCTCTGGGTTGTAGCCCGTCGTTCCGCCAACGCTGGTGACCCAGGGACCTGCGAGCACCATGAATGGTGTGGCGAGCGGTCTATCAGCGCTCGTTTGCTGCTCGAAGTCGAAATACCATACGCACAAGTGGAGGGGAAGGTAGGGAGGAACTGGACCCGCGAGTTGCCGGAGTTGTCTTGGGTCAGGCAGTTCCCACCACCAACACCTTCGTTACCGCTCGCGAAGAGGACGCTGGCGCCACGAGTGCCGAGCCGCGCGAACAGATTGCATACATGCATTGCATAATCCGGTGGAATGGTGTACTCGGGCATGCCGTAAGGCGTGCTGACTGTCTGCGGGACGCTCCACTGGCTGAGCACGTAGTTGACCCAGTTTAAGAACTCATCGCCCTTGGAATCTGAGCTGCCAGTGCTGTAGAATATATGCGGGGTCGGGTAGGCAATGGCCGAAGTATACTGAATATTGAGATTCCCCTCGACGGTTGGGTTGCTCGGGTTGTACCCTCCGCCTTTGATCTTCACAACACTGTAGGTCGCCGAGGTCGCGTCGAAGCGATATTGGTTCATGAATTGCCATAGGTCGGACGGGCTCGGGTAATCATCGACGTAGGCCGCAACGCCAAGCACATTCCGGTCCGCGGCTAAGGGCACGTATGTAGACGTCTTGTAAAACGAACGGAGGAATGGCGGCGTCACATAATATTGGTCGCGGCTCGATAATACCGTCCCGGGTCCTTCCCCTGGCACCTTCGTCTGCTCCGTGGTTGCCCCGCCGCGCCGCATGAGTCGTTCCTGTCGCGGGGCGCGCGGAAATCTGAAGTGTGTGGTTGGCGCAACATTTTGCACCTGCTCAACCAGCGCCGCGGGGACCCCGTAACTGAGCGTGCGGAGAACTGTGTCGTTCGTCCCAATGTGTTGGTACAGTTGGTACGACGCGCTCAGGAGTTCGTTCGCTCTGGAAATAGGGACGGCGGTGAGCGTCAGCCAACTGCCGCCGTGTTGTGTTGAGATGGTAGAGGGATGTACGCCGTAATGATCGAGCCAGGCGTTGGCGAGCTCGAGCACGTCTGAGGGCGGCGCGACAAGTTCGGCGACCTCCTCTCTTGATAGGTATGCGCCATGTCTTCCCGGGGCAGCGGGATATGTGAGTACTACGCGCGCGCCGGAGGAGTGGTGGTTCGGACGCACTTTGGATGGCCGGGACTGCTGACCTCCATGAGGGCGTCAATCAAGGCATTCTCATTTTTGGCTTTGAGTGCAATGTGGAGATCGATGGTAGCGTCAGCAGGCGGATTACCCATGTTCAGCCAATTCTCTGGGACAGAATTCCATGTATGTTTCGTTCGATGATCGTCCCAATGCGATGCAAAAGGCGTTGTGAGGCTACTGACGGGACCGAAGGTAAGGACCGTGACAGACAGCACAGACAGTGGGTGAAAGCGCATGACCTCTGCGATATCCACAAAGCCTTGAACTTCGAAGTCTAAAGAGTCCCTCAGGGTTGTAGTGAGACGCTGACAGTGTTGCCTGGGGGCGGAGATTTTACGGTGTATCTAGGTGTTGGAACTGAAACTGAAAGCGCCGCTGTCAGAATAGGGTAGATTCATCATGATACGATACTAAGTTATTTGATACGATACATTACACCAATTTGGTTGGGAGAGCGGAATGATATGCATCGAGACTTTCAAAGTTCCAGCGGGCAGACATGTCGAACAGGTACCCCGGCGTACCCATGCCCACCCGTGCTGCCCGGGGTCCGGCTCCGACACGGCAACGGACGCGAGCCCGTCCCGCGTGCGAAAGTACCGAACCATGTCCTAATTCGCCACCCTCGTCCTCACCTTCGCCCTCATCGTCATGAGTATTCCTATCCACAGCACCACGCGCAGTGAATGAGTCGGACAGCGGTAGCCTCCTGTACCTTTGTCGTGGCCGCCCTGTCAGGTGCGTGCGGCGGCGGCGTGCGCGAGGTGGCACGGGACGGAGCGTGCGGTGAAGCGGGAAGGCGCGTGCGTAGACGGGGAGTGTATGTAGTTGGAGTATGCGAGTGCGGCGTGCAGCGCGGGGCGTGGCACGATGCGTGCATCTGTGTCTGGGCCAGCGCTCATCGTTCTCGTGCTCAAAGCGCACGGCGCGTGGACGTGGTTGTAGGTGGTGTCGGTATGGAGTGTGTGCGAGCTCGGTTCGTCCGTGTATGCTCAAGGGAGACACGATGCGGCAAGGCGAGGAGTGGTACAGCGACGGGGTCGACGCTTCTAATTCACTCACTTATTTCAGTTATGCCGTCTCCATGAATCTGATTACCCAGCGGGAGGGCATGGCAAGCACGCACGCCGCACCCGTGCGGGACCGCGCATGCCTGTGTTCATGTTATAAACCGTAGTTCCCACGTGAAAAGTACCGATCAACAGCCTCTGCATTGAACCAGCAGGGCGGCGATGCCAAGTCCCTCCTGATATCCCTCTACATTCATGTCATTATCACTGCCGAACCCGCGAGCCATCCCAACAGCCACCACATGCGCCTGCCGCGACCAAGGCCGCGACTAACCCCGGTGAAGGGTGACATGTGACGAAGCGATGACACCTGGAGTGAGAATATTCGACGGCCCTAGCAGAACATGGGGTCGGCGTAGAGAGTGTTTGTAGTTTGTATGTAAGTTACAAGCTTAATGCGAAGCATGCATGAGGCTTGGCATAACTCGGAGGAGTAAATCGATCGTCAATACGGAACTACAGGAAGACTTGTTGCCAGACTGCAACTTGAACCAGCGATCGTAGACTCAGAAACAGACTCAGCTTCCGGTAACTTAGTAACTACAGGCGGTCAGTCATCTTATGATGCATTACGCAGAGGTCTGTACTGTATGCCAGTGCCAGTGACTCGCGAGCGGAGGAGCGGTCACCGGTCCGAGTCACCGGCAATCCAATTTTGATTCCGCCTCAACTTGAACAGAACAAAGCTTTACAGTGTAACTTACTCCACTGTAGTCATGTTCGACCAATCTAACTTAGCGACCGACTAACCCCGCCAGCATTGTATATACTCCCACCGGACATACATACCATGGCGAGTGGTCGCAGACACCGACAATAACAACTTGAAACGTTCGGCCGCACACAGGAGCCGAAATGGTTATGGGGCCGTTGGGCGACAGTGCAACCCGAAGTAGAAAGGCTGAACGACTGCGGGGGATCGCGTCAGGTATGGCGCCAATGTGTATCACCTATGTGCATCAGACCCGACGGGATTGTGCCAGTGCTCCCCGGAATGTTTGGGGAGTTTAATCTGCACATTTTTCAGCTGCTGTTGCATCTGTGGCAAATGTTGTTGCGTCTGAGAACTCGTCGCATGGAGGTGCACTGGTGTGCTAGAGTTTTATCAATCGTCTCGGTACATATGAAACATAGATGTCACGAACATTGTATTGCTAGGCAATGCTAGCGGAGGGCGAGTTGATATCGGTTCCCATTAACGTGTTGCAGGCACATGTCAATACTACCAAGTTTAAAGCTAACAGGTAATACGGACCGTAGAGATTGTGTTACATGCAGCTCCCTCTAGTACAACTCGCCCTCTATACATCCCTCGGATAGTTCTTGTTATTTTTTCGTATCAGTGATACGTGCAGTACAGTTTATATATGACACGCGACGACACCAATACTGACCACCAGAGAATACACGGGCCATCTCTATGTAGACCGATTCGGATTCAAAGATGAGGAAGGGAAATAGTAGAAGAAGCGTCAGAAGATGTGTCGACGGATACAGTGACAATCTGGGTCAGGGAATGGAATAATGAGTGCGACGAGGCGTTGAAGCTACCCCGGGTCAGTTCACTACCAACGACTAAGTATTGCAACCAGTCTTTCAAAGTCGAGTGACCCGAGACCCGTGACCTATAGAGTCCAGAGTGAGCCAACGTCGAATAAAAAGACACAACGGCTGGGCGCACAGGATCCCACCCAGGGACAGCGGAGAATCCATTGGTATTGCAACCCGGATTCGACCCAGACGTGATGTCATTCAAGCCCCCGAGACATATGCCGTACAACCAGACGTTGAGAAAGCCGAGTGACGGCCTGCCGATCGAAATCCGGTAGTCATTCAGTAGCGAGATAATTCCCGCCGCAGTCTGTACGTCGGAAATCAGGGATGCAGAGATAAGAGGACTCGAGTGCCGCACCGGCGTCGCACAGCTTGTCCCACGCGATGTCCAAGGCTCATTTTTGACGATGATAGGGAAGTCAGCTGCCTGTAGAGCGATATCTGGAACGCCACGTCCCCAAGGGCTACACAAATATCACGAAGTGAGAATAAGGCACCGGGTCACGGTAGCGAACGCACTTGTAAAAGCCGTTATACTGGCCGCCGAGGGTCTGGAGGAAGGTGGGCACAGCATTGTTCTGGTACGGCGGTCGCGGGAAATACACTGAGAAGCCGCCACCGGAGAGACTCGCCGCAACCTCTGGGTTGTAGCCCGTCGTTCCTCCAACGCTGGTGACCCAGGGACCTGCGAGTACCGTGGGCGGTGTAGTGAGCGGTCTATCAACGCTTGTTTTTGCTCGAAGGTAGGGGATACGCACAAGTGGAGGGGAAGGTGGGTCGGAACTGGAACCACGAGTTGCCGGAGTTGTCTCGGACCAGGCAGTTCCCATGACCAACACCATCGTTGCCGGTCGAGAAGAGGACGCTGGCGCCACGAGTGCCGAGCTGCGCGAACAGACTGCACACATATATTGCATAACCCGGTGGAACGGTGTCCTCGGGTGTACCGTAAGGCGTGCTTACTGTCTGCGGGACACTCCACTGGCTAAGCACGAAGTTGAGCCAGTTTATGAACCGATCGCCCTGGGTAGCGGAGCCGCCAGTGCTGTAGAATATATGCGGGGTCGGGTAGGCAATGGCCGAAGTATACTGCATATTGAGATTCGCCTCGGAGGTTGGGTTGCTCGGGTTGTATCCTCCGCCTTTGATCTCCACGACAGTGTAGGTCGCCGATGTCGCGTCGGAGCGATATTGGTTCATGAATTGCCTCAGGTCGTCCGGGCTCGGCCAATCATTGAGGTAGCCCGTAACGCCGAGCACATTCCGGTCCGCGGCTAAGGGCACGTAGCTAGACGTCTTGTAAAACGAACGCAGGAATGACGGCGTCACATATTGGTCGCGGCGGGACAACACCGTCCCGGGTTCTCCCCCTGGTACCTTCGTCTGCTCCGTGGTTGCCCCGCCGCGGCGCATGAGTGGTTCCTGCCGCGGCGTGCGCGGAAATCCGAAGTGTGTGGTCGGCGCGACGTTTTGCACGTGCTCAACCAGCGCCGCGGGGACCCCGTAACTGAGCGTGCGGAGAACTGTGTCGTTCGTCCCAATGTGTTGGTACAGTTGGTACGATGCGCTCAGGAGTTCGTTGGCTCTGGAAATAGGGACGGCGGTGAGCGTCAGCCAACTGCCGCCGTGTTTTGTTGAGATGGTAGAGGGATGCACGCCGTAATGATCGAGCCAGGCGTTGGCAAGCTCGAGCACGTCTGAGGGCGGCGCGACAAGTTCGGCGACCTCCTCTCTGGATAGGTATGCGCCATGTCTTGCCGGGGCAGCGGGACATGTGAGTACTACGCGCGCGCGAAAGAGTGGTCAAGAGGACGCACTTTGGATGGCCGGGACTGCTGACCTCCATGAGGGCATCAGTCAAGGCATTCTCATTTTTGGCTTTGAGTGCAATGTGGATATCGATGGCAGCATCAACATGCGGATTACCCAGGTTCAGCCAATTCTCTGGGACAGAATCCCATGTATGTTTCGTTCGATGATCGTCCCAATGCGATGCAAAAGGCGTTGTGAGACCACTGAGGGGACCGAAGGTAAGGACCGCGACAGACAGCACAGAAAGTGGGTGAAAGCGCATGACCTCTGCGATATCTACAAATTTCTGCAATTAATGAAGGCTAGAAGCCTAAAGAGTCCCTCAGGGTTGCAGTGAGACGCTGACAGCGTGGCCTGGGGCGGAGATTTTACGGTGTATCTAGGTGTCGGGACTGAAACCGAAAGCGCGGCTGTCAGAATAGGGTAGACCCACCATGATACGATACATCGCACCAATTTGATTGGGAGAGCGGAATGATATTTTAGACAAGTGCAGCCAGAGATCTCGGCGGCCACTCACCCAGGATATACGCGCTTGTGCCATTGCCGCAAACTCGGATATGCACCTAGACTTACCAGCGGGAAGGCATGTCGAACAGGTACCCATACTCACCCGTGCTGCCCAGGCCGTACGCCAGCGACGCGGGGTCCGGCTCCGACACGGCAACGGACGCGAGCCCGTCCCGCGTGCGAAAGTACCGAACCATCTCCTAATTCGCCACCCTCGTCCTCACCCTCGCCCTCATCGCCATGAGTATCCCCATCCACCGCACCACGCGCAGCGAATGAGTCGGACAGCGGTAGCCTCCTGTACCTTCGTCGCGGCCGCCCTGTCAGGTGCGTGCGGCGGCGGCATGCGCGAGGTGGCATGGGACGGAGCGTGCGGCGAAGCGGGAAGGCGCGTGCGTATATGGGTGTAAATAATGAGGGAGAAGGCAGCGGGAATGACACTTTGCGCAGGGACAATGATAGAGTTAACCCACCTTTATTGAATCCCGCAGTCATGATGGCCGCCCTGCATGATACCCTACTATCACCGTCGTTGCCACCAGTTACTGTCATAGCCGTCACGGGCCCTTCACGTCGCTAGCTGTTGGTCACGTGCAAGATCATCCACCTCACCCTTCGCGTGGAATTTGACCACTGGGCCACCCCTGTTTCTTACAACGTGTTCATCAGGTGTTCCCGCGGAGGGGTAGTGAGATTCTTTCGCCCAATCAACTGCCCCTCTACGAGCTTCTGCTTCTAACCGAACTACACTGATGAACTTAATGGCGACCTGGTCATTGTAACCTCAGTGAGTGTGATGCGACAACAAACGAGGAAGTGGGTGAATGAGGGAGGGTGCTTCTTCTACGGAATCAAGTCATAATACGACTCGGATAAGAAACATTGCGCCAATATCAAAAATGAATAGAATAAGTCTATGGGATAGTAGATGTCTAGAAGATGTCGACGGCTACGGTGACAATCTGGGTCAGGGAATGGAATAATGAGTGCGACGAGGCGTTGAAGCTAGCCCAGGTCGGTTCACTACCAACGACTAAGTATTGCAGCCAGTCTTTCAAAGTCGAGTGACCCAAGACCCGTGACCTATAGAGTTCAGAGTGAGCCGACATCAAATGAAAAGAGACAACTATGGCTAGGCGCACAGGATCCCACCCAGGCACAGCGGAGAATCCATTGGTATTGCAGCCCGGATTCGACCCAGACGTGATGTCATTCAAGCCGGGAAGGCATATACTATATAGCCAGATGTTGAGGAAGCCGAGTGGCGACCTGCCGATCGAAATCCGGTAGTCATTCAGCAGGGAGATAATTCCCGCCGCAGCCTGTAAGTCAGCAATCAGGCATGCAGAGATAAGAGGACTCAAGTGCCGCACCGGCGTCGCACTGCTTGTTCCACTCGATGCCCAAAGCTCACTTTTGAGGACGATAGGGAAGTTAATTGCCTGTAGAGCGATATCGGGAACGCCACGTCCCCGAGGGCTACACAAATAACACGAAGTGAGAATGAGGCACCGGGTCACGGTAGCGAACGCACTTGTAAAAGCCGTTATACTGGCCGCCGAGGGTCTGGAGGAAGGTGGGCACAGCATTTTTCTGGTACGGCGGCCGCGGAAAATACACTGAGAAGCCGCCACCGGAGAGACTCGCCGCAACCTCTGGGTTGTAGCCCGTCGTTCCGCCAACGCTGGTGACCCAGGGACCTGTGAGTACCGTGAGAGATGTAGTGAGCGGTCTACCAACGCTTGTTTTTTGCTCGAAGGTAGGGTTAAAATACCATACGCACAAGTGGAGGGGAAGGTGGGTCGGAACTGGAACCGCGAGTTGCCAGAGCTGTCTCGGACCAGGCAGTTCCCACGACCAACACCATCGTTGCCGGTCGAGAAGAGGACGCTGGCGCCACGAGTGCCGAGCCGCGCGAACAGATTGCACACATACACCGCATAATCCGGTGGAATGGTGTCCTCGGGCATACCGTAAGGCGTGCTTACTGTCTGCGGGACGCTCCACTGGTCGAGCACGTAGTTGAGCCAGTTTATGAACGGATCGCCCTGGGCAGCGGAGCTGCTAGTGCTGTAGAATATATGCGGGGTCGGGTAGGCAATGGCCGAAGTATACTGCATATTGAGATCCGCCTCGGAGGTTGGGTTGCTCGGGTCGTACCCTCCGCCTTTGATCTGCACGACGCTGTAGGTCGCCGATGTCGCGTCGGAGCGATATTGATTCATGAATTGCCTCAGGTCGTCCGGGCTCGGCCAATCATTGAGGTAGCCCACAACGCCGAGCACATTCCGGCCCGCAGCTAAGGGCACGTAGCTAGACGTCTTGTACAACGAACGCAGGAATGACGGCGTCACATATTGGTCGCGGCGAGACAACACTGTCCCGGGGTCTCCCCCCGGTACCTTCGTCTGCTCCGTGGTTGTCCCACCGGGGTTCATGAGTGGTTCCTGCCGCGACGTGCGCGGAAATCCGAAGTGTGTGGTCGGCGCGACGTTTTGCACGTGCTCAACCAGCGCCGCGGGGACCCCGTAACTGAGCGTGCGGAGAACTGTGTCGTTCGTCCCAATGTGTTGGTACAGTTGGTACGACGCGCTCAGGAGTTCGTTGGCTCTGGAAATAGGGACGGCGGTGAGCGTCAGCCAACTGCCGCCGTGTTTTGTTGAGATGGTAGAGGGATGCACGCCGTAATGATCGAGCCAGGCGTTGGCAAGCTCGAGCACGTCTGAGGGCGGTGCGACAAGTTCGGCGACCTCCTCTCTGGATAGGTGTGCACCTTGTCTTGCCGGGGAAGCGGGACATGTGAGTACTACGCGCGCGCGGAAGAGTGGTCAAGAGGACGCACCTTGGATGGCCGGGACTGCTGACCTCCATGAGGGCATCAATCAAGGCACTCTCATTTTTGGCTTTGAGTGCAATGTGGAGATCGATGGTAGCATCAGCAGGCGGATTACCCAGGTTCAGCCAGTTCTCTGGGATAGAATTCCACGTGTGTTTCACTTGCATGTTATCCCAACGTGAGGCGAAGGTGGCGAGGCCTTTCAGAGGACCAATGGTCACGGTGTAGATAGAAAGTACAGAGAGTGGATGAAGGCGCATGTCCTCTGCGATATCTACGTGCCTTTGCAATTGATGAAGGCTAGAAGTCTAAAGAGTCCCTCAGGGTTGAGACGCTGAGAGCGTGGTGGCCTGGGGGCGGAGACTTTACGGTGCATCTAGGACTGAAACTGAAAGCCCTGTAAATACATAACCGGGCCATAGATCCTCCAAATCCGCGGGGCCCAATTTTACACTACCGAAGATGCCGTCACTGGCAATACACAGAAATAGATACACAGAAATAGACCGAAGCTATATCCTGTCCTTCGGAACTACGTATCTTGCACACGGTGATGGCCAATTACATCCACATTCTCTGGGAAATTATTCATGGTCATTTCGAACACCTTCAGTCCAGAGATGCTGCCTCCCGCTGGACCCTTGAATTGGTTTCTCAATTTAACTATTAATTTTGATATTCAGGGCATTCTTCCTGCGCTACAGCACGACTTCTGCGACCTGTGGAACGAGATCTTCCACCCCTGATCATCGCATTCAATCTATTCTTATCGTATTGCTCAAGAATGTCCGCCGCGCTTACAACGCTTTACATGAAGGCACCGATTCCGCATTCTCTGCCTCGACGACTGATGACGGGAATGTTTTATTCCTACTATCCTCTTACCCCCTGTGCAATATCCCCGGCCATCGCCCCCGTCCATCCTCGCACGCCCGAATCGCGTTATCGAATACGACAGCTATGACTCTGGCTCCACCACATCTCCTGCTTCCCCTATCCCGCATAACAACGTTACTCTTTCTCTTGTTCCTCTTTCCAGCAGTCCTAATGTGGCTTCCTCCGAAGTTCCTCGTCCGGACCAGCTCCACTTCGTATGGACGAAAACTGGATGTGCCGCCTCTCCACAACAACGACATATTTGTCCCTGACCCGTTGCACGCTGCCCATCAGACAAACGTTCAGAGCCACCACATTCCCGCAACTTCACCGGATACCGCTACTGCTGGAGGGACACGACAAGGCATCGACTCCTCCACTAGAACGGTGCCCCGCTCTAGCGGCTCTACCCTTACCCTCCAGCACGACGCAGGCTCCCGGGCTTCTTCTGACGCACCAGACTGTCCATCTTCGCCTTCTCCCACCCCATTCGTAGACACTATGATCCATATGAGCACGTTTTCCTCTTCAGACCTCCCACAGCTCGATCCGACCGCGCTCACCGGCAGTTTCAGTCGGAATCTCATTCCGTCATGCCAGCCACCGCTCCTCTCGCCACTTCTCCTGATTCTTCTCCACAGCAGAAGAATGTTCCTCATTCGGGTGCCACTCCCGAAGGAGAAGACGGTGCGAAGGCCGCTTGCGCGGGGACATGGACATACTTGACCCACCTTTAGCGAATCCCGCAGGTACGGTGCCCACTGTGAACGATCCCTTACAATCGTTGCCACCAGTTACTAGCATTGTCATCGCGGGCCCATGCCGAGCACGCGCAAGACCGCCCTCACTCTTTTTTTTGATCAATTTGTATTTCCGGGATGCGTAACATGGTTACAGACCGGTCGCAGCGTGAGCACACTACAGTTACGAGAGGGTCCTAGTCCGAAAAGGTGCCCCGAGACCCTCCTCGCCCTTCCCATGGCCACTATGACATTGTGTAATGCAGTTCTATTAGAGTATATATTTTTATGTTTTCAATACCTAGGTGGAGAGAGGAGGGTGTGAAGCTTGGCTTAGTGCTCATTTCCATCCATCTCTTGAGCCGATCTACTCTTCGATGAATCAATAGTCATTGTACCCTCAGCGACATGATAGAGTGGTGTGATGTGACAACAAAGGAGGAAGTGAGTGAGCAAGGGTGCTTCTTCTACGGAACCATATCATGATACGATATGATACAATGCGCCAATATCAAAAAGGATAGAATAAGTCTATGGGATAGCAGAATAGTGTATAAAATGGGAAAAAGTGTGGCCGGTGTGCTATCTCACCCACGATAAGCATACTTATGTCGCTGCCGCGAACTCGGATGTGCATCGAAACTTTCCGGCGGACGTGCATGCCGAACAGGTACCCGCGCCCGCCCGTGCAGCCCAGGTTGTAATCCGTAAGCCAGCGACGCAGGCGCCGGCTCCGACACAGCAACAGATGCGAGCTCGTCCCTTGTGCGAAAGTACCTATCCATATCCTCCGCATCAAACTCGCTCGGCGGCGACACCGACTCGGCGCCCTCGCCCTCATCGCCATCACTATCACCACGCGCAGCCGGAGCAACCTCCTGCGCCTTCGCCGCCGCCGCCCCGAGCACGTGAGTCCGGCGCCGACGCGCGCGAGGCGGCGCACGTGGCGGTGCGGGCGGTGCGCGGCGCGGGCCGGAGCGGACCGTGAAGTGGGAGAGCGCGCGAGTGTAGGGTGAGAGGGTGTGGTTGGAGTTTGCGAGCGTTGCGAGGGTCGAGAGCGCGCCGTGCAGCGCGGGACGCAGCACGATGCGCGCGTCCGTGTCTTGGCCCGCGCTCATCGTGCTCGTGATCGAGGCGCGGCGTGTGAGCCCGCGCGGACGGGCGTGGTGGTGCATGGGCGGAAAGCCGTCGGTCGAGGGCGGCGTCGGCACGGAGTGCGTGTGCGTATGCGAGCTTGATTCGTGCGTGTGTATGCTTGAGGGCGAGATGGGGCGGCGAGGCGGGGAGTAGTATAGCGGTGGGGTCGGCGCTTCTGATGGGTCGCGGAGGTGCGAGTATGATGTGCGCATGCTGGGCGCGCGCAGAGGCGAGTCGGCGTCGCCGAGAGGTGGGAAGTATGGGTTGTAGAGCGAATGAGGGCGGCGTGGGAGGTCCGCGCGGGGTAATCGCTCGAGCGCGGCGTGCGTGAGGCAAGACGTCGTCGAAGCGATACTTGCAGGGCGGGAGGTCCTCGACTGGGTTTGGGAATGAGCGTGGAAAACCCGAGGGCGTGTCACGGTACCGCCGCCGACGGCTGGGACCGTCTGGTACTCGACACCGGAACTTGGCCCTGCGGGGTTATCGTCGAGCACGGATGCCTCCGGAGTAAGTCCCGGGACTGTGTCCTCCCAATCGACCATGTCGTAAGATGTGCCCTCGTCGCCAACGACGTCCTCGTCCTCGTCTGTACTTTCCTCTGCGAGATCTGCGAGCCCGCGACCGGGATTTGCAAAGAGGCGCCCGAACGAACGGAAGACAGACTTGGTGGGAAGCCCCTCGGGCCGCAAACCATAAGTAGGGTCGAAGTTCTCGATCTCGGGAAATGTGCTGTCTGGCGGATCCGGAGATGGCGCAGAGGTAGGAGACTCAGAACGATGGGTTCTAGACCGGGTGGTCTCCGCAATAGATGGTCCTGAAGAAGTCCGGGCACGAGGATAATACGGGCGCAATCCAGGCGCCATTGCATAGGCGACGGACGGCCGCCTGGGATTTAGTATGTGAGGGAGGGTGCGGAGATCCGGCGCGGACATTGTCAGGGTCACGGGTGGAGGCGCAGGTGGCTTTGTGAGATAAGGGGACTCCACCTTAGCCTTGACCTACTGCTGGCTCAGTCAGTGGATAATGCCAGGGAGATCTTCCCGAAACATCTGGCGTAGCAGCCCCTCGATCTCGCGCTGGATGAAGGATTGGATAACGGCCATCGAGTCGAACGTGCTGTTGATATCGACATTTTGAAGTGGATCTGTCTTGAAGACCAATGTGATGCCCTTTTGTTTGGAAACGATGAGGACGACGTATGAACAGAGGCGGAAATGGGAAAGGCGTAGGAGCATGGGCACCATGAGGGCCTGCTTCGCTGCTAACATGCCACGAGAGCCGGTCATGATATGGATATCGGGCTGTTTATGGTTGAGAGGATTCGCCCGTAAGATAGTTAGTCAAAGTCATCTATGGCGCAAGCAGCCGTGTCGCAACGAGGTGCGTCAACAACCAACGACTCCAAGTTGCCGCCCCGAATAAGGCGGGGCCATGACGACGCGGAGAGGTCCCGAACCACATCAAAGCTACACTCACCAGAAAAGCCATGAAAACACCTGTGTGGGAACAAGCAATCCACAAACTTCCATTGTGTAAGAAGGCATGGGCATGGGGCATGGATGGTTGGAGCGGGGAAAGAGTGGCAGACATAGGGTACAGGACTGCACATAGCACATACCTGAACTTTAGACCTCGTACTCAGCACGATGTACGCATCACCAGCGTAGGTTAGACGAAAAATCCCTCGGAATTGCTCGGTGGTGAGGTCGCCGATATCACGAATCTCCAGCTCGGGGGGTTGTCACGCGACAGACGGGGGTGAGCACAACTGACAACGACGCGGAGGCTGACGCACGCACCTGGGTCCCCATCTCTAACTCAACGACTTCGATATTGTCTGCGATAACTGGGGGTTTGGGGCCCTTGTTGAGAGCTGCGTTGAGTATCTCGATGGCGTCGGTGTGGAACTGGTCTGAGAAGCGGGGCCATTGGAAGGGAAAAGACATTGCGGGCGGAAGGGGAGAGTAAGTTGGGTGGTGATCATACGCTAGGAGGTTCGAGATCGTAGGCTATCTAACTTGCAGTGGCAAGCAGACATGACGTTATGGTCGAGGTCGAGTGAATAATGCTGCTCGGCGTCCGCTTCCCGGAACAGTCTCCTTCCGGCTCTGCCCTGGCCTCGGTACAAAGCACACCCAATTGGCACAAACCCTTGCACAAACCGTTTGCAACAACATACATTAAACAGTAGAT
This sequence comes from Lactarius pseudohatsudake, assembly GCA_021525015.1. NCBI lineage: Eukaryota > Fungi > Basidiomycota > Agaricomycetes > Russulales > Russulaceae > Lactarius > Lactarius pseudohatsudake. The sequence continues at coordinate 23,583 of JAKELH010000348.1, read as the reverse complement.
TAATACAGTCAATAACCACAATAAAAGTGAATCATAGAAGATGTGCGGCAGAGACTCGATTGGTAGCAGGCTGTGAGAACATCGCTGGCAGGCGATAGCCTATTATAGGAGTGGAATATGTGGTGGAACTCTCGCGTGTGGTCATTGGCACCGCCTTCATGTGAAAAGAACGCCAAATCGTATTCGCTGACGGCGGCGACGGGACAATCGCGGGGTATCTCTGCCGAGAGCGACGTGATGGGCACGTTAAGCAAGGGAGAGAATGCGTCGATCGATGGCGTGAGCTGCAATCGCGGCCGCGAGGTACGACGCGTCGCATGTCGAGGGAAGGAGATGCGGGGGTAGGTATATCTCAGGGTACAATGGCTCTGGTGTAGGCGTGAGGGTGCGAGTAGGTAAAGATAAGGTCGGGGGTGTTGGCGCGTCTTGACGCGTTTCCTCGTCGGGAATGGCAAGAGGCGTCCTGAGGGGAGAGGGTGTGTTTGAGCTTGAAGACGAGCCCGTGTCAAAGTCTGCGTCATATCCCGAAGACTTGCCGTGCTCATCTTCCGTCGTCGCGCGATCGACGCCAGAGGCATAGAAATACTGTGGGATGCGGACCGGCGGAAACTCACAATGACCCCCGTGCCTCGCTTCGAAAGCGGGCGCCAGGACTGTAGAACCATCCTCACTTTGTCTGCGGACATTTTAACGAATGTACGCTTTTTGCCCCTGCACTCCTTGCCAAGCTTCACGCTCAAAAACTCCAGCTGACCAAAGGTCATCTTGAGAATCTTGTACTCATCGTCCGCGGTGGCTTGGGGTCGTGAGGGCGAGGAAACAGCCTCCTATACTCGTCCGGAAAGAGAGCTTGAAACGATTTGCAGACTTCCAAATGGCGCAGCATAGAGTCGCTCCGCTGACCCCTACAAATGAGCGACGATCAGTGACCCTTCAGGGTGTACAATTTAGACGACGACGTATTGGCCGTGGCACTTAGGGCTAAGAGGGAACGCAGGGCAGACGAGTCTTGGAAGCCACTGGCGGATCTCCGCGTCCAAGTTGTCCGCATGTTCGTTGGAGAACAGTTGGTGCTTATGGAGGTTGCAGGCGGAAACCCGAGGGGTAGCGTCAGCGCTGCGGGGACTTGCAGGAAAGAACGCCAGGCAACAGTTTCTGCAACCTCTTCTCGTACCCTCACAGGCAGTTCATTCTGCAGATAGGCAGTTAGGAAGATGCTAAAATCGAGAGAAGCGGAGTGACACACCAGTAGTTCAGAGGCGGGGATGAATATGGTGCCATATTTTGAGGTGCAGGATCGAAGCCTCACTTTCACCTCCACACTTTTTTTACTCTGCCTTGCATTAGCTTTGGCTTTTTCTCTTTCAATAGCGCTCCTTGCAATTGGGCCTCGGGTTGTACGCGGGACAATAGAGGAGGAGCGAGGTCTCGTGGTGTTGTGGGACGCCGCGCAGCCAGCTACACGGGCAGATGTCTTCGAGTTGCGAGTCACCCGGACCATGCTAGAGTTAAAGATAAAATATGAGTGGAAAACAGGATGAGAGAGCTTTAGCCTGTGTCTAACAGCTTGAGAATTTATATCTCAGGCGCCCCCAAGTAGAAAAGCTAGCATTTACAGGGATATCCACGACTTGGAGAACGGCCATTTTGGGGGACCGAGCGATAAGCGAGTCAATGCTGAGTGAAGTTTAGAAACAATGAGACCGCTTGATTTTTTGGTCGGAAGAACGAGCCCGTCCACCAGAAAAAGTCAACTGAAGTTGTGGCGAGGATGAATGTAGGTCTTTTTTACTATCATAGCATCCACCAAAGTTACCAAACGTGGTGGCTGAGAATAGGCGAGAGCGCTCTTTTTGAGGCCGTGATTCACTGCATGCAGAAATCCACGACTCGAACGCGAAAGGTGCCACGTATACCACATACCATGGACTAGATGAAGTTCTAGTACTATAGGGCATCCACTGGCAGAAGCGATATGCTCAGGCTCCATCTGCCCTCGGAAATACCGGTGCTCGTGGATACAAGTATGACGCCAGTCAGTAGTTGAGCAAGATAATAGCCTGAGAGAGGCAGAGGTCAATCACTTTGAGTGGACACCGTGATCCCACATCGACCGTACAAAACATTTCGGTCTCAGATCATCCACGTTGCGTTGTTGAAGAATCGAAGATTCAAAGTTGGCACAACGGACAACAAATTGAGGAAGTGAGTGAATGAAGACGGTGCTTCTACGGAATATCATGATACGATCGCGCCAATATCGAAGAGAAATAGAACAAGGGTTTATTGGAAGAACATAACGATACAGTAGACTTGCTCATAATGCATGAGGTTGTAATGCATATACCTCATATTGCATGGATTTTGGCCGGAACCACAGTAGGTTCGGTTCGCAGTGAAATTCATTTATAATGCATATTGCATACACTCAACACGTAGTATTGACATGGATCCAAAAGAAAAAAAAAACACGTAGTAGTGTTGATGTATTATATGCATTATTATTACGGTGCGGCCCTGAGCAAGTCCACTGTATATCAGATGGAAAAGTCAGGCCGGTGCAAGGGATGCCAGCAGCTAGCTGAGGCTATCTGACTCACGATAAACCGCAAATCCGGATATACATCGAAACTTGCAGCGGGAATGGCGAACAGGCACTCGCCCCCGCCCCTATAACCCAGCTGTGGTCCTTGGGCCAGCAACGCGGACCCCATCTCCGACATGGCAACTGACAGCAGCAGCTTCCTTAAGTTCGTCTACGCCGTGGCGGCCCCGAGTACGTGAGTGTGGCCCGAGCGCACGGTGAAGTGGGAGAGCGCGTGAGTATACAGGGCGTGGTACTAGTACACGAGCGTGGGCGTGGACGGGCGACAGGACGTCTGTCGAGGGTGGCATCGGCACGGATGGGTGACGAGTGAAGGTCCAAATGAATAGGGTGTATGGGTGAGAACAGGGGCCTGCTTCGCTACTAGTATATCCGAGGACAGGGAACATCGGGTTGTATGGTTGAGAGAATTCCCCTAATGCCAGTGAGTTCGTCAAGGGATGTGCACGCTGTTACCACGACTCGATGTGATGGGAACCAGACGGACAACCGCCTCAAGGACCTATATCGCCCCACAACGGGATCTCTGCCAGTGTTCGAACTACAGTATCCCGTTTCCCCACCCCTCTCACTCGCTGGAGATCACTGACATACCATCGATGGAACCCGCTGGTTAACCAGCTCAAATTGAACCGGCTGCTTTGCAGTCGATGTGTTCAAGTTTTACATAAACACTAGCTACAGCGTGTGACATGTGACACAGTGCCTTGGGTGGGAGAAACGTGGCCGGTCCAGCCGGCCTGACGGTGACATGTGCTCCCTAGTGTGCTCCGGCGGACTAAGCTAGTTTGCGACTACACCTCAAACAACATGCGCCGACCTCATGGCGGTGCACGAGTCTCATTTTCATTCTGAGGAACGCTTGTAGGGATATGTAGTTGTTTGTGCGTCACTGGCCTTTTTATGTTTTATCCGCGCATACGAAAAGATGTCAATTCGATGACAAGTTACGGCGCGCGGACTGGGAAGATGGCTGTAAGCTGGTTTCCGGAGGGCTTGTTTGGTCTTATGTATGTCTTATGTCGCATACGGTCACTTGTCCACTGGATGCGGAAACACCTTCCTTTTTAGGGATATCACTGGACGACAACGGCCCCTATCACACATTCTTAGGTAATTTCGATCTGGCTCGCAAGCAACGTAGCCTACGTGATTCTTGTGTGTTTCATTTGCCGTCGTTCCATTTTCGTAAATGAAGAGCCCGGGCGCGTGAGGCTTCGTTAAGGTATGATGCATGATGCATGATGCGTGATGGCACCGCGCAGGTCTGCCTTACTATTTTATGCCCCAATCTCTGTCCGAATGATGCCTCTTTACCCCCCCTCATAGAAACCAACATACAGTCAGTCAATGTCTCAACGTTTTGCGGAGGTTATCGAGCATGGAAATGCACCAAAGGAACGGAATAGCACGAGCCAAGTAACCTACGTTCATAGGTGGCCGTTTCCTTCCTCACTGAGCTAATTTTCAGGTGTCCGAGAGAGAGTCCAACTTCACAGATGGCTCAGAATCACTCTTCACCATGTATAATGAAATGGCAGGGGAAGAAGACAAAAAGACGGTCGAGAGCTGGAAGGCGGACACTGATAGGATTCTTGTTTTCGTGAGTTCTTATACGGCACGCGTGACGCCTAGAAAACGCCCTCAATTCAAATGATCGTAGACTGGTCTGTTCTCCGCCGCAATCGCAAACTTGGTTGCCGTCTCAATTCAGGACCTTCGGCCGAACTCGCAGGATAGGTCTGCGTTCTATCTACAGAATATCTACCACCGTCTTGCCGACCCAAACACCCCTAACGGGACCATCTCTCCCACACTCATCGACCCACCTCGGTTCTCTCCGCCTCGACATGCCGTCTGGGTCAACTTGCTCTGGTTCTTGAGTTTGTCCGTAGGTCTTACGTGCGGTCTGCTGGCCACATTGCTAGGACAGTGGGCCCGCCGATATCTCAAGGTCGTCCAGACGCGGTCTAGTCCACACCAGCAAGCGCGGATTCGTGCATTCTTCGCCGAAGGCGTCGACAAATTACACCTTCCTTGGGCCGTTGAAACATTACCTTTCCTGCTCCATCTTTCCCTTTTCCTTTTCTTTGCAGGTCTTCTTGTACTCCTTTTCAATACCGACCATGCAGTCTTCGGGGTTGTGGCCGGATGGGTCGGCCTTTGTGTGGCAGTATATGGATACATCACCTTCATTCCGATATTTCGGCAAGACAGTCCCTACTGCTCCCCACTTTCATCACCTGCCTGGTCCCTCCTTAATGGTACAATTTTTGCGGTCATCCGGACACTCTACTCGTCCGGGATTCTTGACCGTGTCGGTTTTGCCATTCGCGATCACGTGATCAACCTGGGAGTGCTCTCCAAGAGACGCTATTCAAAAGGCATTGTCAAGACTGCCGAAGAAACTGCACTGAAAGTTGTCTCATCTGAGATCGATGCTCGCGCTCTCATGTGGACGTTCGGCTCTCTGAATGAAGACCACAAACTGGAGCGGTTCTTCGCAGGCATCCCGGGATTCTGCAGTTCCAAAGTAGTCTCAAATCCCTTCGGAGATTTCATAGAGCCATATAAGTGGAGGCTATCCGATCCGTTGCTCGGACTGATGCACCGTAATTTGACATCCGATTTGGTCAGCGAGGAGGCAAGACACCGCCGGAGCCTAATCTGTACGAGAGCAATGCACGCCGCATCCCTTCCTATCCGAGCGACCATCTGCGAGGAGATCATCAACGGAGGGTGGGATGGACTCCTGAACTATGTCGAATTTGGCCACTTCGTCAAGAGGGTTCATTACAATGATCCATCCACGGCGTACTACTCGACCTGTATGGTTGCCATTGTCATAGCAAAGGTGAAACGACGCGATGGGCTTTGGTCCGAACTGGTTATTGGCCATCTTGGTATATCGGCACCTGTCCTCCAAAGCTATCTCGCACACGGCGATAGCGCGTTACTCGCCAATTACATCCACATTCTTCGGGACATCGTTCATGTACATCTCGAAAACTTTCAGTCCGGAGACGCTGCCTCCCGCTGGAAGACCCTTGAATTAGTTTCTCAATTTGACATTCAGGATACTCTCCCTACGCTACAGCACGAGTTCTGCGAGCTGTGGAACGAGATCGTTCGCATGGCAGGGACCACCCCGGATCACCGCGTTCGATCTATTCTTATCGTCCTGCTCAAGAATGTCCGCCACGCTTACATCGTTTTACACGAAGGCACCGATTCCGCACCGACAACATTCTCTCCATTGACGGCCAACGACGAGCACGTATTATTTCTACTATCCTCTTACCCCATATGCAATATCCCCTTCCATCGCTCGCGCCCTGCGTTACATGTTCATGACGCATTTGTTGGTGCGACAGCTCGCACTTACCCTTCCATGAAACAAACTATCGTCTTGCCGACTGCACCCTCCAGCTCTACTGAAGTCCCGCGGATTGACTTTGACGGTCACGAATCTCCCCCTATCATGACACCTACATCGGATTCAGCACCCGCCGGTTCAGTACAAGGTGCCGCCGGCGCCTCTATCATGTCATCTGCGAGTAGCTTAGTGCCCATCGTGCAATCGACCCAGACTCCTATGGTGGCATCTATTTCACCGGCCTATACCGTGTCGTCTTCTTCTAGTATCCCCACCCCGGGAATCCGTGATTCCCACACTCTCCCTCATTCCGCATAAGACCACCCATCATCTACTTTCCAAACCTTGGCTCTCGACTATACCGCGATGGTTGCCCCTTCCAGGGACGAGGACACGTGCGATTTCCCTTTGGTGGATTTTGCGAATAACGGTCCCCATCGTCGTTCATCACAACTATCCCCACTATCATTAACCGGAGACACGATTACCACCGGGTCTTCGACCGCCTTTCCGAGACACAGAGCAACTGGGAAAACAATTTCCGCATTCTCCGCATGGATAACATATCAGCAAAACGTAGTATTAGCCAGGAACTGGCGAGCGTGTGGTGGTAGGGGGATTTTTCGTTCGTATTCCTCATTTATATCTTTATATCTCATACGTTGTGTAACTATTATTATTATTATTATTATTTTTTGGATCCATATTTATTCTGGGATGCGCAACAGAGTTACAGACCAGTCATAGCAAGACCCACTACATTTAAGCAACATGATAGTCCTTTAAAGTAAGGTGCCCCCACGTCGTAAGGTAAGGAAACAGAACGTGGAGAGAAGCGAGTAGATAAAAGCCGTTGTGAAGGGCTGTGATACATAGGCTTTGGGCCAAGGGTACAAATAGTGCAGTGTGTTGCAGCCGCAGATTAGTCATGTCACGAGATAGAGACACGAGAAGGGAAAGGCCTTACAGTGTGCACCTACTTTAGTCGGGTTCGGGGGGCACGGGTATGGGGGGACCGGATTCCGGCATAGAAAGCGCACAAGTCTGGTCGAAGAATTTAAGGAGGCGTTCGGCACCCTCTTTGGTGGATAGCAGTTTGGTGAAAGGGAAGAGAGGGTGGATGGGGGCGAACACGGTGGATAGGATGGCGGTGGAGATTCACGGCTGTAGGTAGCGGGGGCAGTGGTGGATGACATGGACTGCGTCCCGGAGAGGGGCGCCGCAGGGGCAGGCGATGTTCTCAGGAGGGTCGTTGGTGCGGAAGCGTTGGACGTTTGGACGTAGTGTGTCGGCATCTCCGGCTAATTGCTGACTAAAGTCGAAGCCATAACCGGCGGCAAACCCCGCCGAGCCGAGCTACATATAACCAAGCTGGCATTTTCACCGACTTTTCTTCCTCGCTGCATCCGTCACTGACACCTCATCAGCAATTGGGAATATTAGTTTCCCGTGTATCATTGGTTATTCGCGTATTTTGCCGTTTTCCCGGTCTCTGGAAACTCAATAATCAAAGACTTGGACCCACTAGTGTTTTATATTAGTTGCCGTCTCCAAGGCTGTCTAAATTTATTTACTATTTATTATATTTCAATTGACAGTCCCTTACTATTCTAAAATAGGACTAGGTTTTACCATTCACATCAATCGTTTATTACTTTCCCACACTTGTCGCAATTCCAGGTTTCCGTGAAAATGGACTTGGGTCACCAAGTATTGAAGTATGCCTTGTTTTCGGCGTTTTTTCCGGTTTTTTGGGTTGTGAAACCCAAAAAAACCTATTTGCCCAATTACAGATGCTCAAGCTCATTGTGCATCCTGTTGAATGTCATGCACACAGCTTACGTGTTGGATGCGAGCCTTATCTTGTCTCACCATGTGCTGTTCACTGCCTCGCTGCCTCACTTGCTTAGGGATGGCCCGGTCTGGTTTGGAGACTGTTTTTTCCGAACCCTGAACCGGACCCATGTCCGGTTCGGGCTCTCAGGCTGAACCTAGAACCTCTGAGAGGTCTGGTCCAGTTCGGGTCCAGTTCAGGGTTTGGAAGGGTCTGAACCCGAACCGGACCCCAACACACATGAAAAAAAAAAATTTCTGCAAAATTCTAAAAAATATTTACAGGAGTTCTACCACATAATGACGCAAATGATTGATGAGACATTCGTAAAAGCCCATGTGCAAAGTTGGCGTGTGCATCGGCAAAGCCCATGTGGGCCCATCCTGGGTATATAGTGTATGCATACGCATGGGCCCAGGAAGTTGTGTTGTGAACGATCTCGTATGGGCCTATAAGTCATATGTATAAATACCTGACGAACAATTGGTGTGGGCCCACAACATCAGTGCCGCCGTTGGTAGGACAGCTGCCGACTGAACCATTTGTATGGGCCCACAATGTGCACGTGCTGACCCTGCCGACGAGATTGTAATGGCCAAGGTTGCATGTGTGTGTGTTCTGACGGAAAGCTTGTATTGGCCCACAGTGCTGATGTGTGCATCATGCCAACGAGCTGGCATTGGCCCACAGTGCTCTTGTCTGTACTCTGCCGAAAGGCTTGTAGTGGCCAATGGCGCCAAGATGTGCACCCTGCTGGTGAGCCTGTATGGGCCCACAGTGCTCACATATGTATTCTTCCGAAAAGCTCGTATTGGCCCGTGGCGTCAATGTATGCATCCTGCTGACGAGCTTGTGTTGGCCCACAGTGCTCCTGCCAGTATTCTGCTGAAAGCTCGTATAGGCCGATGGCATCAATATGTGCATCCTAGCGATAAGCTTGTTTTGGCCCACGTTGCTCATACAGCCAATGGATAGCGGTGGCTTATATAATTGATACCCTAGCCGGCGCCCAGATTCTTCTATCATTCATACTCAACCGACGTCGGAGACTCCCACATCATTGATAGTCCAGCCAACGCCGGCTGGAGCGGGGGGTCCGACGGACTCCCCGTTTGGGTATTACAAGCCTAAGCAAGTGTATATACCATATACACTGTACCATAGTTCATTTGATTGGATACAGAGATGACCAGACATGTAGTAAGAATGGTGAGACAATGTGAATTGTGCACTCAGACATACTAGGCTATGCAACAGGGTGACATGGTAGGGAACATGCAATATAATGGATGTAGTGGTAGTATATGTCTATGCAACGATGTAAGACATCTGCACAGATGGTATTGGACACCCCTACAATAATATGGGCCATCTGTACAACAATGGAGGGACATCCCAACAATGATGTCGGACACCCCTACAATGATATGGGACATCCCTAGAACAATGTAGGCTATTGTGACAGATAGTGTTGGACAACCCAACAATGATGTGGGACATCCCTAGAATGATGTGGGACATCCCAACAATGATGTAGGACACCCCTAGAATGATGTATGCCATTGTCACAGATGGTGCAGACACTGCTAGAATGATGTGGGATATCCCTATAACAATGTAGGTAATTGTCACAGATGGTGTTGGACACCCTGACATCCCTGCAATGATGTGGGCAACAGTGGGTCATCCCTACAATGATGTGGTACATCCCTATAATGATGTGGGACATCCCTACAATGATGTGGGACATGATGGACATCCCTACAATAATGTAGGCCTTTTTCACAGATGGTGTCGGACACCCCGACAATGATGTAGGACATCCCTACAAGTGATGTAGGCCTTTTTCACAGATGGTGTCAGACACCCCAACAATGATGTAGGACATCCCTACAATGGTGTAAGACATCCCTACAATGATGTGGGACATCCCTATAACGATGTGGGACATCCCTACAACAATGTAGGCCTTTTTCACGGATGGTGTCGGACACCCCAACAATGATGTACCAGTGGGAGATTCCTCCAATGATGTAGGCGATTGTAACAGATGTTGTTGGGCAACATCTGTGAGGATGTCTGACATCCTCATTAGGGAGTCTCAAATCATTCTAGTGATGTCCCTAAATCATTGTAGGGATGGCCCTAATCATTATAGGGGTGTCCGACACCATCTGAGGAGATGTCCTACATCATTGTCAGGGTGTCTGACACCATCTGTGAAAAAGGCCTACGTTGTTGTAGGGATGTCCCACATCATTGTAGGGATGTCCCATATCATTATAGGGATGTCCCACATCATTGTAGGGATGTCTTACATCATTGTGGGGGTGTACTACATCATCACATGGATGTCCTACATCATTGTATGGACATCATATATTGTTGTAGGAATGTCCCATATTGTTGTAGGGATGTCCCATATTGTTGTAGGGGTGTCTCATATTGTTGTAGGGATGTCCCACATCATTGGCGGGGTGTCCGACACCATCTGTAACAATAGCCTACATTATTCTAGGGATGTTCCACATTATTCTAGTGGTGTCCAACACCATCTGTGACAATGGCCTACATCATTCTAGGGGTGTCCTACATCATTGTTGGGATGTCCCACATCATTGTCGGGGTGTCCAACACTATCTGTCACAATAGCCTACATCATTGGAGGGATGTCCCACACCTCATCATTGTAGGGATGTCCTTCATCATTGTTGGGGTGTCCGACACCATCTGTGACAATTGCCTACATTGTTATAGGGATGTACCACATCATTCTAGGGGTGTCCTACATCATTCTAGGGATCTCCTACATCATTCTAGGGATCTCCTACATTATTGTAGGGATGCCCTATATCATTGTTGCAGTGTCCAATACCATCTGTGACAATTGTCTACATTGTTGTAGGGATGTACCACATCATTCTAGGTGTCCAACACAATCTGTGATAATGGCCTCCATCATTCTAGGGGCATCCTACATCATTGTTCAGATGTCCCACCTCATTGTATGGATGTCCCACCTCATTGTTGGGGTGTCCAACACTATCTGTCACAATAGCCTACATCATTGGAGGGATGTCCCACATCATTGGAGGGATGTCCTACATCATTGTAGGGATGTCCCACTTCATTGTAGGGATGTCCCTCATCATTGTCGGGGTGTCCGACACTATCTGTCACAATAGCCTGCATCATTGTAAGGATGTCCCACATCATTGTGAGGGTGTCCGATGCTGTCTGTTAGAATGGCTTACATCATTGTAGGGATGTAGGGATGTCCTACATCATTGTAGGGATGTCCCACCTCATTGTAGGCATGTCCCTCATCATTGTCGGGGTGTCCGACACTATCTGTCACAATAGCCTACATCATTGGAAGGATGTCCCATATCATTGTAAGGATGTCCCTCATCATTGTCAGGGTGTCTGACACTATCTGTCACAATACTAGTAGCCTACATCATTGTGGGGGTGTCTAAAGCTGTCTGTTAGAATGGCCTACATCATTGTAGGGATGTAGGGATGTCCTACATCATTGTAAGGATGTCCTACATCATTGTAAGGATGTCCTACGTCATTGTAGGGACGTCCTACATCATTGTAGGGATGTCCCACCTCATTGTAGGCATGTCACTCATCATTGTCGGGGTGTCCGACACCATCTGTCACAATAGCCTACATCATTGGAGGGATGTCCTACATCATTGTAGGGATGTCCTACATCATTGGAGGGATGTCCCACCTCATTGTAGGGATGTCCCTCATCATTGTCAGGGTGTCCGACACTATCTGTCACAATAGCCTACATCATTGGAGGGATGTCCCACATCATTGTAGGGATGTCTTACATCATTGTGAGGGTGTCCAATGCTGTCTGTTAGAATGGCCTACATCATTGTAGGGATGTCCCACGTCATTGTAGGGATGTCCCTCATCATTGTCAGGGTGTCCGACACTATCTGTCAAATAGCCTACATCATTGGAGGGATGTCCCACATCATTGTAGGGATGTCCTATATCGTTGTGAGGGTGTCCAATGCCATATGTTAGAATGGCCTACATCATTGTAAGGATGTAGGGATGTCCTACATCATTGTAGGGATGTCCTACATCATTTTAGGGATGTCCTACATCATTGGAGGGATGTCCCACCTCATTGTAGGGATGTCCCTCATCATTGGAGGGGTGTCCGACACTATCTGTCAAATAGCCTATATCATTGGAGGGATGTCCCACATCATTGGGGATGTCCTACATCATTGTCGGGTGTCCGACACTATCTGTCAAATAGCCTACATCATTGGAGGGATGTCCCACATCATTGTAGGGATGTCCTACATCGTTGTGAGGGTGTCCAATGCCATATGTTAGAATGGCCTACATCATTGTAAGGATGTAGGGGTGTCCTACATCATTGGAGGGATGTCCCACATCATTGTAGGGATGTCCCTCATCATTGTCAGGGTGTCCGACACTATCTGTCAAATAGCCTACATCATTGGAGGGATGTCCCACCTCATTGTAGGGATGTCCCACATTGTTGTGAGGGTATCCAATGCCATATGTTAGAATGGCCTACATCATTGTAAGGATGTAGGGGTGTCCTACATCATTGGAGGGATGTCCCACATCATTGTCGGGGTGTCCGACACTATCTGTCAAATAGCCTACATCATTGGAGGGATGTCCCACATCATTGTAGGGATCTCCTACCACATAATTTTACAATCCAAGGGGTGGGCTCGTAGACTGTTACAATCCGCCCTACGACCCGCCCGGAACGACCACTCGGAACCGCTGTCAGACGCTCGCAAGCGGATTATGCCGAGGAAGAAGCGTCAATCTCAAGACTTGTGGCAGAGCACGCCCAAGCGCCCAGAGCTAAGTCACCCGTTGGGTATTACGTATATGGAAGCGCTCAGAAATCTCAGGAATACTGGGAATAGCGCACATGACCTTAGCGCCACCCGTCACGTGACCCTGGCACGTGACCTGGTCTAGACTCGCACCAGATGGATCCAGATGAGCTTACGCCTGGACTGAGGCTAGAACGCCTCATGTTTGTGACTCGTATGTGATTGTGCCTAATTTCTGATGGACTGTATGACTCGTGTTTCTTATCTCTGACTCATGCCATGAGGGCCTTATGCCATTGGCTGTCCGTTATCTCTGACTCGTTGTGACTCATTCCTAGGATCCCTGTACTAGGATTTCGGAGTTCCAAGCTGGGGTTCAAACCTCCTTGGATGTGTATATAGGCTCTAGCTTATGGTCGCTGAAGACCTAAGCTTGACTTCTTGGATTATCCCACCCAACTCCTCTGCTAGCTACCTGAGCTGTTTGCAAAGTAGTGACGCTGTATAGAGGTCCCCTTGGTTGTCAATTCATCTTGTCCTGAAGCCACCTCTTTCCTCCCTTCCGCTTTCCCCCCCGCACACTGTCTGCCTCTGCAATCCTCTCCACTCTCCTCTTTTGCGCCCTCTGCATACTTTGGGCCACTCTACTCCGTCTCTCCTCTGAGATCTCACGTGCACGACTCCTCCAAGTCGTCTTGAAGTGTGACCGTTAGGACCCGACGAGCCTAGCACGCGGTGTTAGAAGGCAACGCCCGGTGGAGCGTTACATTAAGTCAAGCTTCTTTCTTACCTTTCCGTCACACATGTCGCGCTATCAAGTTCTACAGAGTTACGTTGAGGATTACGACGATGGTGTCGAAGAAGCGACCGAAACCATTGAAGAAGCAGAGTCTCGCATGTACGAGACATCAGGAAAATATCACAAAAACTTAGTGGGCTTAGAGTGCTTATTTACTCTAAGCCCTTTCTAAGCCTCTCAAGCTGCTTATTTTCTGCTTAGTGAACTAGTCATTAAGAATGAGTAAAGTCTAAGTACACCTAAGTTTGTCAAGCAGTTAAAAGCACAGACATCGAGTAAGTAGAAAGACATCAGTAAGTAAAACTACTGTCTCTACTGTCGCCATCCCCCACCGCCGGCGGCCGCGTCGCCATTCCCATCGCCACCGTCACCATTCCCACGGCACCATCGCCATTCCCGCGGTGCCATCGCCATTCCCGCGGCGCCATCGCCATTCCCGCGGTGCCATCGCCATTCCCGCGGTGCCATCGCCATTCCCGTGGCGCCATCGCCATTCCCGCAGCGCCATCGCCATTTCCGTCACCCCCTACTGCCCTCCCCTCTGCCGCCGCTTCGTCACCGGCCGCTTCGTGGCCGTGGTCACGGTCGTAGTCGTGGTCGTGGTGTTCATCACGGCGTCTTCGCACGGCCGACTCGTGCCGTTGTTGCGCGATCGACTCGCGCCGTCGTTACGCAGTCGTTGTGCGGTCGTTGCGCGACCGACTCACACCGTCGTCTTGGCCGTCGTTGCGCGGTCGCGCCGTCGTCGGGCCATCATCGTGCTGTCGTCACACCATCAGTGGTCGTCGTGGCAGTCGTCATGCCGCCGCCACGTCGGCTGCGTCGCGCTCGCATTGATCCATGCGGCGGTGGTGGTGGTAGTGGTGTGTACTTGTCCACGTGCGGCAGTGGCGGCGGTAATGGCAGCGGTGGCGGTCAGGGGCACAACTCGACTTAGAAAAAAAAAAAAAGTCGGGCGGAGGCCGAATCTGCGGCGTGGGAAATGTGTGCCACAGGACACGTTGACAATTACCCAGTTGTAGGCTCAAAAAAAAGCTTCAACGTCAACTGCCAACTGGTGCGTTTGTTGCTTTTTTTTCTTTTTTTCTTTCTAAGTTATTTTTTTGAACGGCCCTCTTCTTGTTATCATACCCGTCGCCGCTGACCACCTCCCACAGGCTCCACGGGCGGCACCATCGCACGCACGCAACCCACCACGACACCATCACCTGTCCCTTGGCCCCCACACGCCCTGACTGGCGACACGGCCTTGGCCCAGTTTTTAAGATACGTTTTTTTCTTTTTTCTTTCCTTTTGTTTCGTTTTTCACCAGTTTTACAGAGCCCTCTGTTCTCTCAAGCCCCCGTCGCCGTCTCTGCCTCGCGGCACGCAAACCCGTCGCCGCGGCCTCCAACCCTGGCAACCCATCACCGCCACCTCCGGCCCATCATCGCCACCTCCCACCTATCGCAGCGGCCTCCAACCAATCGCCGCGGCCTCTGACCCATCACACGTAAGTTGCTTACTCCTTACAGCGCGCAAATGCCGCCACGACGCTACCCCCACACGGCGTGGAATTTCCGCCGCTATGACACCGACAACGACCGACGTGGAGGGGGACGACGACGACGCGGCGGGAGCTACGGCGGCGAGGGCGACAGTGGTGACGCGGCGAGGGCGGCGTGGCGGATTGGTAGCGGCGCGGCGGCACTCCTAGTACTATAACCCCTTCCTTTGTGTAGTAGTAGTACTCTTTCATACTCTATGATGCAATAAATATGTTTTTCTGAACACCTGTGATGGATGATTCATGACTCGCTTATTGAACTTAAGTTACTTAATATAGATACTTAAATCTTGTCTTACTTGGTCCCAGACCTTTGCTTAGCACCCCAAGTCTTGCCCCAAGTCCAGAATAAGCTGGGAAAAGCCTTGGCTAAGTCATTTTTAATGAATCGACTTGGCTTAGTCTAAGCATGGCCGTGCTTAGTGGCTTTGGGCTTAGCAGTTCTTAGAGGCATTGTTAAGCATAAATAAGCATAAATAAGCACACTTAAGTGCTATTAAGAAAAACGGAGATTTTCCTGATGGATCTGCCGTCGTCATCAAGAACAACACCCTGAAGAATACGACAACGACATCTACAACGTTGAAGAAAAAGAACCCGACTATTCGATCTGCAATCCCGCAACCTGCGTAAGGGTGGATACAGACAACGAGCCTGACGAGGCAGACCCAGAATACGTGCCTGCCGAGGCTGTAAAAGAATATGAGGACGATAACTCCACGGATGAAGCCCGCGTCGAAGAAGAACTCCGGCTAGGTGCCGAGGGTCGTGCTGAAGAAATCCTGAAAGAGGATGCCGACCAAGAAGGGTACGCTGACGCCCAAAGAGAAGAGCAAGCCGACGAAGACGATCCCGCATCGGAGCGAGGCTCCGAGGAAGAGCTGGCAATGCTGCTGATGTTTCATGGGAGTGCGACCGCGCCTCCGCCTTTGTAGACTCTTGGGACCAATGGTCCAGCCAGCTGAGTTTCCAATTCACCCAATACCAGAAAACGACGATAATGCTGTCCCTCATCAGACCTCCTGTTGCCCAGTGGGCTGAAAACCGCCTGCGACACATCAAAGCATGGCGGGCCGCCGGCATGGAGGACGACGATGAAGAGATACTGGAAGACACCGTCGGAAGGTTCATAGAAGAATTCGTACCGCGTGCCAACGCGAGAAAAGAATACAAGGAAGATGCCATTGGCGATCCAGATGCCAAGGGCTCTGCTGATCATGGGGATGATACTACGCACTGGGAAGTACCGTCACCCCCCTCCTTGTGTCACAGTGACCAAGCTTTAGAGGAAGAGCCTGATGAGGCTAAGGAATACATTGACCTGTGCACCGAAGACGAAGAAGATCCGCGTGACGACGCGAGAGAACAATACGGTTGGTATGCTGAAGACTTCAAACAGGATCCGCCTGCTGAGGAGTACAGCGAAGACGAGCTAGTCGACGAGTATTACTATTCGGACGATGTCGACGCTCAAGCAGAAAAGAGGGTTGAGCCTCCACCGCGCAAGACGAAGAAGAAAGTCAAGAAGTCGACTGCCGCGAAGAGGCCTGTCACCGCCCCAAGGCGTGTGCTCATACGAGCTAAGTCCCCCGCTCCTACTTGGCAGAAGAAGTACATCTCAAAGTTTGGAAAAGAGGCGTGGAGACAAGCACATGAAATGGGAATCCCCGACTACATTCTGGAAGCCGACGCAGAAGGCGAGATACCTGCAGAAGAAGAGTACCGCACCGACAAGACAAACGAGCAATACAGCGCCGCCTATGATACCGTGCAAGAAACGCGACCTGCACCTCAAGTGGAGGCTAGCTGGGAAGGTCCAAACACATTTGCCGCGCCAGACTGGGCTGCCTTTCAGGGCACACCGGACGCAATGGACTTGACTGCGGGCAGAGCTAAGACCCAAGTCACCAAAGCTAAGTGTCACCACTGTCTCGGACAAGGACACATGCGCAAAGACTGTCCATACAGAGAAGAACCGAAAGGGCAGAGATGGTTCTCAGACGACTCTGAGCCTCTGCGGAAAGCTGGACCACTGCGCACTAACGTGCAAACAAGGGCTGCGCCAAGAGGGAGAAGTCCCACCATCAAACCACGCGGAACTGCCGCCGCCACCTATGCGCCTACTACAAGAGCTGCACCCACCATCACCAACACACCACTACCGTCCCCACTTCCTAGCACAGGCTTTAAGAGCCAGATGCCATTCACCGCCATTCAACACCCTTCGCCGCCGCCTACTGAGGAAGACGTTACCAGTATGTTGACTGACTTACAAATTCGCCGTGCCCGTGCTGTCAAAGCTGGAAACTTCAAAAGCGCCCAAGACATAGACTGGAGGATGGGCATGATCAATCACCTTCAGAAGACGATGAGGCCGAAGTTGTCCCTGCAAGATTTAGAAGAGGATTTAGAGCACGTCGAGGCACATCTCTCCCGCGCACTCGTATCCGGAAAAATTCCGGAAATCAAAAGTTTAGATTCGGCCGCGAACAAGTTGGCTGAAGAGTTGCTGAAGTGCAACGTCGACTAGTGATTGAAAGTCCGGTCTGGTCCGGTTTTTTTCCCTTTTTTGGAAGGACCGGGACCGGGACCGATCCATCGGTTCATCCCCCGAGCCCAAAACCGGACCGAACCGACAGGAGTCGGTCCCACCCGGTTGCCGGATTCTCAAAGACCGGTCCTCAGCGGTCTAAACCGGCTCATCGTGGGTCGGTTGCAACCGGCCAAAGACCGACTGCAACCGTCATAAACCGTCATAAGTTTCTATTGATATACTACTGGTAGTTACAACTTGTCACTACAGTACTCTATGGGTGGAAATATACTATGGACACCGTGAAAGCGTCGCGGTAGCCGCCCTCTCATCGCGTCATCGAGACGTCGTCGTCGTCGTCATCGTCGTCGCACCAGAGGTTGTCGATGTGTCAATGTTGTGGCCAAAGTTGCAGACTCGCAGTTGTTGCGTGTCGTCGTCGTGGACCGTGGTTGTCGAGGCGTTGTTGTTGCGGCCGTCGTTATGGTTGTTGATGTGATGATGTTGCGGCTGGCGGCTGTCGTCGTGTTGATGTTGCGGCTGTCGTCGTGTTGATGTTGCGGCTGTCGTCGTGTTGTTGTTGCGGCTGTCGATGTGTCGTCGTCGTCGTTGTCGACGTGTTGTTTTTGCGGCCGATCGTCGTCGTTGTCGATTTGTTGATGTTGCCGCTGTCGAGGTGTCGCCGTTGTCGATGTGTCGTCCTTGCGGCTGTCGATGTGTTATCGTCTTGATCGTTGCTGTGGTTGTCGACGTGTTGTTGGCAAGGTTGTAGGTGCAGTTGTGGTTGTGGTTGTCGACGCGATGTTGATGGTCGTGGTCGTTGGTCGTTGGTGATGGCGCGTGGTTGTTTTGAGGTTGTCGTTGTTGAGGCCGGTCCGAGGAATCGATGTCGGCGTCGCAGCAGTCGGCCCGGGTGTCGGAAGGGTGGTTGTAGTACCCATCTGGTCGGCGTTGTCGAAGTTCGCGTTGTCGGATGGTCGTGGCTGGTCGTGGCTGTAAAGACTGGTTGGGACCGGTCCCAACCGGCCCTGTAGCGGTTCACCCATTTTCCAAATTGGGATGAACCGCAACCGGTAAAGTTCTCAGGCCGGATGAACCGCAACCGAAGGTCCGGTTGCAACCGGTTGCGGTCCGGTCCGGTCCCGGTTTTTTTCCGGTTCATGGGACTGGACTTTCGAACACTAACGTCGACTACCGTTTTCACACCGCCGCCGACCTCCTTGTACAACGTGGGCGTTGTTCCAGAAAAGAGGGTAATGTTACAATCCGCCCTACGACCCGCCTGGAACGACCACTCGGAACCGCTGTCAGACACTCGCAAGCGGATTATGCCGAGGAAGAAGCGTCAATCTCAAGACTTGTGGCAGAGCACGCCCAAGCGCCCAGAGCTAAGTCACCCGTTGGGTATCACGTATACAGAAGCGCTCAGAAATCTCAGGAATACTGGGAATAGCGCACATGACCTTAGCGCCACCCGTCATGTGACCCTGGCACGTGACCTGGTCTAGACTCGCACCAGATGGATCCAGATGAGCTTACGCCTGGACCAAGGCTAGAACACCTCATGTTTGTGACTCGTACGTGATTGTGCCTAATTTCTGATGGACTGTATGACTCGTGTTTCTTATCTCTGACTCATGCCATGAGGGCCTTATGCCATTGGCTGTCCGTTATCTCTGACTCGTTGTGACTCATTCCTAGGATCCCTGTACTAGGATTTCGGAGTTCCAAGCTGGGGTTCAAACCTCCTTGGATGTGTATATAGGCTCTAGCTTATGGTCGCTGAAGACCTAAGCTTGACTTCTTGGATTATCCCACCCAACTCCTCTGCTAGCTACCTGAGCTGTTTGCAAAGTAGTGACGCTGTATAGAGGTCCCCTTGGTTGTCAATTCATCTTGTCCTGAAGCCACCTCTTTCCTCCCTTCCGCTTTCCCCCCCCCGCACACTGTCTGCCTCTGCAATCCTCTCCACTCTCCTCTTTTGCGCCCTCTGCATACTTTGGGCCACTCTACTCCGTCTCTCCTCTGAGATCTCACGTGCACGACTCCTCCAAGTCGTCTTGAAGTGTGACCGTTAGGACCCGACGAGCCTAGCACGCGGTGTTAGAAGGCAACGCCCGGTGGAGCGTTACATAGACGGTGCTACTACCACTTTGTCGTAAGTCGATTTGTAAGCGTCGCTTAGTCAGCGACTAAGCGCAGTCTGTCTGTCAGTCAATCAATCAGTTTAGTCAGTCAGAAAGAAGAAGATGGAACTCTGGCTAGCAGAGGAGAGGAAGGGTGGAAATAGCTTGGATTCAACAGGGAAGCAACAAGACTAGAACAAAGAATACAAGGTAAACTACAGGTCATTTTATACACTGAAGAGATCCTATTTTTAGTGCAACATCTGAGCTGGCAGGAAGTCTGGAATGAGTCTGGAACAAATCTGAAACACAGAAGTAGAGAACTTGAGACTTTTTCTGAGAGAAACAGAAGTAGAAGTAATAATAGAAACGATCGATGGCATGATCTGTGATCGTGACACATAATGATCAGCGGTGGCTTATATGATTGATACTCCCAGCCGACGCCCAGATTCTTCTATCGTTCATACTCAGCCGACGTCGGCCGACGTTGGAGACTCCCACATCATTGATAGTCCAGCCAACGCCGGCTGGAGCGGGGGGTCCGACGGACTCCCCATTTGGGTATTACAAGCCTAAGCAAGTGTATATACCATATACACTGTACCATAGTTCGTTTGATTAGATACAGAGATGACCAAACATGCAGTTAGAATGGTGAGACAATGTGAATTGTGCACTCAGACATATGCAACAGGGTGACATGGTACTGGGGAACATGCAATATAATGGATGTAGTCATATATGTCTATGCAACAATGTAAGACATCTGCACAGATGGTATTGGACACCCTACAATGATATGGGACATCCATACAACAATGGAGGGACATCCCTACAATGATGTTGGACACCTGTACAATGATGTTATACACCCTAACAATGACATGGGACATCCCTACAATGACGTAGGACTTCCCTACAATGATGTAGGCCATTCTAACAGACAGCATTGGACGCCCTCACAATGATGTAGGACATCCATCCAATGATGTAGGCTATTTGACAGATAGTGTCGGACACCCCTCCAATGATGTAGGACATCCCCAATGATGTGGGACATCCCTCCAATGATGTAGGCTATTTGACAGATAGTGTCGGACACCCCTCCAATGATGAGGGACATCCCTACAATGGTGTGGGACATCCCTCCAATGATGTAGGACATGCCTAAAATGATGTAGGACATGCCTAAAATGATGTAGGACATCCCTACATCCTTACAATGATGTAGGCCATTCTAACATACAGCATTGGACACCCTCACAACGATGTAGGAGCACATAATGGTCAGAGGTGGCTTATGTAATTGATAGCCCAGTCGGCGATGAGAGTCTTTAATGGTTCATACTCCAGCCGACATCGGGATTCCGCTGGAATTGATACTCCAGCCGACGTCGGCTGAGAAACAGGAGTTACTGGAGCTCCGGAAGGACTCCCTGCTATGGAATGATAAGTTTAAAGAAGTGGATAATATACAGTTCATATGGAAATGATCAGAGAACAGTTAAACAGCCCCCAATGATATGGGATGTCCCTGTAATGGGGTGGGGACATCCATACAATGATATAGGACATCATCCCTGTAATGACATCAGACAACTGACATTGGGATTCCACCAGAATTGATACCCCAGCTGGCAATGGCTGAAAAAGCGGAGTTAGCGGAGCTCCTGATGGACACCCTGCTATGGAATGACAAGTTTAATGAAGTGGATAATATACAGTTCATATGGAAATGATCAGAGAACAGTTAAACAACCCCCGATGATATGGGATGTCCCTGTAATGACATCAGACATCCATGCAATTGTGTGGGAAATTGCCACAATGATGTTGGAGATCCCTACAATAACATAGGAGGTCCCCATGCAATGGTGTCGGAGATCCTTGCAATGGGGTGGGGACATCTATAGAATGATGTAAGATATCTCTACAATGATGTTGGACATCCCTGAAATGGTGTAGGAAATCCCCACAATGATATGGGACATTTCTACAATGATTATGGACATCCCTACAATGATATGGGGACACCCATACTGTAACGCTCCACCGGGCGTTGCCTTCTAACACCACGTGCTAGGCTCGTCGGGTCCTAACGGTCACACTTCAAGACGACTTGGGAAAGCTGTTCGCGTGAGATCTCTGAGGAGAGACGGAGTAGAGTGGCCCAAAGAATGCAAAGGGCGCAAAAGAGGAGAGTGGAGAGAGTTGCAGAGGCAGACAGCGTGCAGGGGGAAGCGGAATGGAGGGAGGAGGTGGCTTCAGGACAGAATGAATTGACAACCAAGGGATCCTCTATACAGCGTCACTACTTTGCAAACAGCTCAGGTAGCTAGCAGAGGAATTGGGTGGGATAATCCAAGAAGTCAAGCTTAGGTCTTCAGCGACCATAAGCCAGAGCCTATATACACATCCAAGGAGGTTTGAACCCCAGCTTGGAACTCCGAAATCCTAATACAGGGATCCTAGGAATGAGTCATAACGAGTCAGAGATAACGGACAGCCAATAGCGTAAGGCCCTCATGGCATGAGTCAGAGATAAGAAACACGAGTCATACAGTCCATCAGAAATCAGGCACAATCACGTACGAGTCACAAACATGAGGCGTTCTAGCTTTGGTCCAGGCACAAGCTCATCTGGATCCATCTGGTACGGGTCTGGGCCAGGTCACGTGCCAGGGTCACGTGACGGGCGGCGCTAAAGTCACGTGCGCTACTCCCAGTATTCCTGAGGTTTCTGAGCGCTCCCGTATACGTAATACCCAACTGGTGACTTAGCTCTGGGCGCTTGGGCGTGCTCTGCCACAAGTCTTGAGATTGATGCTTCTTCTTCGGCATAATCCACTTGCGAGCGTCTGACAGTGGTTCCGAGTGGTCGTTCCGGGCGGGCCGTAGGGCGGAGTGTAACACATACAATGATGTAGGATATCCCCACAATGGTGTGGGAGATCCCTAGAATGATGTCGGAGATCCTTCTAATGATGTCGGAGATCCTTCAAATGATGTCGGAGATCCTTCTAATGATGTCAGAGATCTCTACAATAATGTTGGACATCCTTGTGCAATGGTGTCGGAGATCCCTGCAAGGGTGTGGGGACATCCATACAATGATGTAAGATATCCTTACAACAATGTCAGACATCCCTGTGATGGTATGAGACATCCCCATAATGGTGTAGGACATCCCTAGAATGATGTTGGACAGCACTGTGCAATAGTGTCGGAGACCCCTGCAATGATGTAAGATATCCCTACAATGGTGTTGGATATCCCTGCAATGGTGTCCCTATAATGATACAGGATATCCCTACAATGATGACAGACATCCCCATAATGTTGTGGGATATCCCTACAATGATGCCGGAGATCCCTGTGATGATATGGGACATCCCCACAATGGTGTCAGAGATTCCTGCAATGATGTAGGACTTGATGTAGGATATCCATACAATGATGTTGGACATCTCTGAAATGATGTAGGAAATCCCCACAATGATATGAGACATCCCTACAATGATTATGGACATCCCTGTAATGATATGGGGACATCCATACAATGGTGTGGGACATCCCTAGAATGATATCAGAGATCCCTGTGCAATGGGGTCGGAGATCCTTGTAATAGTCTGGGGACATCCATTTAATGGTGTGGGGAAATTCATATGATAATGTAGGATATGTCTACATTGATGTCAGATATCCCTGAACTCGTGTGGGACATCCCTACAATGATGTTGGAGATCCCTGCAATGGTGCAGCAACATTCATACAATGATGTAGCCTGAGGGACATCTGACATCATTGTAGTGATATCTTACATCATTGTATGGATGTCCCCACACCATTACAGGGATATCTGACATTATTATAGGGATGTCCTACATTATTATAGGGATGTCCTA
>JAKELH010000347.1:0-80415 GCA_021525015.1 Lactarius pseudohatsudake | reverse complement strand
AGCACCAGCAAGTGTGCTCGAAGCTGAACTCAACTGGGTAGTAGCGACTTGGCCGATTGGGGAAGTCGACGAAATAACCTGTCTCTCCTCTGTGCGTCCTCCACCTGGCAGCCTTCAAATAGCACGTGGGGACGTTTCGTTCTCCTCTATTGGGGATGATATATGATTGGACTTGGTTCCAGCCCCACCGATCGCCGGTTGTGGGCGCCACTGTGTCGTTCGTGTAGGGTTTAGCTTGGTCTTAATGTTGCGTCAGGCCTGTCCTGACGGTGCCCGACTTGAGCGATGACAGAGTGGCTTGATGTACGAAGGACGACTTAGCAGATATGGATACACGTCCTGAGCAGGAACGCGATCAACTCAAGCACTGGGGCGAAGTCCACCAGGCGTATACGTCGTCGGGCGATCTGCTCCACAAGAGCCAGACGCGCTAGTAGACAGAGAAGGAGGAGGAAGCAGACAGAGAGAGATGAGACGAGAATGGAGTTGATGATTCAAGAAGACCAAGCTAAGGAGCTTGGTCTTCGTACTGCCAGTCTTATATACAGTTGACGAGGAGCTTTGAAGCTCCTCCAGAATGTAAGGTACCCTATAGCAATAGTAGCTCGAACCCTACTACGACTGTCCTAGGTATGAGTCAAGTCCGTGCTGTATACATGTGATAACTGATCCGAGGCTGACTGAGACGACTGTCCCTGACTAATACTAGGGTAGTCAGAACCCCACGAGTCCGCAGTCCGTACCGATGAGTCCGATCGCAACACCAACGGTGTTGTGTCGAACCCCATTACCGTATCACCTTTACTCGGCAAACCTGGCAACTCCATGCCGTGCAGCAGCCGAATGTGAGTCGTATTTTTTTGTCGCTCGGCCATCGTTGACGGTGAGGATGCCTTGCGCAGCTTGCGTTCATCTGGATGCTCATCAAATGTTTTGACCACAACTGTTGTGATGCGTTAATATGTGTTCTGGCTTTGGATATGTACCTTTCATGTTGTATCCTCCTTCTGTACTTTCTGTACTCCATTGTGCTCAGAGTATGTGCAAATTGTGAGGCTTTGTTACATTTAGTGATTGGCAGGGGTACGAGAAACCCGCACGGGTCACAGAGTGCCAGGTACGGGTAGCCTGTTTCAACCCGAGGCAAACCCGTACTAAACCCGTACCCGAACCACGGGTTCCCACGGGTATACACATGCCTTTTTTTGGTTGAATCACATCAAGAGTTGGGCCTCATGCGGGCCTCACGCTCTCTCATCGGCGCTGTTGACTCATTGCCACCTGGGGCCTCTCACTAGGCCTCACTTCCCACCCTTGGCCCTGCCTTCCGTGAGTTCCGTCGGATTCAAGGGACGAGTCAGACAACCCGGCCCTCGCCATCATCTCCCTTCCTACCTCCTTACATCTCCTCTTCCTCACCTTGTCGCTATCTCCCACTATCCCCACCCACTTCCTACCCTCATCACCATCGGAGTGCGACCCCTGGCCTACCTCCTCCCACTCTGCGCTTGCACAGGGACCCATGATGAGCATGGCAGGCCGAGGAACTACGCGATCACGAAGGATACCGCCGGGAAATCGAGGACTGCGACGGTTCAGATCCTGGACTACAATCTCAACAGGTAAGAACGTTGCCATCCCACGTTGCAATGAGTAACCTTCGGCGTTGGGCAGATTCGACATCGCGGACTGCAAGGGCCTGGAGATTGCCCTTCTTACCACGCTTCTCACTATTCAAGACATGGCTGCCACGAACAACACCCCCGCTGATCCCGTCATCCTCGCGCCTCCCGTGCAACCCGAAGCCCTGCCAACTCCTCCCTCGCGCCCTGCCCCTAACATGGGTGTGAACCGCATCGCAGAGATGCACGCAATGCGCTACGAGCCGAACGAAGTCACGGTCAACGAAGAGGGCTTGATTGAAGACTACGGCGAGTACACGGAGAGCCTCCTCGCGGTACATCTCGCGTTCGTTCTGTGCAGTCGGTCCACGGTGTAAGGCCGGCCTTCGGGCTGAGTCCGAAACCGCTAGTTTTCGTATCTCGATCGCCTCGGCCATGCGGCCTTGGTTCGTGTCTCTTTTCCTTTTACTGTTTACTGCCTGAACTCTTTGTATATATACTTTTACTTTACATTGAATCAGACAGCGCCCGGTCGCCCTTTCCCTTTCTCTTAGCGTGAATATCCCGGAAGTCAGGCCCAAACGTGGGCACTCGAAGGACAACTCTCGCTATTCTTCTCCATCTTTTCTGGCTGCTTCTCTTCCCCTCCTTTCTCCTTAACCACCCTCTGCCCACAATTTCTCACGCACGCGCTTTCGAGCACGTTCAACGGTCTTCTCACGACAGTGTCATGCAGGACAACGCGATGACGCTGTTCATCACCGTCCGCTTTGCCTCTCCCGCAGACGTGTCGCGGGTATACAGGTCGTCGAGTAGGTGAAGCGCTTGCGCTACAAACGCGCTCCGTGTTCCTCCCCTTTATCCTGCTTCCCCGCGTCGCTCACGCGTAGTTCCCCCCTAGAGGTGACCCCAGGTGCGCTGCACGAAGAGCTTCACCAATACGTCATCTACGACGCCAAGCCGCGCGCCCCGCGTCACATCAAGCTCGACGACCCGCCCGCAAACACATACACGCCGCCGACAAGCCTTACCATGCACCTGAGCAAGATCCCGATACCCGAGTTGTGCCCGCCGCCCGTCGCACCCAAGAGCCAGCAGCAGCAGCCCGCGCATTCACAGACCTTCCCCATGCCCGCGCATGCCCGCGACCGGATGCGCGCAGCCGCCACCGCCACATCTCGACATCACCGAAGCCCTGCCCCATGTAGACCCTGACCTGCATCATTGCCGCGGTGTTGCCACCACTACCGAGGGCCAAAGCGACTCGGAGCCTCGTGAACGACAATAACACAGCGTGGCGGGGTGTGCGCCAATGCAAGCCGACGCCTCGGGCAATATCGACAACTGTGAGAATGGTGAAGAGGGCGATGGCGACTCCAGCGAAGACGGCAACTACAAAGCCGGCAAGGCGACAAAGGCAATGGGACGACGACTGCCAGTGACGACAACGAATACATTGGCAACGACAATGACGAAGACAACCACAGCCACGACAACAACAATGATGAAGACGAGGATCACGACAGCGGCAGAGATGAAGACAACCGCCGTGGCGGTGGCTCGGGTGATGGCAATGGTGACGATGTTATGGTTATGTATATAGTTACTTTTGTTGTCCATAGTCCAAGGCCATACGTCTATACCTAGTGATTGAAAGTCCGGTCCGGTCCGGTTTTTTTGCCTAATTTGGAAAGACCGGGACCGGAACCGATCCATCGGTTCATCCCCGAGCCCCAAAACCGGACCGAGCCGACAGGAGTTGGTCCTACCCGGTTGCCGGAATCTCAAAAGACCGGTCCTCGCGGTCTAAACCGGCTCATCCTGAGCCGGTCCCAACCGGTCGTGGACCGACTGCAACTGCGTCATAACATTATAATTTCATTTGTACTTGTGCTACAACTGGTGCAAGACTATCTAATATAATATAATACAGGCCTCATCGCCATTGCCGCCCTTACAGTCGTCGTTGCAGTCGTCGTCGTGATCGGCGGCATTCCGCCAGCCTGGCAGCCGTCGGTTGCTGAGCCGCCATGGGTCACGCCGTCGCCTTAGTCGTCGTCATCGTCACCGTAATCGCCATAATCGTCACCGTCGTCGTCGTCGTAGCCGTCATGGCTGTGGTGGCCGTAGCGGTCGGTTGGTGAGCCGCCATAGGTCGTTGCCGAGTCGTCGCTGTAGTCGCCCGCCGTAGTCGCCGTAGTTGCCCGCTGTAGTCGCCGTAGTCGCCATAGTCGTCGTACCCATCGTCATGGCTGTGGTGGCCGTGGTGGTGGTTAGCGTGGTTGTTGTAGGGGTCTTGTCATCTGTCGCAATCTTCAAGCCTGTCGTCCGGTCGTCACGTGGTTGTAGTGTTGGCCGACTGCCACACAATGGCTGCGGCTGTCGTTCTTGTTGTTGCGGTCGTCGTCGGCGTGGTTGTGGTCGGCGTCGACAGTGTTGGTCGTCGTGGTCGTAGTGTTCAAGTTGGCGATAACCGGTTGAGACCGGTCCTAACCGGTCCCGCGGCGGTTCAGCCACATGCCAAATTTGGATGAACCGCAACCGGAAAAGTTCTCAGGCCAGACGGACCGCAACCAAAGGTCCGGTTGCCATCGGTTGCGGTCCGGTCCGGTCCCGGTTTTTTTCCAGTTCATGGGACTGGACTTTTGAACACTATCTATACCTGCAGTACAGTACCTGCACCCGTACCCGTAGTACAATACCCGTCAACCCCCGGCTAGTTACATTTCCCGCGGCTTAGCTGTTCGAGCCGTTGGCTTGGAGAAAATTAGCCGGGAATTTAGCCGGGGCTCGGCTCCATTTGCAAGCCCACTTTGTGGGCTCGCATGGCTCAGGCTCGGGCTGGCTCGGGCTCGACGAGCCCCGCAACACTAGACATGTCGAGCACAGAGTATTTGCTTCTAGACAATATAATAGGGGCATACGCTCAGATTTGTGTGACAGGGGCTACTGATGTTTTAATTAACAGCAGCAGGGCCCATAACCTGGTGAGGTTATGGATGTGAGAGTAGTTGTAAACGAGGGAAAGGAGTGGTTTTCGAGCGAACGCAGACATCGATAGGGAGACAAGCAATGGGAAAGAGCAAAGGCAATTACATTCAGGGGCTCGCATTCGAGCCTTTTTACACTACTCGTACACGTACTATACTTTGTAAAGTAAGCCGACATTTTGTGATGCAAAGACAGCGTCATTTTGCTATAGTAAGAGAACCCGAGAGCGGACAAGCTTGATACAGTAAGAACTCACATACAAGGGGGGCCAAAAATGTTGCTCCCTGACCCAGGGCTGGGGGGGGGGGTCAACCAAAATCCTTTAAAAAAATTTAATATTTTCCACTTTATGGCCCACGGCAGGGGGTTGGTTGGGGGGGGTCAACCAAAATCCCTGAAAAACTTTAGGTTTTGGGCTGTCTTTTAGTTCAGAGGGTGCACAAAGGGGGTGCACTTTTTGCTCATAAGCTCTCCCAACACATAATGGTTCGGAGTGACTTCCATTACTCATGGGCTGACCGACGGTGAGAGTCTTTTATATGTCATGGGCCAGCCGACGTCGGCCGACGCCTGAGATTTCTTCCGAGACTCATGGGCCAACCGATGTCGGCTCGGAGACATTTATTCCGGAGTTGTACTCCGAAGGAGAATTCCTGAGACTGCACAGGCATTTCCAGGTGTCAAGAAATCATTGCTCCAGAGCTGGATTCTAAAGGAAACACTCCGAGATTATGTGTGCATAATGGAATGTATAAACATGTGCAGGTCCGAGGAATATTGCACATGTTCTGGAGGAACAACTCCGAAACACTCCGAGATTATGAGGGTGTAACAGAGTGTGCAGGTCTGAGGAATGTTACACATGTTCTGGAGGAACAACTTGAACTCAAAACCACTCCGAGACTATGAGGATATAATGGAGTGTATAGACATGTGCAGGTCCGAGGACAGTTACACATGTTCTGGAGGAACAGCTCTGAAACACTCCGAGATTATGAGGGCATAACGGAGTGTATAAATATGTGCAGGTCCGAGAAATGTTGCACATGTTCTGGAGGAACAACTCTGAATCACTCCGAGATTATGAGGATATAACGGAGTGTATAGACATGTGCAGGTCCGAGGAATGTTACACATGTTCTGGAGGAACAACTCTGAAACACTCTGAGATTATGAGGGCATAACGGAGTGTATAAATATGTGCAGGTCCGAGAAATGTTGCACATGTTCTGGAGGAACAACTCTGAAACACTCCGAGATTATGAGGGCATAACAGAGTGTATAAATATGTGCAGGTCCGAGAAATGTTGCACATGTTCTGGAGGAACAACTCTGAATCACTCCGAGATTATGAGGGCATAACGGAGTGTATAGATATGTGCAGGTCCGAGAAATGTTGCACATGTTCTGGAGGAACAACTCTGAAACACTCTGAGATTATGAGGGCATAATGGAGTGTACAAACATGTGCAGGTCTGAGAAATGTTACACATGTTCTGGAGGAACAACTCTGAAACACTCCGAGATTATGAGGGCATAACGGAGTGTATAGACATGTGCAGGTCCGAGAAATGTTGCACATGTTCTGGAGGAACAACTCTGAAACACTCCGAGATTATGAGGGCATAATGGAGTGTACAAACATGTGCAGGTCCGAGAAATGTTACACATGTTCTGGAGGAACAACTCTGAAACACTCCGAGATTATGAGGGCATAACGGAGTGTATAGACATGTGCAGGTCCGAGAAATGTTGCACATGTTCTGGAGGAACAACTCTGAAACACTCCGAGATTATGAGGGCATAATGGAGTGTACAAACATGTGCAGGTCCGAGAAATGTTACACATGTTCTGGAGGAACAACTCTGAAACACTCCGAGATTATGAGGGCATAACGGAGTGTATAGACATGTGCAGGTCCGAGAAATGTTGCACATGTTCTGGAGGAACAACTCTGAAACACTCCGAGATTATGAGGGCATAATGGAGTGTACAAACATGTGCAGGTCCGAGAAATGTTACACATGTTCTGGAGGAACAACTCTGAAACACTCTGAGATTATGAGGATATAATGGAGTGTATAAATATGTGCAGGTCCGAGGACTGTTGCACATGTTCTGGAGGAACAACTCTGAATCACTCTGAGATTATGATGATATAATAGAGTGTATAGACATGTGCAGGTCCAAGGAATGTTGCACATGTTCTGGAGGAACAACTCTGAAACACTCCGAGATTATGAGGGCATAACGGAGTGTATAGATATGTGCAGGTCCGAGAAATGTTGCACATGTTCTGGAGGAACAACTCTGAATCACTCTGAAATTATGATGATATAATAGAGTGTATAGACATGTGCAGGTCCAAGGAATGTTACACATGTTCTGGAGGAACAACTCTGAAACACTCCGAGATTATGAGGGCATAACGGAGTGTATAGATATGTGCAGGTCCGAGAAATGTTGCACATGTTCTGGAGGAACAACTTTGAAACACTCCGAGATTATGAGGATATAATGGAGTGTATAGACATGTGCAGGTCCAAGAAATGTTGCACATGTTCTGGAGGAACAACTCTGACACACTCCAAGATTATGAGGGTGGAATGGAGTGTATGAACATGTGCAGCTGTCCAAGGTATGTTATGAATGTTCTGGAGGAACACAATCAAGTTTATGAGGGTGCAACAGAGTGTATATACATATGCAGGTGTCTGAGGGATGTTCTGGACTTGGAGGAACAACTCCAAGATTATGTGCATATAAATGAGTGTATAAACATGTGTGGGGTGTCTAAGAAATACTATTCTAGATATTGATTTGGAAGGAAACACTCTAATATTATATGGATGTAATGGGGGTCTGGGTAGAACTGTGTGCAGGTGACCAACATGTAACATTAGAAGGAACAACTCTCAGATCACTTGAGTGTCTGGACAACATATAAAGGTGTCCAAAGAATGTTCCTTGTATAGTCCACTAGTCCACTAGTATATGGAGGAACAACTTCAAGACTAATTAAATATGTACAAGTCTTTGACATCATACATGAAACACCTCCACCACCCAATTGGCCTACAGAAGAGTTTAATCATGTCTAGATGTTCAGCGAAAGTGATTAATGAATGTATGTAAAGATGGTTGAGTGCAGCTCCCTGACCACTGGATGTGTCAAGCAGTCACAAAAAATGTTTATGTAATATTCCGAAATGAAAGGAATTGACACATAATGTTCCTTGTGCCTCACCAATCAGACTAACAGCTAATAATAGAGCAAGGTCATGTATTCTCACTAAGAAATATGGAGTGTAATTGTTATAATAATGAGAGAACAGTCATATTCTTTAGACAACACCCACATAATCTCGGAGTTGTTCCTCCAGAACATATGTAACATTCCTCTGACTGACACATGTTTATACACTCTGTTGTGCCTTCATACTAATCTTGGAATATTTCAGACTTGTTCCTCCAGAACATGTGTAACATTCCTTGGACCTACACACTCCGTTATGCCCCCATAATCCTGGAGGGTTTCAGAGTTGTTCCTCCAGAATATGTGTAACATCTCTTGGATCTGCACACTCCATTATGCCCTCATAATCTTGGAGTGTTTTGGAGTTGTTCCTCCAGAACATGTGCAACATGATTTGGACCTGCACATGTTTATACACTCCGTTATGCCCTCATAATCTCGGAGTGTTTCAGAGTTGTTCCTCCAGAACATGTGTAACTTTTCTTGGACCTGCACATGTTTGTACACTCCATTATGCCCTCATAATCTTGGAGTGTTTCAAAGTTGTTCCTCCAGAACATGTGCAACATTTCTCGGACCTGCACATGTTTATACACTCCTCATAATCTCGGAGTGATTCAGAGTTGTTCCTCCAGAACATGTGCAACAGTCCTCGGACCTGCACATGTCTATACACTCCATTATATCCTCATAATCTCGGAGTGTTTCAGAGTTGTTCCTCCAGAACATGTGTAACATTTCTCAGACCTGCACATGTTTGTACACTCCATTATGCCCTCATAATCTCAGAGTGTTTCAGAGTTGTTCCTCCAGAACATTTGTAACATTTCTCAGACCTGCACATGTTTGTACACTCCATTATGCCCTCATAATCTCGGAGTGATTCAGAGTTGTTCCTCCAGAACATGTGCAACATTTCTCGGACCTGCACATATTTATACACTCCATTATGCCCTCATAATCTCGGAGTGATTCAGAGTTGTTCCTCCAGAACATGTGTAACATTTCTCGGACCTGCACATGTTTGTACACTCCGTTATGCCCTCATAATCTCGGAGTGTTTCAGAGTTGTTCCTCCAGAACATGTGTAACATTTCTCGGACCTGCACATATTTATACACTCCGTTATGCCCTCATAATCTCGGAGTGTTTCAGAGTTGTTCCTCCAGAACATGTGCAACACTTCTCGGACCTGCACATATTTATACACTCCGTTATGCCCTCATAATCTCGGAGTGTTTCAGAGTTGTTCCTCCAGAACATGTGCAACACTTCTCGGACCTGCACATATTTATACACTCCGTTATGCCCT
This sequence comes from Lactarius pseudohatsudake, assembly GCA_021525015.1. Taxonomy (NCBI): domain Eukaryota; kingdom Fungi; phylum Basidiomycota; class Agaricomycetes; order Russulales; family Russulaceae; genus Lactarius; species Lactarius pseudohatsudake. Next base: position 71,233 of record JAKELH010000347.1, on the reverse strand, counting down.
CATAATCTCGGAGTGTTTCAGAGTTGTTCCTCCAGAACATGTGCAACATTTCTCGGACCTGCACATGTCTATACACTCTGTTATGCCCTCATAATCTCGGAGTGATTCAGAGTTGTTCCTCCAGAACATGTGTAACATTTCTCAGACCTGCACATGTTTGTACACTCCGTTATGCCCTCATAATCTTGGAGTGATTCAGAGTTGTTCCTCCAGAACATGTGCAACATTTCTCGGACCTGCACATGTCTATACACTCCGTTATGCCCTCATAATCTCGGAGTGATTCAGAGTTGTTCCTCCAGAACATGTGCAACATTTCTCGGACCTGCACATATTTATACACTCCGTTATGCCCTCATAATCTCGGAGTGTTTCAAAGTTGTTCCTCCAGAACATGTGTAACATTCCTCAGACCTGCACATGTCTATACACTCCGTTATATCCTCATAATCTCGGAGTGATTCAGAGTTGTTCCTCCAGAACATGTGCAACATTTCTTGGACCTGCACATATTTATACACTCCGTTATGCCCTCATAATCTCGGAGTGTTTCAGAGCTGTTCCTCCAGAACATGTGTAACCATCCTCGGACCTGTACATGTCTATACACGCCATTATATCCTCATAATCTCGGAGTGTTTCAGAGTTGTTCCTCCAGCAGATGTAGAGTATTCCTCTGACCTGCACATGTCTATACACTCCATTATATCCTCATAGTCTCGGAGTGGTTTTGAGTTCAAGTTGTTCCTCCAGAACATGTGTAACATTCCTCAGACCTGCACACTCTGTTACACCCTCATAATCTCGGAGTGTTTCGGAGTTGTTCCTCCAGAACATGTGCAATATTCCTCGGACCTGCACATGTTTATACATTCCATTATGCACACATAATCTCGGAGTGTTTTCTCCAGAATCCAGCTCTGGAGCAATGATTTCTTGACACCTGGAAATGCCTGTGCAGTCTCAGGAATTCTCCTTCGGAGTACAACTCCGGAATAAATGTCTCCGAGCCGACATCGGTTGGCCCATGAGTCTCGGAAGAAATCTCAGGCGTCGGCCGACGTCGGCTGGCCCATGACATATAAAAGACTCTCACCGTCGGTCAGCCCATGAGTAATGGAAGTCACTCCGAACCATTGGCTGCTCCCAAGCCCTCCTCTCACTGTCAGGTCCATCTTGGAGTCACGCTGCTCACTTGTGGCCCCCCAAAATTTCCTTTTTTGGTATAAGTTTCCTTTTTTAGGTGGTACATGGGGGGGGGAGGTCAACCAAAATCCCTTAAAAAATTTTACCTACCCCGTGCAATTTTTAAATAATTTGACCCCCCTTGCTCACATATTGATACTCGGGAACACCGCGCGACACACGCGCATACGATCGCAAACGAACACGTACGGAAACACCTTTCGCATACCGAGAACAAGAACATTTAATTCACCAGGATATCCCGAAGAAGCACAAGGTTATAAGCTCCTGTCTGTACTTAGAAGAAGACGAAGTTATTGTCGAGTTCCCATCGCGCGCAAGGCCGATATGGCTCGCGTGGGCGATCATACCTGCACATTTGATTGATTAATGTGTTCGGTCTCGTGAGTGAATTATTGTATCGTCTCGGTTGTGCATATCATACTATACTTCATACCCATGTGAATACGGTATGAGCGGCTCTCCGCATTTTGTTCAATTCTACTTATACCTGTGTAGTTTATCGTGTACACCTCAGTCATCGCTTATAGGTGATTCCTGAGGTGAGGAATACTTTTACCCTTGTTCCCTTACAGTACGCTTACGCCTGGATAGTCTTATTCGTCTATCTAGGTAAATATACAAAGTCATCGCTCGTAGGTGATTCCTGAGTCTTATTCGTCTATCTAGTGTCTTTTCCCGTGCCTTTGCACCCCGTTTGCCTTCGTGCGTGAGCCACGTTTCCATTGAGGACTCCGTAACCTGCTATAGTTATGCTTTCCCTGCAATGTATGCTGTTGAAAGTGTATGTCGTTCAAGATATAGAGAGGACTGATAGCTTGACAAGTAGAAACGAAAATGTCCGGCTGATTCTTCATCTTCTGTGGTGGATCAGAACTAGCAAGCGCAAGTCTGTCTTGGGACCTTGAGGCAGCCAGCCCCTTTCGTCCCTTGGAACTCTTCCTGGAACTTGGAAGTCAACCACACAGCGCAAGGTTATATGTCTCGAACGTGGCTAGTGCATTGGCGGGATTGGCTTGTCAGCGACCTTTGGGTTTTACGATCCAGCCGGATCGTTCGTGCCGTAGGGCTAATGGTCAGGAACGTGAGTGACGATGATGACGGGGCAAAGGGGGTACTTTGCCAGAGAATGGACAGAGATGAGAGGGATGCAACGCTTCACCCGAGCTGGGCAAAGACTAGCTGGAATTTATCAAAGTTTGGACAAGCTAACTACAGACGATACATCCTTGTACTTATAGTCATACGTACTGCGGTTTTCGTGACTGTTTTATTATGACATTCAAGGCCTGCGTAAGCTATAGGACAGACGACGTGTCAGTCCTTCTCTGGCTGATACTCGGATGTTCTGCTGGCAAGTCACGTGTCACGTGATCGTGACACAGCCCCCTCACTAGCCGAAGGCGTCTCGACTTTGCTGCGTGACTTCGGGAAAGAATGATGGCGTTCGATATCCGTGTGATCGTAAGGTCTGAAACGTTGAGAGCCGGCAGAAAGAGAAGGAGGACCTGATACTCGATGGGTACAGGGATCTAGAAAACAGAGGTGTCGGGCTGGGACGAAGCAACGACTGTGGCGCTGGCAGAGTTGGTGGGGTCTAGGGCAGTCCTTCGCTACATGTTGTTTACTACAATATAGGCAGAGCGTTGCGCGTGGTTCGTCATTGTGTAGTTGAGGGGATGGTAAAGGCTGAACGTGAGGCGGTGGTACGGGATTGCGAAGGGGAGGACGAGGAGGAAAGGAACGAGGTGTTACTCCTTCGAGAATGTCTAGATGCGCCCTGAATTGGCAGTCGTCCGATCCTGGTTCTGTGAGGTGATAGACGTCTAGTCCTCGCGGCAGTGGTTGTGGTAAAAATGGAAAGATACGAGACGTTAGATTTGCCTCGCGGATCCGCCTGTCTATGTTTTTTGCTTCTACGAGCCAGTCGTTCTGTAGACTGTCTAGTTCTCTCATCCGTGCGAATAGGTCGGCCTTGCGGCGTGTCGAGAATCTGAAGCGATGTACTTCCGCGGCTGCTCCCGGATCTGCGACGAGAGCTAACGCTCTGTCTACCTCGTTCTTCGCTGGATGCTCGTCTGCGAACTGTGCCAACGAATGTCCTTGAACAACGTCAATGCCCTCTCGCTGCGGCTTCGGAATCGCATAGAGCGGTTTGTAATACTGTGGCTTGCCTTGTCCTTCAGTACCGAGGGCGACGGGTTGATCGCGCTGATTGATTGCGAACCGGATATATGGCGTTGGCCCTCTAGTACCATCTTCGAGAAGGATGTCGAACGCGTAGGGTTCCGTGCGTCTTGCTATCTTCCAACCTGTGCCCGGATGCTCTGGTCCCGCAGGCTCTGCTAGTATGGGAGTAGTAGGGGATCGGGGCACTTCTGTGTAAGTTGCATGTGCTTCATCGGCTGATTCTGGTCCAACGCGCATTTTGGGGTCGTCACTGTTGACCGAGATCGATGCAGAGAGTTCAAAAGGATTTTCGGCAGGGGGTACAAGAGGATCCATTGTAATGCAGTTAATGGTTTGACTCGTTGCAATCGCTCGTTCTTTATACTCTTGGAGTAGGTCTGGTGCGTGAACGTCGGTCGCGTTCTCCCAGCTGTCGTACCCGTCTGCATATCCTTTCCAGTGGACGAGGTATTGGAGTGTCCGTTTTCGTCCTGTCCTTCGTTCGCCCCGTATTTCTTCCACTTCCCATTCTTCTTCGCCATTGATAATGTCTGGTGACGGTTCTTCGAAATTTGCTCCATGCATCTGTGTTTCGCGATAGGGCGTCAGAAGAGAGGCGTGGAAAACGTTATGTATCTTCCATTGTACTGGTAGTACCAATTTGTACAAGGTCTTCAACACGACTTGTGCTACCATAAAAGGTCCGTATCGTCGCGGTGCTATCTTGGCTGTTGGGTGTGTCGTCCGTAAGTTTGTGGCTTCAAGCCAGACTTTCTGTCCGATGGCATATTGCTCGTGTTTCATTTCTCGTACCCATGATTCTTGCGCCGTCCTCATGGCAGACGCCGCTTGTTCCCTTACTTCTTTGAGCTTGTCTAGTCTTTTTGTTGCTTCTTGTGAGTTCGTTCGGGAGTTAGAAGGTTGATGGACGCGCGGTGTAAATCCGAAGAGAAGCTCGAAGGGTACTTGCTTCGTTGTCTCCGATTTCCAGGCATTGAGCGTGTATTGCGCAATGGGTAACCAAGTAGCCCAGTCGTCTTTATGATTACTGAAGACCCTAAGATACTGCTCGAGTCGTTGATTTGTCCGTTCCGACTGGCCATCGGTCTGTGGGTGATACGCGGTGCTGATGTTCTGTTCAATTTGCAGTTTCTTCATCAGTTCGCGGAAGATTCTGGCCGTGAATCTCGGATCTCTGTCTGATATCACCTTTTGTGGGAGTCCGTAGTGCGGCAATACATGTTTGAGATATAATGTGGCCGTTCCAACGGCATCCATGGCTTCGTTACAGGGCAGGAAAAGACTGGCCTTTGTGCATCCTTGATCCGTTATTGTCAGGATCGTATTGTATCCGTTGGACATGGGGAGCTTCGTAATGAAATCTAACGCGATCGTTTGGAACGGTAATTGTCGTTCATTGTGTGTAATTGGGTAGATCGGTATTTTGGGCCTTCCAGGGAGGTTTTTATTTGCCTGACAAGTCGCGCAGCCGTTTACGAAATCTGTTATATCTCGCTTCATGCGTGGCCACCAATAGTGTTCTTGGATAGCTGTTAGCGTTTTCGTTATGCCTGGGTGTCCAGCCGTTGGGATGTCATGGAACAGCGAGATCACCCCCCGCTTAAGGCCAACATCGTCCACGATGGCGAGACGATCGCCGCGAAAAAAGAGCATCGGTGTGTCGGAGAATACCGCGAGAAACCAGATCGAGAAGAGCAGGATGATGGGCCGCCTGCGCAGCGCGGAGGCGATCGTCGAGAGTGGAAACTTTGAGAGCACAGATAAACATAGACGGAGGGAGGACAAGGACGTCGTTGTTGTCCTGGAGATCGGGGAGAGGCGTCGAGAGGGGATGTCGAGAGAGGGCGTCCGCCTGGAGCAAGGGCCCTGGTCGGTGAACGAGGCGGAGGTCATAGTCGGTGAGGACGTTGACAAGGCGGGCCACGCGGCGACTAATACGTTGTGGGTGACGATAGTGCAAAAGATTTGCATGATCAGTGAAGACTGTAACCGGATGTGCGCACCCAACGAGCAGGTGTCGCCAGTGTTCGAGTCCGCGGACAAGTCCCAAAAACTCGCGATCGTAGACATCATAATTTCGTTCGGCGTCGTTGAAGGATTGAGAGAAATATCCGACAACTTGCACCTTTCCGCGCGAATCGTGTTGCGTTAAGATGGCGCCGAGAGCGAAAGCTGAGGCGTCGGTCTGGAGTTCGTACGGCGCCGATGGGTCGGGTTGGCGGAGGGCCAGTCTACTCGTGGCGATGTCAAGTAGTGTTGTGAGTGCCAGAGTGCAATCGGGCGTCCAGATAAATGGTACGTCCTTTTTGAGGAGTGCGTTCAGCGGTCTGGCGATGGCAGCGAAGTTCGGGATAAACGGCCGTTGATAGTTAAGGACTCCGAGAGTACTACGAACTTGTCGTACCGTAGACAGTGTACGTGGCCAATTGCGCAGTCCGCTGACTTTATCGGCGCCCATTCGTATAATACTGCGGTTGATAGTCATACCGAGGTAGTCAATTTCGTGCACTTCGAATACGCATTTAGCGAGTTTGAGAAAGTAGCTCTCTCGCTTTAAAATGTCGAGTACGGCGCTAACAATTTCGCGATGTCGCGCGAGATCATTTGTTGTTGCGATCAAGATATCGTCCATGTAGACGTAGAGTTCCCCCGGGTACTTGTTCAAGAGATGGCGCAACATCCGATTCATGGCTCGCGAGAATGTTGCTGGAGAGTTTGTCAAGCCGAAGTACATCACGAGAGGTTCGAAGAGGCCTAACGGTGTTTTGAATGCTGCCTTCCACTGGTCACCATCTTTGATGAGTATATTGTTATATCCCCAGCGTATGTCGAACTTAGTAAAGAGACTTTTATTGCCTAGAGACGTGAGGATATCGCTGATCAGCGGTAATGGATACTCGTCCCTAGTAGTAGTCCACGCGTTTAACACTTTGTAATCTTGTACGGGCCGGAGCGTGCCATCCTTTTTCTCGATGAAGAACAGCGGGGATGCATAAGGCGATTTTGATTCGCGGATATACCCCTTGGCGAGTTGTTCGGACAGGAAATCGCGAAGGTTGCTTAATTCAGTTACGTTCATGGGATACACTTTGGTGCCTAAGTGACTAGGAGCCCCTTCCTTCAGTTCTATGGCGTGATCATCTAGACACAATGGCGGGAATCTCTGAGCGGCCGTTTCCGAGAAGACCACCGAGAAGTCTTTGTACGCCTCGGGTAGTTCCGTCGTCTTCTTTACGCCTGCGGCCATGGCCATCTTCTGGGCTATCGTCTCGTTGATCGCTTCTCCTCCTTGGCTAATGGTCATCGGTCCTCCGTTGTACGTTCGAGTTGCCCAGTTTATCGATGGCTCACGAGTTTGAAACCAAGGGATACCGAGGATTGCGCGGCACGAGCCGAGGTCAGTAACGAAGAAATCGAAGATGTGCTTGCTGTCGCCATCGATAAGGGTAAGTCGGCATTTTTGTTCCAACGCTCCAGCTGTATTGACTGTCCCATCGGCATTTCGAATGTCGATTTTCTCGGTAGCTTCCATAGTGAAGCCTAGGAGGCGAGCCGCTCCTCGATCGATGAAATTTCCACTGGCTCCTGAGTCGAGGAGAAGCAACAGCTTCTGGTTTGTCCCCCGTACATCGGCCGCGATTGTGACTGACTGTTCTCTTACGCTTTGGATAGCATTGACTGTGAGGTCATCCTCGTCTCCTCCTGCTTCGAGTAGGAGTGTCGAGATGAGTTCTTGTCTAGCGGTGGAAGACATGTTCAGGACCGCTGTCCGCACGTTATCGTCAGTGAGTGTTGTTGTTGCTGGTGTTGCTGGCATCGTTGTCGGGGCCGCTGCCAAGGTATTGACTGTATTGACACGCTGCGCACTTGGCGGTGAATTTTGTTTCTTTGGACAGTTCGCGGAGAGATGTCCCTGGACCATGCAGCGGAAACATCTTCCTTCTTTCTGGCAACGCAATTTCTCTTCTTCCGTATGCTTTGTCTGCCACGCCGGTTTTGCGGATCCCATCTGGATGTTGTCGACGTCCATCGGAACAACTTGATCGTTGCGAGGCGGTCTCGGGACTTTGGTTGGTAAGGTTTGTCCGATTTTTTGTTGTGTTGCCTTTCCTGTACTGATGTTGGCGATTGCATTGGCAATGGTGAGATATCTCTGCGATTCTTCGTGCGCTGCCTCGTGCCATTCAGCCATTGTCTTTGGCATTTTTTGTCGTCTGAGGCAACCTACGAGCAGTCCCTTCTTCAGCCCTCTCTGGAAGAACACAAGGGTCCCGTTCGCATCAGGATCCCATTTGGCTGCCGTTGCGAGTCGGTCAAAAGACGCAATGTAAGCGTCAACGTCCTCTCCTTGCATGACTAGATTCATGAGCTGTTGATGTGCGTGTTGTTCGCTCAATGTATCGGTCCAGGTATCTTTGAATGCCTTCTCAAACGTTGTCCAGAGATCCTCGTCTGTCTCTGCCTTCTTTGGTACGAGCGTCGTGACACTTATGTCGAGATCTCTGCTGACTCTGTCGGCCCAATCATCGACCGCGGGTCCGCGGATATAGGTTAGAGCGAGAGCGACCCGACTGTATGGTGAGATCATCATTTTATGGTCTCTGTTAATTCGTTTGTACTGAAGGAATTCTCGCAGGAACTGAACGCTTTTGGCTCTGTCGCCTGTGAATTCTTTCGGGGCAAGTCCTTTCAATGTTCTGTTATCCGGGGTTGTTGCCATCGTCGTGGTGTGAGCGGGTGTAGCGGGCAGGGCTAGATATGGAAGTGGTGCGACGGCCGTCAGGAATGCGGTGATCTTAGTGTGCGTATATGCCTTCTTCTTTCCTTTTGTTGATGTATCTGATGAACTATCGTCGCCACCAGTGACTGGATTATTGCGCCAAACGTGAATATCTGGTGAGACGGTGTCTGTGAGTTGTAATCCCCACAAGAGCAGATTATCGATGCGATTTGTGTTATGCGTATACCACGAATCTTCGTGCGGGTAGACTTCGTACCACGCGTTCTCGGATTCAAAATATTCGACATTGATCGCTTGTTTTTGAGCGGCGATGAGACGATATCCTCTGGATGCTTCCCAGAATGTTCCTACATCAGCAAAATGTAGAAAAATCTTAGTAGGCTTGGTTTGCTTATTTCATGGATAAGCCTGCAAAGCCATTCAAGTTCAGCTTAAGTCACTTATTTCTACTTAGTGAAGAGGTCAGTAAGAGTGAGTACACAATCCAAGCAAATCATAAGTATATCTAAAGGCCAAGCAAGTAAAAAACAGAAAAGACATGGCAAGTATGTAAGTGAAACCGGATACAAGTAGAAATTTACCTAGAGCTTCATCCCACTGATTGCAAAGTACTAAAAGGCATTTTTTCGTAGGATAAAATATGTACAGCGTCCGCGTCCCCACCGTCTACCCCCGCCGTCCGCGTCCGCGTCTGTGCCTGCACCTGCACCTGCACCGTCCCCGTCCGCATCCGCATCCACGTCGTCACCATCCGCCGCCTGCCCGCGCCGCCACCATCCCCATCCGTGTTATCGCCGTCCACACCCGCGTTGTCACCGTCCGTGTCCCCGTTGTCACCGTCCGCGTCACCACCGTCCCTATCCCCCATCACCGCCGTCGATATCCCAGCCCGTCGCTGCCACTGTCCCCCGCCCCGCCGCTGTCTACGTCCCCGCAGCTTACCCCCACCTCCTTCCCCGCCACTGCCCCATCGTCGTCGCCACCGCAGCCGTTGTCACCGCCGTTGCCATCTCCATTGTCGTAACCGTCGTCACTTCGTCGTGGCCGTCGCGGTCGTCACTGGTACGACGCCGCAACCCAACTGCTATCGGCGTAGTCGCGTCGTTGAGTCGCGCCGTTGTATTGGTGGCAGTGGCGTGGTTCGGAGTCCACGTGCGGCAGTGGATGGTGGTGGCGTCGGTATGGTGGCGTCGGTAATGGTTGTCGCTGCTCGTTAGCGAAAGAGCGGGTGGGCAGGTTTAAAGGACTTACGAGAGTGGCGTCAGAAGCCGGTGAACAGCTACGGTTGTGTGGTGTAGTGCCACGGCGGCGATGTGGCAGTGGGAAGCCTGCGGTCAAAGTCACGGCGGTCAGTGCGCTACATACAGTTGAATGTACACACACGACTTGGAGAAAAAAACTGTGTCGGGCGGAGACTTAATCTGTGGCGTGGGAAAGTAAGCCGTCCCGCACAGTTGAAACACCCTCGTCGTAAGTTACCGTAGTACCCTCCCCAGGCTCCCCTCAAGGCCTCAAGCTCAAGGCCTCAAGCTCAAGAGTTGGATGCGGTCTTTTCCTTTTATTCTCTTATGTAATGGTCCCCTTCGAGGAGCTGCCGCCGCCGTTACTGGACCACTCTCACAGGCTACCACCCACCATGCGCGGGCAGGCAAGCACCATCACCCCGTCGCCTCAGGCTAGCCCCCACACCAGCCGCCATCATTCTCTGCAGCACATCCATGGACGCGCAAGCCACGATCGCGACCACCTGGTCATGAAGACACGGCCAACAACGAGCTGGGCTTCGGCCCAGTCTATTGAGTTTTTTCTTTTCTTTTTCTTTCGTTTCATTCCTCATTGTTACAGATTCTTCCCACTCGCCGCCACGCCTAGGTCCTCCAGACTACCCGCATACCCCGTACCCCCTCAGTCACTGCCTCTGCCCTCTCACACGCGGATACGGCATAGGTTCGGTTTACGGGGGGTAGCCCGTTGATGGGTGCGTTGCCCATCCCGGTCCCGGGTTCGCCGTACTCCACCATGGGCGGCGGAGTTCCGTTCGGGAGCGTGGGCTCAGTCGGCGGCGGCCTCGCTTCATCATACGGCGGACATGTGGGCCAGTGCGACACATACGGCTCACAAGCCCGTGGCCGCTGCCTCCATCCTACGCCGCGCGCCTCCACTGCCAACCTCGTTACGACGTCATGGCGGCACGCAAGATCCACCACGGTCCACGATGCCAGCCCGCCGTATGCAGGTCCCGTGCAGGACACTGCCGACGGTGCATCCCCCACGGACCCCGAGAGCGTACGTATCATTTCATTCGGGCTACAATATGCTAACATTGTTGCAGGCTGCCCCGTGCGTCACACCCCTACCGGGGCTAGTGTGGCCCCATGCGCAGAACGACGACGTCACCGTGGACGACGACGATGAGGCGACATCGGGACCGCCACGACATTGATGGCGACGACGGGAATGACAATGACGGAGTCGGAGACGCGATATTGGCAGCAGCGGGGAGTCGGGGACGCGATGTTGGCAGCAGCGGGGAGTTGGGGACGCGATGTCGGCAGCAGCGGGGAGTCGGGGACGCGATGTCAGCAGCGGGAGTCGGGGACGCGATGTCAGCAGTGGTGGGGAGTCGGGGACAGGGGCAGAGGTGTAGCTTCCCTGTATATTACCTGTAGATAGTAGTACCCTATGAAATAAAGTGGATTTTTTCTGTATTTTGAAAACTGTGTGACAATGACTGCTTAGAGATTGACTTAAGATTGCTTATATCAAAGCTTATATTTGTGCTGAGCCTGCCCAAGAAAGAGTCCAAGTTGAGAATAGGCCAAAAAATAAGCCCAATAAGTTCACAATAAGCCCCAATTAAGCCAAGTTCAGAGCGAGGCTTGACTTAATCCAAGCAGGGTCAGGCTTAGCAATATCTGGCTTAATGTTGCTTAAAACTGTTGTTAAGCCCTATTAAGCACTGTTAAGAACCATTAAGAAAAATCAACATTTTCCTGATGGCCTACGCCGGCAAGGTTATTGACGCTAGGCGTGGTCCTGCGTACTACGACGCGTCGTTCGGCGAGATCAGTTGGATCTTGCGAGGGTTCGATGTGTGCTCGATCGGCAGCTTTCTTAGGTGTAAACAATGTCAACGACGTCGATGCCAGGACGCCTCTTAATTCATTGGTCTACGCGACGTGCGTAGGGTCGATAGATGGTCTAAACTTGTTTTACGATCCAGCCGGATCGTTCGTGCCGTAGGGCTAAGGGTCGGGAACGTGAGTGACGATGATGACGGGGCAAAGGGGGTACTTTGCCAGAGAATGGACAGAGACGAGAGGGATGCAACGCTTCACCCGAGCTGGGCAAAGACTAGCTGGAATTTATCAAAGTTTAGACAAGCTAACTACAGACGATACATCCTTGTACTTATAGTCATACATACTGCGGTTTTCGTGACTGTTTTATTATGACATTCAAGGCCTGCGTAAGCTATAGGACAGACGACGCATCAGTCCTTCTCTGGCTGATACTCGGATGTTCTGCTGGCAAGTCATGTGTCACATGATCGTGACATTGGGGCTCTCTTTCTCGCTCTCTCTCTTCAGCTTGTTTCCCTCTCCCTCTCCCTGGCTTCCAGGTCTAGATAGTCGTGGAAGAGAAAACAACTGACGGGGCAGCACATGAGCGGGCCTCCGGTCAGCGTCACGTGAGGTGAGAAGCGAGGGCCACGGAAACCGCTTCTCTCCCGGCGTCCCACTCCCGCTCCCACTCTTTTCATATTTCCTCTCCCGCCGCTAAACCCCAGTCGCGTCGCGCGCACGCGGGCAAGTCCGTTTCGGTGGATGGTTATCAGTTTTCCGGCTCTTTTTATTATTATTGATCTGCATCTACTGTGTCCTCGGTCTGTTGCAAATGACTAAACAATTTTGTGCATCAAAGTGCCCGCCAAAAATTGCTAATGGTTCGTCAGATCCCCTTCAGACTTCGACACCATATTGTTATCCAATCCTGCACTATCATTGACCTGCTTCGGATCCCCCATGTGGTGTTGAACTTGGTCGAACCCGGGCTGCAACACTGATGAATATTCCGCCATCGCCGGATGGGATCCTGACAGGGTTGCACCAGATTTGTTGCCTCTCCACCTTCGACGTTGGAAGACCTTCGGCTCCATAGGTCACGCATTATGGGTCTCGGGGCGCACCTGATTCCGATGTGCCGCAGGAGACTCTTGGTGTGTGAGTAGAAAAGCTTAAGGTTTCCAGACCCAACGCATCAACGACCTGGCTAGACATTGGGTATTGCCTCGCTCGTTAGATACCAGAATAACCTTGCACCATGACATTATCCGCATACACACTCGAAACCCAACCCATAATAGTAATAAAAAGACCAGTACACAACTCCTATGGAGTCCAAAAACGAGCAGACAGAGAACGCTGGCCCTGGCCAAAAGCGGAACCTATGCTCATCAACACTCACACAAATGCCAAGTAGCACCACTGCTCAGGCGGAGCAAAAGAAAACCAGAACGGCAACCTCCCAGGAACCGAGAGCCCTCTTGGAGAAGGAAGGAATGCTAAGGAAAGACGAGGACATCACAGCTAAGTCGGTACACTCAGCACTTAAGCTAATGTTCGTGAAATACAACAGCAAGCTCTCCCCGGACTTGCAAAGGATCATACTGTCCATAACGGCATGCGTAGCAACGCTGTCCGCGGATAAAGGACAGGAATACAGTCAGGCTGCGGAGACCATAGCGCAGAGGATAAGCGACAAACTGGAAACCACGGTGAATAGAGGGCTAGAGAAGATAAGTGACCGCATCGGAACGTCTCTGGCTAACCAGGATGAGATGCAGAACACGTCCAAAAAGCTGGAAAAATCAGCGGAGGCCCTGCACATAGCCCTTGAGATGGTAAACGCAAACCTCGCGACAGTGACAGACACCTCTGCCAAGCTCACGACCACCGTGAGCTTGTACAAGGAGGCCCTGCTGTCAGCCCCAGCGACAAGATCCGCACCCGCAACGGGAAGAACAAACACCGCAGCACTGGTGGCAGACCCTAGGGTCGCCAGAGACCTCGACAGAAAATCGAGACAAGTCCTCATCGATGTCTTCAATAAAGACATCACAAACACGAGCCTGGACGAGATCAAGAACAGGATCAACAAAATAATAGCGGAAGGTACGGAGACCCCCCCAGAAAACGCGGAGGTCCAGGAAGTACACAAACTGCGCAACGGAGGCATTATCCTTCAGTTCAAGACAAAGGAGACAGCTGAGTGGTTCAGACTACCGCACGTAGAAATGGACCTGCTTCCCAAACTCGACAGCTCCGCAACGGTCAAAGGAAGATCATTCCAATTACTAGTACCAAGAGTACCAGTCATCTTCGACCCGGATAACAATGACTACCTAAGGGAAGCCGAAGAAAGCAACAACATCAGTCGTGAATGCCTACATAAAGCGAAGTGGATAAAACCGCTATACAGGAGAGCGACCGGGCAAAGATTTGCACACATAACCCTCGCAGTAAACAACCCGGAAGACGCTAACATACTAATCAGGGATGGAATGTACATATGCGGGGTAAAGACGTACCCCAGAAAGCTCAAAGCGGAACCCAAACAATGCATGAAGTGCAGGAAATGGGGCCATTTCGCGTCCGACTGCTCGGCGGAAAAGGACACGTGTGGAAATTGTGGGGAGGATCACAGGACCAACACCTGCCCAGACAACAGCAGGAGGTATTGCGCCTCATGTCAAACAGACACGCACGCCAGCTGGGACAGAAACTGCCCAGAGTTCATTCGCAGATCGGAGAGAATGGATGAAAATCACCCCGAAAATGCGCTGACGTACTTTCCCACAGAAGAAGACTGGACCATGCATGCACGCCCGCAAAAGCTGAGCTTCGATGAGAAATTCCCTGTAAAGCTCGCGGTCGCCAGTCTCCCGCCGCCGACGCAAGGCACACGACAGCCCCCAACCAGGCAGATAGCAGGCAAGAAGAGGGGCCCTAAAAGGCGTAATGGAGACGGCGTACAGAACGACTTCAAGGAATTCTTCACCGCAGCAGGCTTCAGGCCAAACTCGCGGGCTGCATGCACCACATGCGATGACCAATCGGACATCGCATCGGAAGATGAATACGCACACCTCAACACCGCTCACCTTGAAGAATGAGTGACAACGCAACAAATACAGCGCAGAGAAAAACCTCCCTCAAAATATGGCAACAAAACATCAATAAATCGCGCACCTGCCAGCACGATTTGATAAGTAGCGGCAAATTAGCAAATGACGGAATTGACGTAGTAGCTCTACAGGAACCGTCGATAAACCCCTTCGGAAACACAATCGCAAGCAGCACCTGGAAAACGGTATACCCCAGCACGCATGGGAAAGAACCCTTCAAAACCAGATCCGCAATCCTGATCAGGGATAACATCCTCACCGACGGGTGGGAACAAATAGAATTCCCATCCGGAGATGTAACGGCGATCAGAATAAAGGGCGCATGGGGTAAAGTGACCATCTTCAACATATATAACGACTGTAAGCACAACAACACCATAAAATCGCTTACTGAATACCACAGGAAATACATCGTGGAGATCCTAGGCAGCGCGGACACACAATACAAGCACCACCTGCTATGGATAGGTGACTTCAACAGACATCACCCGTGCTGGGACACGCCAGACAACAACCAGCTATTCACGCATGAGGCCATTGAGAACGCGGAGATACTGATTCAGGCGGTGGCCGACCTAGGGTTAGACCTGGCGCTACCCAGTGGCATCCCAACCCACGAGCACAACGTCACAAAATGGTGGTCAAGACTAGACCAAGTTTTTAGCACAGAGCACACACTGGAGGCCATCACACAATGCGAGGCGCTGCCAGAAAAACAAGGGCTAAACACTGACCACTTCCCAATAATAACCACACTAGAACTGGGAATAGATCTAGCGCCGCCGAAGGCTAGTGTTTTAAAGTTCAGTACAGTCCCAGTTTTCCTCCTTAAATGAGGAAAACTGGAACTGGAACTGGTTCCATTATCACTGAAATATTTCAGAACTGGAACTGGAACTGCATTGTACCGGTTTTATGTGGTACTGGGTCAGTCTGAAACCAGTCAGTACTGGTTGCAATCAGGACTGATCTCAACCAGTAGAAACCGGTATTATACCGGTACTTCCCAAGGTACTTCCTCGGGCCGGGGCCAAGGGTTGGGGCCGGGTACAGGTACGGGTACGGAATCTGTGACCCCGTACCTGTGTCACGGGTTCGCGGGTTTTGCCGGGCACCCAGATCGCCGGACCGGACGCTGCTGCAATGTGTCAACAAACCGCCATTGTCATCCAACGCTCGTCGACTGCGTTGCTTTGGCCCAAGAAACCCTCAAGAAGCTAAGTGTTTTGTCTTTGTTCTGTCCTCTTAACCAACTAACTACTTGTTTTTTTCTTTTCTCTAGGTTCCAACCATGTTCTCGGCATTGCCACCACCTCGCCGCGCGCAGGCCTTTAGCTGCCATCACCACCTTTGGCTTGCAAGTGCCACTCCCACCTTCAAGTTCTTACGGTGCGCAAGAGCCGCCATGCCTCGCCGCGACACTATGACACCGACATGGCGTGCAAGCCCCACGACGTTACTACGACGGCGACACCGCCGCGACTCTACGACACCGAGCCGCCGCCGCGACACCACAAGTGCGACACGGTGCTGCAACGCCACGGCAGTGACGCGGCGTTGCAATGCTACGACAGCGACGCAGCGCTGCAATGCTACGGCAGCAACGCGGCGCTGCGATGCTACGACAGCGACGCGACGCTATGACAGCGACGCGGCGCTGCGACGCTACGACAGCGACGCGGCGCTGCGACGCTACAACTGCGACGCGGCGCTGTGACGCTACGACAGTGACGCGGCGCTGCGACGCTACGACAGCGACGCGGCGCTGCGACGCTACGACAGCGACGCGGCGCTGCGACGCTACGACTGTGACGCGGCGCTGCGACGCTACGACAGCGATGCGGCGCTGCAATGTTGCGACGGCGACGCGGCGATGCAACACTACGACAGCGACGCAACGCCCCGACTCATGACTGCGACTCGGCGCCCCGACATTACGACAGCGACACGGCGCCGCAACGCCACGACTACGACACGGTGCCACGACACGGCACTGCGACACCATGACTGCGACGTGGCGCCACGACGCCATGACTGCGACGTGGATTGGGATGCCATTAAAGTAGTTGACAGGATTCCATGTAGTACATAGTATGATAATATACCCTTCAGTAACCCCTACGGGTTTTCAAGACCCGCTGAACCTCAGGGTACGGGTTGAGCAAAAATTACCCGGGGGTTACCTGTGTACCGGCACAGACAGGTCTGTACCGGTATTATGCAGTTTTCTTAGATGCCCAGCATGTCCAAAACCAGGAACCGGGATCGAGAACAACTTTGCAAAACCGGAACCGGCAGTTCCGGTTTTGGTCAGCTTTGTCCGATACTGTCCTGGTTTTTTTTTCGGTTTTATGTACTGAACTTCCGAACACTACCAAAGGCGACCAGAAACTTCAGGAATGTCGATTGGGACGCCTTTAGGAAGGCGCTGGAGGGGAAAATGGCGAAATGGGGCGTTCCAAACCCAATCCAAAACCAGGTGACGCTCAACCAGACATGCGAGAGACTCACGCACGTCCTACAGGAAACGATCAAGGAGAAAGTACCATGCGCCATAATAGGCCCAATGGCCAAAAAATGGTGGACCAGGGAACTCACCGAGATGAGACACGACATGCTCCAAGTGCGAAGGAAAGCATGCAAACAGTGTCACCTAGCCGATAACCCCCTCCACGAGAGATTCCGGGAGGCCAGACATAAGTACAGCAGAGAGCTAGAGCACGCGAAAAAGAACCACTGGAGGGACTGGCTCAAAAAGCGACCGACCTGGACCTATGGACAGCACACAAATACATGACCAGCCCCCCAGGCGACTGCGGTAAGACAAGGATCCCGGACCTCCAGTTCAACGAGGGCGGAGAACACCGTACGGCCGGCTCAAACGGAGAGAAAGGTGAAGTACTGGCGAAGACCTTCTTCCCAAGCAGACCAGAAGCGGAAGGCTCCCAGGAAACACCATCCCCGACAGACCCCATCTGTAAAGCAGACCCCATCATGAGAGACCAGATCAGGCGGAGCATCGCCAGACTAAAGCCATACAAGGCGCCGGGACCAGACGGTATTCCAAACATCGTCTTGACCAAATGTGCTGACATTCTCAAAGACAGGCTATGGCACATATATTCGGCCATCACCAACAGGAACATGCAGTACGAACCATGGAAAAGTTTTGACACTGTCGTCCTAAGAAAGCCAGGTAAACCGAGATACGATGTCCCAAAAGCGTACAGACCTATAGCCCTCCTTAACACGATGGGAAAAGTACTCACGGCCGTAATCGCGGAGCAACTGACCTTCTACACGGAGAAATACGCCCTACTTCCCCCACTTCACTTCGGCGGAAGACCGGCACGCACCACCAATGACGCTATCCACTACCTGGTATACAAGATCAAAGACGCCTGGAGAAAGAAGCAAGTCACGTCGGTACTCTTCCTGGACATCGAGGGAGCGTTTCCAAACGCAGTCAACGAGAAGCTAATCTCCAACCTGAAGAAGAGGAGAGTACCAACAAAAATCGTGAACTTCGTGGAAAACATGCTCAAGGGTAGGATAACGCGCCTCAAATTCGACGACTACCAATCAGAAAGTATAAACATCAACAACGGAATCGGGCAAGGAGATCCATTATTGATGATATTGTACCAATACTACAATGCAGACTTACTAGACGTACCAAAATCCCCAAATGAATTGGCGGCAGCCTACGTTGACGATGCGATCCTAATCGCAACCTCTAAAACTTTCGAGGAAATACACAGTTTGCTGACGGATATGATGAACAGGGAACACGGCGCCATGAACTGGGCCGACACACACAACTCAAAGTTCGAGGTATCTAAGCTCGCCTTAATCGACTTCGCGCACCACAACAAAAAGACGACAAGACCGCCACTCGAGCTGAACGGAACACCCATCGAGCCTTCCAAAAACGCGAAGTACCTAGGGGTATTCCTAGACCAGCATCTCAGCTGGAAGGAACAAGAGGCATACGCGATCAAAAAGGGAGCAAACTGGGCAGCGCAGCTAAGACGCATGGTAAGAAACGACTGGGGACTGACCCCAAAGCAGACCAGAAAGATCTACACCAGTGTGGCGATACCCAGGACCCTATACGGCGCAGACATTTGGTGCCAACCACCCACAGAGGGGAAAAACGGCAGGCAAGATAGCAAGGGAAGACACTCAACGAACCGACTATCCGCCACGCAAAGAGCAGGAGCGCTGGCAATAGTCGGAGGGCTAAGAACTTCACCGTCCAACTCACTATACGCACACGCTAATATACTCCCTCTCCCCCTAGAGATCGACAAACATTGCAGCCGTGCGACACTACGTCTCGCTACCCTCCCAGCTGATCACCCGCTCACAAAACCATACGGAAAGTGTGCCAAGCGAGGAATCAAAAGACGCCCCCGAGCACGTCAGGATATACACAGACGGCTCGTCACACGACGGGAAGGTAGGAGCCGCGGCGGTACTGACGCGCGGAGGAAAGACAACAAGAAAACTCCACTACCATCTCGGATCAGCGGATGAACACACAGTCTTTGAAGCGGAGCTAGTGGGAATAATCCTGGGACTCCAACTGATCAGATCGCACGGGAAAAGCGGCGAGACATACGCAATAGGAGTGGATAACCAGGCGGCCATAAGAGCGCTTTCATCAAAGCTCAACAAACCTGGACACTACATTGCAGCAGAAGTACTGAACATGGCGGCAAACATCAGAAAGAAGAGGGGTAAAAAGTATGCCCTAACAATCAGATGGACGGCCGGGCACTCCGGAATAGCAGGGAACGAGGAGGTTGACGAGGAGGCGAAAAAGGCGGCAGAAGGAACATCCTCCCCGACACCTCTCCTCCCAACACTCCTAAAGAAGGGCATAAAAGTAAGCAGATCAGCAGCGAAGCAAGCCCTACACGCGAAAAGAAAAATCAAATGGAGGAAGGACTGGGAAGAATTGCCCAGATTCGAAAAGACTAAGTGCATTGACTCATCTCTCCCATCACGCAAGTTCATAGAGCTAATAAGTAACAAAAAGCTCTCTAGGGCAGACGCAAGCAAGCTATTCCAACTCAGAACAGGGCACATACCGCTCAACGTATACCTGCACAGATTCAAGAGGAAAGCTAGCGCGCAATGCCCGGCATGCAGAACGGAAAGAGAAACACCGCAGCACTTCCTACTGGAATGCCCAGCGTACGCGTACAAGAGGGGGAAACTCAAAGCAAGAAAGGGAAATAAAGAGAGGAAATTCACTGAGATCCTCTCGAAGGAGAACGGGATACTGGTATTGGCAAAATACATACACGACACCAGAAGATTCAAGCAAATCGACCAAACTCCCCCAAACTCCCAAACCCCGCAAACCCAAAGCTAAACCGCCAACAAGGCAGGAAAACACTTCCATCAAACCCGCAATACACCCCACGATCCGCCAGGCCCAATCAGGGCCGCATCAAGAAATGAAGAGCTAACGGACGACGAAGCACACCCGGATTTGAAGGACCCACAGGGAGGAGCAAGACGAAACGCGCTGCACACCCACGCGCATCACAAGTTACCACCCTCAAACCCGACCCTTCGTCTTGGCGCCCCACGCGCCCCGATAAACTCGACACTTGACGTATCGCAAAGCTGCTCCTTCGGGAGCAGGGAGGTGTTCTATTGTAAAGCAGCTAGTATAGTGGGACAGCAGAAGCGAGGACAAAGCGGAAAGCACAAGTTTTGTAATAGCGCCACATAGGGCCATGTACCCCAAGGTGCACTCAAATGGATTTAAATAATAATAAAACCTTGCACCATGGGTAGTGCTAAGGTGCACTTTAATCGATGAAATTTGTAGCCAGTGCTTCAAACCTAGAGAGCCCGAGGGACGCGTTGATCTTGGGAGTAGACGCGCCGACGCGGACCTGGGGACAGAACGTGTTTGGGCGTCGTGGTCTTCCTGACAAATTTATCTCATAGATAATTATCAATATTACTGTCCAGGAAAAGTGCTCATGCTGTCTTGGTCTTAGTGCCAATCGTTACTACACTACAGTGCATCTCCGTCAACTACCGCTTATTCGCTGCGGATTATTCCTAGTTCGCGTAGCGGGCGGGCTATTCCTGAAGCCACAGATCGACCGATAAATATTCCCAGAATGCTGACACGCAATGACGCACGTCTGGCGCAATCTTTTTCATTTAGCCCGCACCGCCAGGTTCTGCAGAGTCAGGAAGTACGGACAGCAGGCGCTGGAAGTTAGGCGTCCCAACACCTGTGACCTACAGGGCCGACAGTCAGCCATCATCGAAAGTGAGGCTTGGCGGGACTGACAGGATCCCATCCCTCAATGGCGGAGAATCCATCAGTGTTGCAGCCCGGGTTCGAGCCAGATGTGATGTCAGTGAGGCCACTCTTGCCTGTACCGTACAGCCAGGGGTTAAGGAAGCCGAGCGTGGCCTTGCCTTGCGAGATTAGGTAGTCATTAAGCAGTGAGATCACGCTTGCCACGATCTGTACATTGGTGGTCAGCCGGATGTACGACCCAGATAGGAGGGAGGACAGAGGACAGAGAGAGACGCACAGGCGTGGAGGCACTTGTGCCCTGCCCGAGATACTCCACGCCATCGATGTAGACCGGGTATCTATAAGCCTGGGCGGAGATGTCGGGAATTCCCCGGCTCGTAGCGCTGCACCAATTACGAAGTAAGTAAGAGTCAGATC
The DNA here is from genome assembly GCA_021525015.1 of Lactarius pseudohatsudake. NCBI lineage: Eukaryota > Fungi > Basidiomycota > Agaricomycetes > Russulales > Russulaceae > Lactarius > Lactarius pseudohatsudake. The sequence continues at coordinate 50,194 of JAKELH010000347.1, read as the reverse complement.
AGGTCAGAAGGGAATGCACTTGTAGTTGCCTTCATACTGGTTGCCAAGGTGCTGCAGGAATGTGCTCACGGCTTGTTCCTGATACTCGGGGCGTTTAAAGAAGTTCGAGAAGCCCCCCCCGGAGAGGCTTGCCGCGAACTCTGGTTCGAGGCCCGTCGTCCCACCGACGGCTGTGACATAGGGACCTGCGAAAGTATAAGGTGTGGTGAGTGACCCGTTCTGTACTTCTCCCGAAGAATGCCACACGTACAGGTTGCGGGGAAGCGCGTATAGAACCGGACGGAGCCGTCTTTGGTCACGCAGTCCCCTTTGCCGACACCGTCGTCCCCAGTCGAGATGAGCACGCTGACGCCAAGTGCGCCGAGCATACCAAACTGGTTGCACACGTACGTTGCATATTCCTCCGGAATAACCCTCTCATCCATGATGTACGATATGCTGATCGTCCGCGGGATATTATCCTCCTCGAGGATGTAGCGGAGCCAGGACACAAACCAATCGGTCTTGCCCGCCGGCCCGCGGCCGACACTGTAGAATATTACCGGGGTCGGATACGTCATGGCCACAGCATACTGGGTGTCGATGTTCGACTCGCCCGCGGGGTTGGTCGGGTCGTATCCCCCACCGTTGACCTGTACGACGGTGAATGTCGCTTCAGTCCCGTCGGAGCGATATTCGGACATGAACGTCGTCAAGTCCTCTGGGTTCGGGTACTCATTTAGAATTCCCACAATCCCGAGCGCATTCCGGTCCGCAGCAGCGGGCGTATATTCGATCGTCTTGTACAGGAAGCGCAGAAACGATGGCGTGGTGTCGTCGTCGTCATCGTAGCGGCTCGACAGCACAGTCACAGGCTCTCCTGATACCGTCTTCTTCAACCTCGCTGTCGCCCGGCCGGACCGCTTGCGCGGCGACTTCCGCTGTGTGTGCGGGGTGGAAAAGCACGTCGTCGGCACCACAGTCTGCACGAGCCTGTGCAGTGCAGCCGGAAGAGCGTAGCCAACCGTGCGGATGACGGTCTCATTTGTCTCGACATGCCTGTAGAGCTGATATGATGCGCCAAGGAGAGCGTTGGCCTGCATTATGGACACGCCACTGAGAGTCAGCGTGGTGCCGCCGTGTGTCATCGAGACGGACGAGGAGGGCACCCCGTGGTATTTGAGCCAGGAATTGACGAACTCGAGGGTTGCTGGGGGAGGAGAGACAAGCTCCGCAACCTGCTCCTTGGATAAGTATTTGCCATATCTGCATTAGAGTAGCAACACTCGTGAGTACAGGCATGAGGGAAGGAGTGGCGGAGAAGACGCGCCTTGGATGGTTGGGGTCGCTGACCTGGTATAGCTTGTCAATCAAAGCGTTCTCGCGGTGGACCTTGAGTGCAACGTAGAGGTCGATGGTGGTGCCGCTGAGTGGATTGCCAAGGCTCTCCCAGTTCTCCGGGACGGCACTCCAAGAGTGCTTGATACGCGTGTCGTCCCAACGTGGTGAGAAGGGCTTCGCTAGACTGCCGAGGAGAATAGCAGCAAGGACGGAAGTCACAGAGATCAGATGGTGGCGCATTACTACTACAGGGGTCACCGGGAGGGTCTCGAGTCTCGACAATACACTGGCAGTACGTTGGTGAGGATGCCGGAAATGTGAGGGCTTTTATGGTGCATTTCTACATCATGATGGGCTCGGGAGTAAAGGTACGGTAAGAGTGGGTGACTTCCCATAAGCCTACATCCCATCCTACATGTATTCGGAGTTATTTAGGATCTGCCTAGGTTGATAGGGTTGGTTGCTACTGTAACCATAAGACCCTTAGTTATGCCCGACTCCCGATGCGATCATCGCCAACTGCACCTAGATACGGAAATCGCGATGGCTCTTTCGTTGAGACTCAAGAGGTAATAGCACATGTCGACGCTTTGAGATCAAGACCACGCTTGCTGTCGTACATGGGTCCAAGGTAAAGTGAGCCCAGGAAGCCGGATAAGTCAAACAGCATTTACGCGATAATACCCGCCTACTCGATCCCACCTGCGATTGTCACGTTATTCCCCATCTCCTCATCTTGACCCATCCAGACCGGCTCTGAAACTCTGTTTATCACGGTCACAGCGACGGACGCAGCGCTGCTTTGTCTGTCCCCTTGTCTCTCGGCGGCAGTGCTTGGTGCTGGATGCGCATGACGAGTTGCATGTATGGGTAAGGAAAACTGGTAGTGCAAGTGCAAATGCTAAATGACCAACAAAACACTCGGTACAAGAATGCGAATGAGGACGCGAGAGAGAGGGTATAAATCGTTATCTGTCGTTGTACGTGACGCACTGTAGGCAGGTTTATCTCCACTTCGAGCGCCTCCCTCCCGGCTTGCATAAGTGTCGGTACGCCGCTCTGGATATCCTTCTCAAAATACCTTGCCACGAACATACTGTCAAAACTCAGGAATGGAAAAAAGAAAGAAGGGGACCCACTCAACGCCGCGTCGCTCCCGGTTGGCCGCCTTGTCCCACTGGCGCTGCTCGATGACCTGCTTCGCGCGTGTCGCCTCCCTGTACTCCTTGCTCAACAACTTGCTCGTCGCGCTCTCCCACAGCCAACGGCTTTCACTTGGCAGCTGCCGCGAGATGGGCCGCACGATCTTTAGCACAGCCTGCAATGGCGTGAGGTCGATCACCGTCGTCCATTCCATCGGGTGAGCCGCCTTGCCGCCCGACGATGGTGTGAACCTGCCGGATCCATCGGACACCGGGGCCGCGGAACGCCAGCGCACGACGTTGTGCCAGCGGCCCTTGAAGTACGCCATGCCATGACACGAGTCAGAGGGACGTATTTCACTTTGGTCCATTCTTCATGCTCGTGCTTGGACGGGTCATACCGGTGCACGACGCCCTCGACTAGATAGTGCGGTGTTATTTTTTCAATCGCATCAGTTATTCGTACGTGAGTGGGAAAACGCACGCACCTCTTCCTTGTACTCGAAATCAACCTGTATACCACATATACCACCACACTTTCATGGCCACTGGCGGCACAAGGCTGAAACCCGAGGGCCTGAGAGTTCACATATTTTTCGCGAAATTGTTGCTCGGCTTTCCGAGATTTTTGCCTCAATTTGGCATAAGTTTTGTACTCCGACGTGGTGTAGGTGTAGGATTTAGAAAGGGGGGCCCCCTTCCTAAACACCAGTCGTCTAGGATCCTTGTCGTTGAGGTCGGAGCACAAATTAATGAGATTAATCCCCCGATTTCAGGAACAATGGTTTAGGATAGGAAAATGTAGGATGTAGGCTTGTTTCGATGCTTTTACCCTCGACGGAGATTGAATTTTGAATTGCCAGTGAGAGGGTAATCCTTGGTGAGGACTGGTACGAATGGAGTACTACCAACCTGAGATCTGAGAGCTCGTTCAGTACATATCCTGTCGCACGGCATCAGCCAAAAAAGTGGGCTTGAGAGTCTTCGAAAATATAGACCGTCATAGACGCGAAGGGAGAGAAGCCAGCATCATCACGATATGGCCGCTCAGCGCTCAGCGCTCAGCTCCCGTCCATTCGGGTTCAAGTTCCCGCAGTCGTAGACCCGAATTAGTGTTTTGGGGATTCCGTGTTGGATTTTTTACATATTATTTGCTACGTAAATGATCAGGTGGATATTTCGCAATCTCATTTGGTTACTGTAATACTAGATGTCGACTTCGTCGACTGTAACCTTGCTTGTCCAGTCGTTGGTTTCAAGGTTGGTTTTGTTAATATTTAGGAGAAAACGTAATGAGGTTGTCCGAGTCGTTTGCATCTGTTGTACGTGTCATCCAGACCAGTGACCGGTGACCGCTCGCTCTATAATGGTGCCAGCCGCGCGAAGGACCGAGCAGATCTACAACATGTCAACCGCGAATAACTCAGGACCACGTCTTAGCTGCTGATTTTGGTATACAGCAGGTAAGGTATTAGAGGTTGAACAAACTTCTGGCCATTGCAACTTGAGGAGTGAGTACCCGCGGGTACGGGTTTTGCCTTGGGTTTTGCAAGGGTATTGGATGGCTACTGCGACCCTCACCTGACAAACCCGCACTTGCTACTCGTTCGTAGGAAAACGTGGCTGAGATGCGTGAAGTAGGGATAGCCTTGCCATTCCCATGCGTACTGTGTCTGACTGTCTCTGACAGATGCAAGTCGCTCCGTCAACGATTGGAGAATGCCCCGCCTTTGAGGGCGTGATCAAAGTTCATCACTCCGCTGTTGCCACCTTTTATGCCCCTGGTGATCTTTCCGGATCAGGTGGCCTACAGTGTGAGCGAATTCGATCGACTCCACACTTCTTTGGCCACCCCGCCACCAGTTGACTCGAGTTCAATGACAAAAGGCCTGTGGAATGGTATGCAACAGGGCACAGAACGACGAATGGACGCGGGGACGTCTTGATCTTGTGACAGTACAAGTTACGCACACTTGATCATAGCATGCTGCTTGAAGCACGACGGATGTTCGAGGGGTATGTCCGGTCACGACCGATATCGGTGCTGACCCAGGAAACGACTTTCTCGAGCTGACATCGAGTGTGCGGTACTTGCTCGTGGGCATCCCCACACTTTGCGAAAAGTTCTGATCGCGCGTAGTGACACACTAGAGCAGATCGACATCTCCCATCAGCAGATCCACAAGTACTCGGACGTGCGTATCGACCGCACTCTCAGTTCATAATGGCTCGCTGGACTGAACCATGGTACAGACGTTTGAACTCGTGCTCACCCCACGCGACGTCATCAGCGCAGTGAGGCTTGGCAAGATCTCCGCGCTCATTGGAATAGAAGGGTCTGTTTCGTCTCCTCACTTTTCGGTCTCCTCCCTCTGACCGCGCAGCTCTCGGCGCTTTGCGCCAGTTCGCCGCCGCACTCGGCGTGCGCTGGGTCACGCTCACCCACACGTGCCACGTCATCGCCGACTCTTCTGGGCTCTTTGATGGTATCGAGCCACTGCACGGGCTCAGGTGCGCCTTTCTTCCCATCGCCGCGTCTCAATTGAACCGCCGAACCGTTCGCGCAGCCCATTCGGCGAGACTCTCGTGAGATAGCTCGACCGTCTCGGCGTCCTCGTCGACCTCTCGCACATGTCGGACGACACTGCGCTCGCCGCGCACAAAATACCGCGCGCGCCCGTGATATGGAGCCACTCTTCCACCCGCGCGCTGTGCGATATCCCCCGGAACGTGCCGGACGAGGCGCTCCAGCATGTCGGGACCGGCGTGGGACAGCTCAATGGGGTCGTGATGGTACGCGTCCGTCGCACAGAGTGTGCACTAACGTTTGGATGCAAGTCAACTTTCTTCCCGGATTCGTGTCTGAGGACCCGGACCGTGCGGAGGTCAAGACCGTCGCGGACTACGTTGACCATATCGTGAGCGTGGCCGGCCGCGCTCAGCATGTCGCCGCTTCCTCCTCCCACCGCACCTTCCCTTTCGCCCGCCTCCCCTCCTCTAGTAACATGTACTTACTATGTGCTGGTAGCGTTGGTATCGGGAGCGATTATGATGGCATCGACCGCTGCTCAACCGGGCTCGAAGACGTCTCGACCTACCCCGTACTCGTGCGTTCCTGCCACGGCCCCTTTACCGCTTCGCGCTCCGATACCGAGCCTTTGAATTATACGGCTGCAGACGTGGCGCGCGAGGGCGTCGCGCCAGCACAAGACTTATACGAGAAGCGCACGGATATCCCGAAGAAGCACTAAGGCTCTAAACTCCTGTCTGTACTTAAAAGAAGACGGAGCTATGTTTTTCTTGCGATGTATGCTGTTGAGAGTATACGTCATTCGAGTTATAGAGAGGGCTGATAGCTTGACGAGTAGAAACGAAAACGTCCGGCTAATTGTTCATCTTTTGTAGTGGATCAGAACTAGCAAGCGCAAGTCTGTCCCGCGACCTTGAGCCAGCAAACCCTTTCGTCCCTCGGCGCTCTTCCCGGAAGCCAACCACACAGCGCAAGGTTCTATGTCTCGAGGTTTTCGGCATTAGTTAGTGGGTTGGCGGGATTGGCTTGTCAGCGCCGTTCTTCCGCTTGTTCGCAAAGTCGGGGTGGTGAGTACTGGTACGACGTTTCGGGGCTCGCTCTCGCCCTCTCTCCAGCCCCGTTTCCCCCTCCCTCGCCCTCACGTCCGGGTCCAGATAGTCTTTGTGGATGAGAAAAAAACTGACGGCATGAGTAGGCCTCCGGTCAGCGTCACGTGAGGTGAGATAAGCCAGCGGAATCGTAGATCCGATTAGAGAATCGGGCCACGGAAACCGCAACCGCTCTCTCCGGCGTCCCGCGTCCCGCGTCCCGTTCTTTTAATGTTTCCTCTCCCGCCGTTAAACCCCAGCCGCTGTTGTGAACACATGACTCATCCGTCGTCGTGTGACTCGCGGATATTAGTAAGGCAACGCGCAAGCCTGTTTATTACAGGCATTCCAAGATTGTATCCTTCCTCTGTCTCAGATGTATCCCTTGTATGAATAGGAGTAGGCCGCGTCAGCGCGACGCGCAAGCGTAGTATTTTGTGTATTTAAACAGCTAGTTTTGCGACAGGAATCCCAGAATTCTCTCGCCTACTTTCCTGCCGTTTCGAGTTTCCGTTAGTCATCAATAGTCACACGAAGGTGGGCGACATCACACCGCGTCGCGCGCACGCGGGCAAGTCCGTGTCGGTGGAAGGTTCTCAGTTTTCCCGCTCACTTTATTATTATTGATATGCATCTACTGTATTCTGTCTGTTGCGAATGACTACATAATTTTGTGCATTAAAGTGCCCGCCAAAATTTGTCAACGGCTCGTCGGATCCTCAGACTCCGACACCGTATTATTATCCCATCCTGCACTATCATTGACCTGCTTTGGATCCCCCATGTGGTGTTGAACTTGGTCAAACCCGGGCTGCAACACTGATGAATATTCCGCCATCGCCGGATGGGATCCTGACAGGGTTGCACCAGATTTGTTGCCTCCACCTTCGACGTTGGAAGACATTCTCGGCTCCATAGGTCACGGGTCTCGATGCGCCTGATCCCGACGCGCTGCGGGAGACTCTTGGTGTGTGAGTAGAAAAGCTTAAGGTTTCCAGACCCAACGCATTAACGACCAGTTACGCACTCGCTATCGCAAAGCTAAGGTCGAGACCGATACTCGGCCTCAAATGCGGTCCGACTCGTTATTATTTTGGGCGTGACACAACCTAAACCGCCCCTTATATTGAAAAGTGCAGATCTTGTAAGTTGCTGGCTAGGTATCGGGTATTGCCTTACTCGATAGATACCAAAATGACCTTGCACCATAGGTGGTGCATTTCAATCGATGAAATTTGTGGCCAGTGCTTCAAACCGAGGGACGCGTCGATCTTGGGAGTAGACGTGCCGACGCGGACATGGGGACGGAACGTGTTTGGGCGGTGGTCTTCGTAACAAATTTGTCTCATGGATAATTATTGTCCAGGAAAAGTGCTCATGCTGTCTTGGTCTTAGTGTCAATCGTTACTACAGTACAGTAGTATATCTCCATCAACTACCCCTTATTCGCTGCGGATTATTCCTATTTTGCGCGGCGCGCGGGCTATTCCTGAAGCCATAGATCGGCCGATAAATATTCCCAGAATGCTTGCATGCAATGACGCACGTCTGGCGCTGTGTTTTCATTTAGCCCGCACCGCCAGGTTCTGCGGAGTCAGGAAGTACGGACAGCAGGCGCAGGAAGTCAGGCGTCCCAACACCTGTGACCTACAGGGCCGACAGTCAGTCAGCCATCGTCGAAAGTGAAGCTTGGCGGGACTGACAGGATCCCATCCCTCAATGGCGGAGAATCCATCAGTGTTGCAGCCCGGGTTCGAGCCGTATGTGATGTCAGTGGGGCCACTCTTGCCTGGACCGTACAGCCAGGGGTTAAGGAAGCCGAGCGTGGCCTTGCCTTCCGAGATTAGGTAGTCATTAAGCAGTGAGATCACGCTTGCCACGATCTGTACATTGGTGGTCAAGCCGGATGTACGACCCAGATAGGAGGGAGGACAGAGGACAGAGAGAGACGCACAGGCGTGGAGGCACTTGTGCCCTGCCCGAGATACAACTGGCCCTTGACGTAAACCGGGTATCCCAGAGCCTGGGCGGAGATGTCGGGAATTCCCCGGCTCGTAGCGCTGCACCAATTACGAAGTAAGTAAGAGTCAGATCAGGTCAGAAGGAAATGCACTTGTAGTTGCCTTCATACTGGTTGCCAAGGTGCTGCAGGAATGTGCTCACGGCCTGTTCCTGGTACTCGGGGCGTTTAAAGAAGTTCGAGAAGCCCCCCCCGGAGATGCTTGCCGCGAACTCTGGTTCGAGGCCCGTCGTCCCACCGACGGCTGTGACATAGGGACCTGCGAAAGTACAAGGTGTGGTGAGTGACCCGTTCTGTACTTCTCCCGAGCTGAGAAAGAATGCCACACGTACAGGTTGCGGGGAAGCGCGTGTAGAACCGGACGGAGCCGTCCTCGGTCACGCAGTCCCCTTTGCCGACGCCGTCGTCCCCAGTCGAGATGAGCACGCTGACGCCACGTGCGCCGAGCATACCAAACTGGCTGCACACGTACGTTGCATATTCCTCCGGAATAACCCTCTCATCCATGATGTACGATATGCTGATCGTCCGCGGGATATTATCCTCCTCGAGGATGTAGCGGAGCCAGGACACAAACCAATCGGTCTTGCCCTCCGGCCCGCGGCCGACACTGTAGAATATTACCGGGGTCGGATACGTCATGGCCACAGCATACTGGGTGTCGAGGTTCGACTCGCCCGCGGGGTTGGTCGGGTCGTATCCCCCACCGTTGACCTGTACGACGGTGAATGTCGCTTCAGTCCCGTCGGAGCGATATTCGGACATGAACGTCGCCAGGTCCTCTGGGTTCGGGTACTCATTTAGAATTCCCACAATCCCGAGCGCGTTCCGGTCCGCAGCAGCAGGCGTATATTCGGTCGTCTTGTAAATGTAGCGCAGAAACGATGGCGTGGTGTCTTCGTCGTCATCGTAGCGGCTCGACAGCACAGTCACAGGCTCTCCTGATACCGTCTTCTTCAACCTCGCTGTCGCCCGGCCGGACCGCTTGCGCGGCGACTTCCGCTGCGTATGCGGGGCGGAAAAGCACGTCGTCGGCACCACAGTCTGCACGAGCCTGTGCAGTGCAGCCGGAAGAGCGTAGCCAACCGTGCGGATGACGGTCTCATTTGTCTCGACATGCCTGTAGAGCTGATATGATGCGCCAAGGAGAGCGTTGGCCTGCATTATGGACACGCCACTGAGAGTCAGCGTGGTGCCGCCGTGTGTCATCGAGACGGACGAGGAGGGCACCCCGTGGTATTTGAGCCAGGAATTGACGAATTCGAGGGTTGCTGGGGGAGGAGAGACAAGCTCCGCAACCTGCTCCTTGGATAAGTATTTGCCATATCTACATTAAGCAGCAACACTCGTGAGCACAGGCACGAGGGGAGTGGCGGAGAAGACGCGCCTTGGATTGTTTGGGTCGCTGACCTGGTATAGCGTGTCAATCAAAGCGTTCTCGCGGTGGGCCTTGAGTGCAACGTAGAGGTCGATGGTGGTGCCGCTGAGTGGATTGCCAAGGCTCTCCCAGTTCTCCGGGACGGCATTCCAAGAGTGCTTGATACGCATGTCGTGCCAACGTGGTGAGAAGGGCTTCGCTAGACTGCCGAGGAGAATAGCAGCAAGGACGGAAGTCACAGAGATCAGATGGTGGCGCATTACTACAGGGGTCACCGGGAGGGTCTCGGCAATACACTGGCAGTACGTTGGTGAGGATGCCGGAAATGTGAGGGCTTTTATGGTGCATTTCTACATCATGATGGGGACTCGGGAGTAAAGGTACGGTAAGAGTGTTTCGATGCTTTTACCCTCGACGGGGATTGAATTTTGAATTGCCAGTGAGAGAGCCTTGGTGAGGACAGATACGAATGAAGTACTACCCGAAGCCTCTACAACAAACCTGAGATCTGAGATCTGAGAGCCCGTTCAGTACATATCCTGTCGCGGCATCAACCAAAAAGTGCGCCCGAGAGTCTTCGAAATAAGACGCAAAGGGAGAAGCCAGCATCATCACGACATGACCGCTCAGTTCCCGTCCATTCAAGTTACCGCGGTCGTAGAGCCTGATTAGTGTTTTGGGGATTACAGCAAGTTTCGTTGTAACCAAGGTTGTAACGATAGCCTGAGGCGGTTTGTCCGAGTCGCACCGCTTATTTGTACCCCTTTGTTTGACACTGTTCGACCGAGGTGCTATGGCACCATAGTGCTAACTAGCGCTCACTAGTACCGCTCATGGTTCGCATCAGACAACCCCCATCCAAGCCCTCATCGCCTCAATGACCATTGAATTGTAATAGTAAGTGACCCCAACAGTCACATGAAGTCGCTCCTGCGATTCTGTTAACGTCAAGTCCGGCTGTTCTTCGATACGGCCCTAGAGAAACTACCAATGATGTCAAGCGTCAAGCTCATGAGAAAGAGGAAATAGACAGGATCTACCGATAGCTTGATCCATTAAGAATTCGAGGACTACCATCTACTGTCCTCCTTCGTTCCACATCTCCCGTATGCCGGTGAAGAACACACAAACGCCGAGTAGTTCACTCACTGATCCCTGTGATCTTCCGGATTGTCTCGTACTGGTATCCGCTGATAATGGCAAGGCGTGATGCCACCCTCTTGAGTTCTGCGGAAATGTATCATCTCATATGCAATGTAGGGCCCCCAGTAGGGGACAGGTACAGTAGCCACCCGAAGTCCCGAACCACATCGACTCGGACAGCACTCGGACTGGATCTTAGCAATCGGCAAGCCGGCTTGTGTGTGGGGTGCAAAGAAGCGGTGCGTTACAATGAAACTTGCTGTAATCCCCAAAACACTAATCAGGCCCTACGACCGCGGTAACTTGAATGGACGGGAACTGAGCGGTCATGTCGTGATGATGCTGGCTTCTCCCTTCGCGTCTGTATTTCGAAGACTCTCGGGCGCACTTTTTTGTTTGATGCCGCGCGACAGGATATGTACTGAACGGGCTCTCAGATCTCGGATCTCAGGTTTGTTGTAGAGGCTTCGGGTACTATCATGTACGGTGGGATGCAAAATCGATCAGAGTTGCAAAACACGGTTTTTTTAAGAGATCGGAAATCCTTCAGCTTTGATCCTTCTTGATACAATAGATAGGTATTAACCCTCAACGAATCTCACACAAGATCTCACAAGAAAAGGTGATTATTGTATGTCTTTCTCTTGCGATTTCATGATCACTGTGCAGAAAAGTGAGGACCTGAGAAAAGTCATCTTGGCTGAACCTGTCATTGCACCACGATCCTGTCAGTCCCGCCCAAGCTTCACTTTCGACGATGGCTGACTGTGGGCCCTGTAGGTCACAGGTCTTGGGACGCCTGACTTCCAGCGCCTGCTGGCCGTACTTCCTGACCGCGGCGGTGCAGGCTAACTGAAAGATAGCGCCAGACATGCGTCATTGCGTGCAAGCGTTCAGGGAATATTTTTCGGCCGATCTATGGCTTCAGGAATAGCCCGCACGGCGCGCGAACCAGGAATAACCCACAGCGAATGAGCGGTAGTTGATAGACACTGTAGTGTAGTAACGATTGGCACTGAGACCAAGACAGCATGAGCACTTTTCCCGGACAATATTGATAATTTCCTATGAAATAAATTCATCACGAAGACCAAGGCGCTCAAACATGTGTCCCCAAGTCCGCGTCGACACGTCTTAAGGTCAGCGCGTCCCTCGGGCTCTCTAGGTTTGAAGCACTGGGTACAAATTTCGTCAGTTACAGTGCACCTTAGCACTCACTACCTATGGTGCAAGGTGAGTCTGGTATCTAACGTAAAGCAATACCCTTGGCAATACCTAATACCTAGCCAGCGACTTCTACGCTTTGCAATATAAGGGGCGGTTTAGGTTGTGTCAAGCGCCAAAGAATAACGAGTCGGATTACTTTTTTGTTGAATCATTTGTATATCCAGGACAATACGTATACAAGACCAGTCTTCAACTACAGAAGTAGCGAAAATTGAGTCGTAACAAGGTAGGCTGAGAATCCACGTGCACCGAGTGGTAAGGTACGGCAAATAGTTTACATGAAACTAGAGGGCCACCTTCCAGAGGAAAGCCGGGTCGCCTGCTATGGGCATTAAAGGGTCGGAACCGTCAAAGGTATAAAACACCACAGAGCAGAACTGTAGCCTTACGAGAGGGGTCGTGGTGATCCTCGGATACGCCGTCTCCTTTCGGCCAACCCTTACTTTTCCCGTCGCCTCGCCCTTCCCTCGCCCCACTCGCCTCCCCTCTAGTAATAGCGGTCACGGTCACGGTATACTTACAGTCCCGACCGGATCCCGTCTGCAACCACAGTTCATTCTCTGGGGTCTCGCTTGCTTCAGCTGGGTTCAATCGAGAGCGTTTCCGAACAGTCGACGATCGCACAGCCTTCCGGCTGTACCTTCTTTAGTCGTGAAGTTCTTGGATGTATTCCGGTGCGGGGTGGACCCACAACATCTGCGTTCCCTTGAGAGGGGTCCGCGGGGTTCGGTAGGGGATTGGTTGAGGGTTTGGGGATGGTGTCGAGGATGGGCGATCCGCGCCGTTAGGCGGATGCATAACAAATGTGGCCGACTGACGAGTCGGTGGTGGTGGTGGTAAAGACACTAGGCCTGAGACGAAATGATGGTAGATGCCCCATAGTACGAGACTATAGCCCTTAGGGCACTACAACGACCACGGCCAAAGGAGATGGTGGTAGTACGAGGTCAAGAAGGTCCAGCTGGAGTCGGACAACATTTGGGGCTGGTCATCGGTTTCGACCTTACCTTTGTGATGGCGAGTGCGTAACTGGTCGTCAATGCGTTGAGTCTGGAAACCGTAAACCTTTCTACTTGGCATCTTCCCGTCGAAAGTGGAGAGGCAGCAAACTGGGTGGAACCCTGTCAGGATCCCATCTAGCGACGGCGGTGCCGCAGCCTGGGTTCAACACCACATGGGGAATCCAAAGCAGGTCAATAATAGTGTAGGATCAGACAATACGGTGTCGAAGTCTGACGGGTTCGATGAGCCGTTAGCAAGTTTTGGCGGGCACCTGAATGCAAAAAATTGTTCAGTGATTTGCAACAGTCTGCCAACAAACCGAGGATACAGTATGGAGATCAATAATAATACAAAGAGGACAACTGGAACCGACACGGACTTGCCACCGCGCGCGCGATGCGGCTGGGGTTTAGCGGCGGGAGAGGAAACCGGGAGCGGATGCCGGGCCTCGCTTATCTCACCTCACGTGACGCTGACCAGAGGCCCGCTCATGCGCTGTGTCGGTTTTTTTTCTTCCACAAAGACTATCTGGACCCGGATGTGAGGGCGAGGGAGGGTGAAACGGAGCTGAAGAGTGTGTCAGAAAGCGAGCCCCCAAACGTTGTACCAGTACTCACCACCCCGCGTTTGCGAACAAGCCACCGCAAGCCAATCCCGCCAACGCACTAACCAACCCGAAAACTCCGAGACATAGAACCTTGCGCTGTGTAGTTGACTTGAGCCCCAAGGGACGAAAACGGCTTGCTGCCTCCAGGTCGCCGGACAGACTTGCGCTTGCTAGTTCTGATCCACAAAAGATGAACAATCAGCTGGACGTTTTCGTTTCTACTCGTCAGGCTATCAGCCCTATGAGTTGAAAGACATATACTCTCAACAGTATACATCGCAGGAAATACATAACTTCGTCATCTTTTAAGTACAGACAGGAACTTAGAGTCTCAGTGCTTCTTCGGGATATCCGTGCGCTTCTCGTATAGGTCTTGTGCTGGCGCGACGCCCTCGCGCACCACGTCCTCCGCACCTGCGAATACAGGGAGGAAGTTACCCCCTGTAGTTCGTCAGCAGACCATCCGCAGCTGTATAATTCCGCGACCTACAAAGTTTCGGTGTCAGAGCGCGAAGCGATAATGGGGTTGAACGTACGAGTACGGGGTAGGTTGAGATATCTTCAAGCCCGGTTGGGCAGCGATCGATGCCATCAATCGCTCCCGATGCCAACGCTACCAGCATATAAGTACATGTTATTAGAGGAGAGGAGGCGGGCGAAAGGAAAAGTGCGATGGGAGGAGACGGAGACATACTGAGCGCGGCCGGTCACGCTCGTGATATGGCCAACGTGGTCCGCGACGGCCTTGACGTCCGCACGGTCCGGGCCCTCAGACACGAATCCGGAAGAAGGTTCACCTGCATCCAAACGTCAGTACGCACTCTGTGCGAAGGACGCGTACATACTACATACCATCACGACCCCGTCGAGCTGCTCCGCGCCAGTCCCGACATGCCAGAGCACTTCGTCCGGCACGTTCCTGGGGATATCGCGCAGCGCGTGGGTGGCTCCATATCACGGGTGCCGCGCGATATTTTGAGCGCGGCGAGCGCAATGTCGTCCGATGTGTGCGAGAGGCCGACGAGGACGCCGAGACGGTTGAGCTCCCTCATGAGTCTCGCTGAATGGGCTGCGCGAATGGTTCGGCGGTTCAATTGAGACGCAGCGATGGGAAGAAATGCGCACCTGAGCCCATGGTGCAGCGGCTTGACAACGTTGTGGTACGTGCGGGTGAGTGTGACGTAGCGCACGCCGCGTGCCGCGAACTGGCGCAACGCGTCGAGAGAGTTCCCCAGCTGGTGGCTCGTGTGCGTGCTGCACGATCAGAGGGAGGAGACGAGACAGACCCTTCTATACCAACGAGTGCGGAGATCTTGCCACGCTTCACTGCGCTGATGACGTCGCGTGGGGTGAGCGCGAGTTCAAACGTCTGTACTATAGTTAAGTCCAGCGAGCCATTATGAGCTGAGAGTGCGGTCGATACGCACGTCGGAGTACTTGTGCACCAGCTGATGGGAGATGTCGATCTACTCTAGCGCGTCACTACGCGGGATCAGTAGTTTTCGCGCACATATTTTGCCAAATGTGGGGGTGCTCACGAGCACGTACCGCACACTCGATGTCGGCTCCAGAAAGTACTTTCCTGGGTCTTGACCGATATCATTCTGACATGGCGTGTATACGGACTTGTACGTAGGAACGATGAGAGACTTGGTGGATGGAAACGCAATGGGTATGCGGGATAGATGGAAACGCACCAGAAAACCCGCCCACACGTCCCGCGCGCGGACGAGAGATGTCGACGTGTCCAAGTATATAAGGGCGTTGGTTCTACCACATTGCACCATACAGTATACGCAGAGTGCACGCGCCACGGCAGATCGACGCGCCCGTCCTGCCGTCATAACCACCGGTACGAAAGTCCGCCAGGAGACAGCAGGAAGGAGCGCCTTTTATTTGGTTTTATTTATTCTGGAAATAAACTGACCATTTATTGACACCATCACCTTTGTGACTCTGATTGGTACACCTTGGTGCTCGTGGCTTTGCATATGTGAATCCTTGTCTCCATCGTCCCAGCCGTCTCGGCTGCACCTGTCCTACTTTGGCTTGCTTCCTACCTGTGCAGAGAGATCCCGACCTAAGTCAAGTACATCACCTCTCGTGCGAACCCCGAACACCAAATATGATTCTCCTTGGCTCCCACAGTAGGCGCTACAGAGAGCACTGCTCGTAGCGGGTTCTACGTTCGGCTGGGTAACGCACAACCATGACGATAACACGAGGCCCAATGGTGTTGTGGCCCTTCAACCTCGCCCGTCGCATGGGTGATACCCGCTCAGGTTAGACATTCGTTGACACGGAAGCCAACCTGTGTTTGTAGGGTCAGTAGCTGAGGCGGAAAGGAATGGCGTGTTCTTTTTGTTCTTTTTCGAACCCACTTTTGTGCGCCGCGTTATGAAGCCCTATGTAGTACGTAACTTACTTTTATCTACGGACCGAATGACTACCGATTTCTTCCCATACGTTCCTCCCTCCGATAGATAGCTCCTGTGAACTCCCATGTCCCTGTGGTCGGGGGTTAGGTGTTGATTCCTTTGTTCCTATCGTGCCCACCCGTTGGCCTATTCCTCGTCCCTTATTGTACGATTATGGTCCTGAGGACTCACGGAGAACGGAATGCCAAGCCTTTCGCATGTCTATTTGTGATACTAGTACTGCACGTCTCAACCGTCTGATGGACCCCTCGAAAGGCCGTCGCGGTTACATATGTCCTAGTACTGGGAGCCTCTAGCCCGACAATTCTGATACGACGGTATGTCGACACGTTCGTGTCTGACAGAATTCCTACTCACCTTCTGTGCCTGCAAATCTCCCAGGCACCATTCCCATAAGACACACATAGACTCCACCTGGCACTTCCTTGAGAGCTCCGACTCATGGTTCTAGTTTGTGGTCCCCGCTCACCTCCTGTTAAACACATGAGAAGTGCGATACGTGCTCGTTATTATCCCCACGGACCCCAGCAAGCCCTACCTCGAGAACTAGCTCGGGAAAGAAATGTCAGAGCAGTGACACATATGATTCCCCTCCTTTGCGTTCTCCGACTCACGCACAATGTTGCTCGGGCCCCTACATGTCGCAACCAAGGTCGCAACACGGATCTTTCTCTTGGCCTCACGTGTGTCGGCATGTAATGATGAAGCACATGATCTACGACACCTGTGCATGAGAAAGAAGCAGGCCGCGCCATACACTCATCTCGCACTCGTGCATTGAAAACTGGAGCGCTCCGTCGAATTCTGTTACCAAACACGCGCAATGATAGATATTGCTCCTTCATATAAAACGGCCCTTGTCTTTTCACTTGAGCACAACTTGCGTCCCCACAACCCTCGCAGACTCCTCACACAACCATGAAGCTAGCTCTCCCTTACGCTCTCGCTGCTGCCGTCGTCGCTCCTCGTGGCGTGGCAGCTTGGGGTACTCTTGGCCATCAGACAACCGGGTAGGTGTGTTCCACGAAGATTCTCTGGCACACGCTGACCGCCAATTCGAACGCAGTTACGTCGCGATGCAGGTTCGTCCAAGTCACCATGGTCGGTTATGCGCGAATATGGCTGAACCGCCGCCCCACCTGCTTTTTTCAGTTCCTCACGCCAAACACGTTGTCCACCGTCCAGTCGATTCTCGGGTCCACTTTCACTTCCTCCCTCGGGCCTGCGTCCACCGTGCGTGTGTCAAAGATACATTCGGGTCGTTTGGCGACTAACCGACGGAATAGTGGGCGGATACCGTGCGCTCTCAGACGGCGTTCAAATTCACCGCGCCGTACCATTTCATCGATGCAGAAGGTAAGTCCCTGTCCCCGTTCGTATATGCACGTCCACGCACCCGGACTATTAGATAACCCCCCGAGCTCCTGCTCTGTCGATCTCGCGCGCGACTGCGGCACCAGTGGCTGCGTTGGTAAGTCGCGTCCCTCCAGCAGTCAAGTGGTGTACATCGTCGACGTCTAACGCGTTGCGCGATAGTTAGCGCCATCCAGAACTACACCAACCGTGTCCTGACGTGAGTGTTCCGCTTCAACAGTGGTGGGCACATTTCCTGACATACCCCTTCATCGTAGGCAAACGGACGCGACGCAGGTCCAGCAGGCTCTACTCTTCATCAGTTAGTGGCCGATATTCCATCGTACCATCGTCCATCGCACAAGTTGACAACGACTGCTCCTCCCACAGCGCACTTCATTGGCGACATTGGCCAGCCATTGCATGACGAGGTCCGTAGACTTCGCGGAATTTTGACATGGAAGACCTAACGGACGTACCGTGGCTCACAGGCACTGGCACTCGGAGGAAACGATATCTCCGCAGTTTGCTCTGGTTCTTCTACGAACCTCCATGCAGCCTGGGGTAAGCTTGGCCTTCGTTCCCTAGCCCCATCAGCACGGTTGACCATCCTATCTCTATGTAGACACCGGTATACTCACCAAGAACGTCAACGCGCTCTACGGCGGCAGCGCGCAGACCTGGGCTAACAATCTCGCCTCTCGCATCACGGTAATACACCCTACTGCACCCTTTTCTTTCCGTCGACATGTCCTGACTGCCGCCGGTGCCACAACAGAGTGGTGCATACGCGTCGCAGGCGGCTGGGTGGGTCAGCAACATCAACCAGGCTGCACTCAGTGGGACCGGGGTCCCACTGAGCTGGTCCCAAGAAGCCAATATCTACGATTGCGTGAGTAGCCCGATCCTTTATGTTCCATGTTCAATGCAAATAACAACTCTTCTTCTTTTGGTACTCCCTAGTCCACGGTGTTCAGCTTTGTGACTGGCCAGGACCTATGCACTGGCACGTACTTCACCAATGCTATTCCGGTCGTACGTTTCCCGTTTCCTCCTCCCAATGTGCGACGCAGTTCACATAAACGCGGGTATCACAGATCGACCTCCAGATCGCTAAACAGGGATACCGACTTGCCATCTGGCTCAACACCATCTTCGGATAAGGGACGATGTCAATTGTCAATTGTTTTTGTTCACAGTTTCGATTTTCTTGTACCAATCTCGCCCGCGGATGGCCGTACCATCGGACGGCGACCCATTACTGTAACTTGTTGTAATTCCGCAAAACGTGTTTATCTGAGTTCGTTTCAGCGGCCGTTGTCGTTTTTTCTTTCCGCATTGAAAGAACTTCATGGATGGCGTACTAAACAAACTGCAACCGACAACGTGTTGATGAGTTAATTTTTGGCGCTTTCCCCTACGAAGAGCGCGATGCCTGGTCCGGGGCGCGCCGTATGTTTCTGCTTTCTGAAGACGGTCATGAAACGGAAGGACGTTAGGCGAATTTGTGTGGTGGGTGGTGTGTGTAGCCAGCGAGACGAAGAGCGGGGAATAAGGGAGTTCCGAGTGGGCCAGTCAGATGAGTAACAGCAGATGCGCAGACGGGTAACAGCAACGTGTAATCGCCTAGCGACCAATAAGACAGCGGATGATGATCATAGCGGTAAGCATTATGCTATCCAGTAGCAATTAAAGAGGACTGCTGTTCTGTTCTCAAAAAGCGATGGATCAAATGTACCCAAGGGGTTCGAAACTGTATAGCAGAATTATGTGTTAGTTGAACTACGGCAACATAAATGCATACACCTCAGTCAAGGCTTCGTCCAAACTGAGGTGAGTAGCAACCATTTCAGAAGTGCGACAGCAGAAGCTGAGGCTTGAGCTGAGGTGTACAGTACTTACCATACAACACACCATCATATTACATTAAGTGCATTACATCTTAATGTTTGTCCCGACTGAGCCTGTACCGTAGTGCTCGGCGTGCCCAGCGAGGTTGTCTATATGCAAAGAACAAGATATCAATTATCCAGATCGCGTTCAACTCTGTACTCTATAAGGGTGGGGAGTGAAAACGCTGCCTACGCTGCACGGAAATAAGACAGCCAACTATCAAGAGGTGAACCAGTTAGCAAACATTCGAAAATGTGCACAACAGAAGCGCACCAGGTCATCGTCCAGACGGTACGTAAAATAGCGTTATGACGCGAACAGGTGCGCACGCAGCGGTAGCGTACAGTTGGCCAGCGAAGCAAGCACTTCATGCACGCCAACGCGCAACGCTCCCGAGCAAGAACAATACTCCAACGCCCTGCCATGACGCGCTTCCCGATGACAGAGCCGGGTTGATGCGCACGCGCCTGGTTGATAGCGTACAGACCCGTCGCGCCAAGCGCACCGGCTCCAATGACGCGGCATGAGAGGCAATCAGCAGGGCGCGGGAGCTGGCTCGCACCGGCTGCACTGGTGCTGTTGCTGTTGCCGGCGGGTGAAGCCTGATGTAGGGATGTAGTCATTTTGTAGCGACGATTGTCGTCGTGTCGGCGCGGATTGTAAAGGAGGCGGGGTAGGGGAACGAGCGGCCTTCTGGAAAATGTGCGCAGGAGGTTGGAGGCTTGCGAGGCGCAAGGCGCAAGGCGCGGGAGAAGGGCGAAAGGACGCGACGCGCGTTGGCAGCTGACTCGGAGGCACATCCGTTCCAGCGGCGCATTCAAATTTGTCTATGCGCGCCTATAATGAGCGCTTCATCGCGAAACGAAACCGTATGAACCGTATGACATGTATGCCACGTGTACTACCGTAATTTACGTATACTGCAATGCGCAAGATCGGAGAGAGCAGGGTCGCGTGGTAAAAATTTACTGCACCGCCCTCGCATACAGTACCCAAGAACCGGGGAACGCCACGACATTGTCACTGTCCGTCGTGGGCCCGACGACGCCCGGCGGAGGTCGGCGACGACCTGACTCGGGCGCGCTCGAATCCGGGCTGCACTCATGCGCCGCCTCATGCGTCATAGGCAGCGCTGGGTACCGGGCGTAATGTGAGCAATCCGCGCATGCTGGCGGGAACAAGTAATCTCTAAGAGTTAGAGGGCTTTCTCACCTCCATTGGACCCGCTGCCGTCGCTAGGTGGTCCCATATGGCGCCCGCTTCGGACGCAATCGAATTGGGAACGAGCTCATCCGATAATACGCTCTTTCCTATTTCGGGACTCGGTCTCCTTGACCACCGACGGATCTACCCTCAGGTGAGCGTGTTTCTGTCCACCTTTAGGAGACAGACGGCGCCACAAGTGCTAAGACCCGTAGCAGCCTGGTTGTCGGACACCTCGAATTTCTCTTGTCCGATCCCTACAAAATCAGGCGTGCACCATCTAGTACCACTTTTTAACATGCTCCAGGTGTTTTTGAGATGAAAATCCTATTGTGTCGCAAAGAATGAGAATTGGCTATTTGTCACGCTTGCCGACTGTCCGACATCGGACAACCAGGTGCTGTCCGAACACCGGGTAAGGGACAGTACTCCGTTCTGAAATGTATGGCTTCCGCGGCTGACCCGACTCGTCTGTTTCCTGCGTATTTTCGGGTCTGTATAGTATCAAATGCTACGCTTCCCCAGTCCTGGTATCGACGGATCGGCGAAGTGCAGTCACGAGCTCCTCACAGCACCGTGAGACTACATCATCCATGCTCAGCTGCGAGGCCTCGATGATCACAAGGCCGGGGAGTACCGCCGAGCCTTGCTCGACATCGTCGTCCTGTCGCGTTTTTCCATCAGTTCATGCACCTCAGGAGGAATGGGGAAGGGCGCACCTGCGAACATGGAACGATGCGCGTCAGTGTACGCGGGATAAACGAGGTTGTCGAAATATCCGGGCGGGTCCTTCCAAAATGATCCCTCTGAACTCATTTGTTCTCGACAAGGTCAAAGTCGACGCGCGAGGGTGGACGAGGGCGAAGGAGGAAGGATGGGCATAAGGGACATGGTTTCGAAACAAGTGCCGACGTAAAACTTACCAGCGGTCGCATATCCTGAACGCACTGACCTCCGTTCCTTTAGTACGTCATATGGCACACGAATGAATATCCTAGCGTCGAGGGTATCGACGACCTCCTAGGAAGCAGAAGAGGTGCGGTCAAATTGCGAGGCGAAAGGCACCGCTATCACCAGGACGGCAGACGAGATATACCGTACCGGATCCCAGTACAACAAGAAGCCATCCACAATTCCCCATACAACGCGCACACCAGACGCAGCCTCGACCTCCTTCTGCACGCGCGAGATTTCCTCCTTGCAGCGCGTGGCGAGAGACTCGCCGAGCTGGATGGGCTTCTGTTCGTTTAGGTGGTCGTGCGAGGAGTGGTCATCCGGTATGCGCGCGGTGCGTTTGACGGTGCGTAGGAACTCGCGCAAGCGCGGCCAAGCAATCGCCGTCGGAGCAGAGTCCCAGTCCTGTCCGAACGTGGGATGTATCGGTAACGTTGCTTCGGGCTGTGCCAATCAGATATGATGAGTCGGAGTAAAAAGGAGCGGCATCGAGGTTGGCGCGTACGGGGGTAAAATCCTGCGTGGGCGATAGAAGCGGAAACGAGTCGGATCAGCCGCATGGCGCGGCAACGCGAGATAAGTGTAGTGACGGTACAGTACATCTTGATGGATGATGAAGCTGTCCGGGATAATGTTCCGCAAATGCTTCGCAAGCGTCGTCTTGCCAGAGCAGGTTGCGCCGCTGCGATGGTGGTTTAATTGATCAGACTGGATGCGCCGAACAATATGGGGGTAGTATGGATAACGAACCCGATGCCCACGAGAATAACGCGGGTCTTTGCCGACGCTTGGACTTGCTCTGGCGCGTTTTCGAACACTTCACGAGGGCTCGAGGTAGATTCTGGTGACATTGTCAATTAAGTCCACAAAAGAGAAGCGGCAATATGGGCAGGGCAGGGGGAAGAGCGGTGATTACTGTAGATGTTGACGCCCAACAACTCATGTCCAGTGGCAATTTTACCGATGAGTTCAACTTACTATTTTGCTTCTTCTCTCCGACTGCTGTGACATGTTTCAAAAATCACTTGGATACACGTTTCTTTCATGAAAGAAAAACCGCGCGGATAACAAGCATCAGTTTTTTTTAAATGTGCAGATCCCATTTATAGTTTGTCCGTCAAGTCAAGAAGCGGCGGTCGTGAAGCCCAAGACTAGGGAGCATTTCGTGCTTTCTGCTGTTCTTTCATTTCCCTGGCAATGTTTCTCCTTGAATTTGACTTACTCGTCACCGCATTATTAACGCCTCATTTCCGCCCCTTCCAGCTTCCAGTGTCACAGTACTTGTTGATGGTGCTCTGCTCTTTGCTCTCTGTCCAGCTAATGCGCCGACAATTCGTGTGTTGAAGTAGCCGTTTATACCGACTCAGAAATTGACATCGTGCTGCTGGCGTACTCGTAATTACCGCGCGACAGGCTCATGTCGGGGTCGTCATCTTCCTTGTTTCAAGTTGGTCTATGGACAATGACTTGAAACTGAAACTCTACCTGATATCCCCTGGCGCAACTTCTCGGTTGCCCGTTGGTAGGCTTCCTTCGCACCCAACTCGCCCCTTTCATGCATCTCCAGAATTCGACCACACCCCATTCTTTTAGTGTGGTTATCGCATTTAGATGGGCAATTGGCATACCCCAGTCCGCGCTCCTCAATTGAGTCTTGATGAACTACAGTAAAAAAAATTGCCAAAGCTTCCCATAGTTTCGCCATACGTGCCGTAAATGAACTCAACCAAGACGCATTTCAATCTGAACCTTTTTTGTCTGTTTTTTTTATTCAAGCTTTTACAGTAACGGTGTGCGGTGATTCTGTGCCCAATTCAGAGAAGAAATCCACGGCCACGCCTAAGGGTACAACTTCTCTAGCGCGATAGTCGGGCAAAAGAAAGAACATGACTGGGCATACTCTGTATTACCCCGACCGATAGGCTAAGTGCTCCCTTGCCTCACTTCGCTTACAGCAACCTTGTCCCATTGACTTTCCGACGACCTAGAGCACCCCACTAACTCAATGAAGCCAGAATTATTACACCTCTTAACTTAGACACCTCTTTGCTTAGACCGGTCCGTTGCAAACGGGAATGTACAGACATGCGTTCATGGCGTGGTCGCCATTAGCGCCGTTAACTAGGCAATTTGCAACACAACACGGGAAGTCGTAACTTACCCCTGCTTGGCCATCAGTCCTCTCCTGAGTCCTGCGACCGCTGCTGTCACGGCAACGCCGTGCCGTATCCCAACTGGTCGAGCTAATGGTGCTGCTGACAGCCAATCATCGTCGCTCCAGCCAATTCAGGCCCAAAAAGGGGTCGTGTTTGGTATAGTACAGTTACACACGTCAGAGTGTCAGAGGAAACTCAACAGAGCATATTCAGTTTTCTAAATGTTCGCTGAGGTGACTTGCCAGTGTCGACGATAGACATAGCTTGTGCAAAAAAGGAGCGGTCGTGAACAGAAGCCCCGGAAACGGTTTGCATATGGGGCTGATAGATATACGTCAAGACAAAGTCATTTGTCCACGCGAGGTATCAGGTATCCCAACGCACGCCACCACCAGGAACGGAATGAGCTCGAGGGGAGCATGCCAGGAGCACCCTTTCCATTGCGGGACGCGGTTGCATCTCGGCGAGCCGCCCAGGGATTGGGTTCTTCGGCGCTATTGGCGCCCGTGATGCAGCCTCGATCACGGGCAAACGGGTATCTCAACATAAAACGCTAACGAAAACTCGAGGCTGCCTCTGACAAGCTCCCCCCTCCATTCGCCCTGCTTGTGCCCCTCCACGGCTACAACATCGTGCTTCAGACCGTCCCCACACACGATTCGCGTTGTGATCGATGGTTACTCGGTGTTCGGATGAGTCATTGGATCCGCTTGCTCGGGCCCTGGCGCCTCCGGAGGATGAGACGCCAGAGCACCGTGCCATGCGCGAAGCCAAGGAGACCGAGGCGCGGCGCGTGAGCGAACGGATCGATGAACAGATTAGAATAGAGAAGCAGGCGGATTCGCGCAAGAAGCTTCCAGTGAAGGTGCTCATGCTGGGTCAGGTAGAGAGTGGTACGTCCGCCATCCCCCTCCTGTTAGTGCGGGCTTACTAACCCAGCCTTGTAGGGAAGTCCACGACGGTAAAAAGTCCTTCTGTGTTCCCACCTTGCGCGATTTAGATGTGTATTCACCCAATCCCCTCATCACGCAGTCTTCCAAATGTCGTACACCCCCAAGGCGTGGGAGGAAGAGAGAATGTCGTGGCGCACCGTCATCCATCTCAACCTCGTCCGCTCTGTCAACACGATCCTCGATGCGCTCGAGCACGCCCCCGAGACCGCCGTACGGGTGAACCTTCTCCGGATGCGTCTCAGTCCGCTGCGCCGTGTACAGCGCGACCTCGAGACGCATCTTGGGCTTGCCGAGGGCGAGGAGGTGCACGCGGCTTCCGAGGCGGGGATCTTTCGGCGGCCGGCGGAGGTCTGCGTGCGATCGCGGAGCGGTTGGGCTGCCGCGCTCAGTCGTGCGAAGCAGCGCGCGAAGAACCCGGGGAGGCGCTCGCCTGCAGACGAGGCGCTGGAGGTCATCCTCATGTCCCGTGATGACATCGCCGCGCTATGGGGTGATGATAGTGTCCGCGCAGCGCTAGAGATGCGTAACGTGCGCCTAGAGGACAGGTCTGGATTGTGAGCGACCCTTTACCTGCATGGTCGGACCATACCCTGAGCTCTCTCCTAAAGCTTCTTGGACGACCTCTATCGAATCGCGCACCGGGGTTACGAGCCAACTGACGATGACGTTGTTCGCGCGCGCTTACGGACAATGGGTGTGCAGGAGCACCGTTTCTTGTTTGAGACTGGTTCGCGTCATTCTGTCTTGGATAACATCGGTTTGTTGACTTTCCGGTCAAGGGAAAGAGGCAGGGCACGAGTGGATTTTTTATGATGTTAGCGGTTCACGAAGTCACGTGGGTCCTGATTACCGTTATTTGATAACGACTAAAAAGACAGTTCTCCAGCGCGGCTCATGGCACCCATATTTTATGGATGTACAAGCGATCATCTTCCTTGCTCCAATATCGGTGTTCGATGAGAAGATAGATGGGGAAGGAGGCATCAATCGACTGGAGGATAGCATCAAATTTTGGACCACGATATGTAGATCCAAGCTTCTAGCCAAGGTAATTGGTTTCTCAGTTGTCGTTCTTATCTTGTGCGCGAGGGGATTTACGAGCTACGTCGCAAAGGTAGAACTTGTTCTCTTCCTCAACAAGTGCGATATCCTCGAGAGGAAGCTCGCACGTGGTGTTTCGATGAAACAATATATCTCCACCTACGGCGACCGCGTAAATGACATGCCAACAGCGTCCAAGTGTGCGTCTTCGCTTTGAGCGTGCAGGCATGATTGGGGGGTAACTCATCATGCCATGCACAGACCTCCGGAAGCAGTTCCAAGAAATCGCGCGCAAATATTCTCCTGAGCCGCGTCGTGTCCACACCTTCCTCACGACTGCGATCGTACGTCCTTTTCTTTCTTTGTCGATATACTTACCTGAGTGCAATGGTCGTTTGGGCAGGACACACGTGCCATGACCACCACGCTTGGGACCATCCGCGCGAGCATTGTCAAAGAAAACCTCAAAAGTGCGAATCTTGTAACCTAATATCATTGTACTTGGATCCGAGAAGACACCAATATCCGCTTCTCTTCTGTTCTCCCCTGCCCACAATTCTTGATTCTCGGCGCTATGATGTACTGGTCATGACCCAACGCGACGGAGACGGATCTGTTCATATTGGATAGATAGATGTAACTAAATTTCGGACAATCTAAGCCAGAACTATAATAGCACTACTGTAACTGGCCGTGTGTCTGCTTGGCAACGACAGCGACAGCGATGTCGCACCGTCCATTTAATAACACCTCGGAGTTGATGAAGTACTCGTCTATCGTGAGATGGGTGGTGCTGCGTCGACCACGGATCAGTCGGGACATTGCAAACTGATGAGGGCTCACTACCACCGCGCAGTGCTGAGGCGTGCTCCGCGGACGCTTACAGCCACCCTCGCGACTTCTGGCCAACATATCTATCATAGCTTCTCGGAATGCAGTTCCGTGTGCGCGGCAGGCACTAGGTGAAAGAGTCCCACACTTCTCCGCTCGCTCCACCACGGCATACTTTGATACACTGCGACGCGCCACGCACGCCCGCGCTCGATCTGCCGTGGTCGCGGCACGAGAGGGGTCATTCCCAGCACCAGAATAGCGATCAAATTCCACTCTGGACCCATCCACCCACCCTTCGGAATATCAGATGATCGTTAGGTTTGTATTTCCAACACCCTTCAGATGTACATGTGTGACGACGTCGGCTGCTGTGCCGAGGAGAGGTATATTTGCTCTCACTCCAATCAAACCGATGCCTGCCAGTGCTAGTTCCAGAGTGCCAGGTGTTGCAGCAAGTCAAGCGTGGCACAACCACACCGAGATCCGAGCCGCTCTCTCCCCTCCCCCTCTTGTCTACCGCTCGAATACTACCAATAGTAGGCCGGAACTAGCGACTCCTAATCGACGGCCTTCGTGCCTCCTCGGAAAAGCGAGGCGGGAGACGGGGCCCTTCAATCGAGTGTAAGTCTGAGTACTGGTGGGTCATAGAAGTGGAAAAAAGAAGGGCTACGGGCAGCACCGCGGTTCGGCACCACACCGAATCAACTTCCGTGGCACATGGTTGATATAATGTTAGGAGGTACCGTTGACCAGGTTCCCTAGGCCCATCAAATAGTCTAAACCCAGTCGCCAAGCCAGGGATCCAACTCTTTTCGAGCCCGAGTCCTCCCCGTCCATACCCACGGGCCGCGGGCCAGTCTGTCAGTGGGGCGGTGGTGCCTGCTAGTGAGTGGAAGAAACTTCCAGTGTTCCAAAAGTTGACTACCATGTCCCCTCCGCCGACTCCGACTCGGAGGACTAGACTAGTAACTTAGGGCTCTTGAAAGTCCGCACCAGGTGCCGGGGAGCACAAACGGGCACTGTGCCAGTACTGTAACCGCCGCTGCCACTAGTAGTACTGTAGTAGCCTTGGGTGGTTGCCAACGGATCGCATCAAGGCTTGTTGCATCAAGGCATCAAGCTCAAGTAACGAAGATATACCCGGGCCGCTGCCGGCAACTTGAAGGTGCCCATGAATGATGTCATCGCCCATCCCTACCATGCAGTCGGCCACCCACAGTACGCTAAAACAGGGCCTATGAGTCTAGGAACCCCGCCATCTGCGATACCATTTCAGTTACTGTGCTGTCAGCCTGTCGCCAAGGAACGACTTCGGAGTTCGGACCGATGGATGGACTGCCGTGTCGCTCAGCTATACCCGGGCCCTCGACCCCAGGCTCATATTTCGGGCGGATATCGCTGATACGATGCAGAGAAACTTCCATGGGGTAATGCGCAGCATCAGGGAACCGAGCTGGAGGCTGTTAGCTGCACGTTCATCATCAATTTTTTGCACCGAATCCGCTCCACAGCACCCACATTGTCCGCGGCGTCCTCGCGCCCGTCGGTCTCAGGCTATCGGTCTATCGGTCCGCAAGCAAAGTTAAGTTTTCCGTTCTGCAACCTTCCCTGGGCCCCACGCAGATCTTGGATTCGGAATGGGCCAAGGTCTACCGCGAGGACTCTAGAACCCACCGGTATTTCGAGTTATTGTGCTTGTCACCCTCAAAGGAGGCAGCAGAGACCAAGTGCTTGTTTGGACACCAAGGTGATAATCGCGACTGCGCAAGAACCCCGTACCCACCCATATCTTCTCTATTCGGCAAGTGGCCGATGGGCCGCGCATGTGCGCACGGAGCTGGCGAGAGTGAGAACGAGAGACGATAACGAGAGAGAACTAGGTAATGATAGCCCGCCAACAGAATCACGTCAATTCCAGTGCCAGCAAGGGGTCTGGCAAAAGGAAGGGGGCGGACGGGACGACGTTCTCGCCGTGCTGTATGTACATGTGCACCTCTGCACGGGACGTGGGTTCCGGCCTGATGCCAAGCTTGCGCAAGCTGACTTCCTTGCTTCCCCATACAGTACTACAGTCACTTTTTTTTTGAGCGCATCCTCAATAGGTAAAACAGCACGCATCTGTGTGGGGATATGGGGTGGTGGGAATGGATGAGATCACGACGCCCGAGCCCCGCTCCTGTTTTCGGTTTTGAGTCTCGGTGTCCGTGTCCGTAAGACACCGAGTATCGTCATAAGGCTCGGGTTGCGGGGTACGGTACGTCACGCAGGCGAGGTCGGTCGAGGACGGTTAGCTCGATCTCGATTCTCGCGGTATCGTATCACCGCAAGCGTCGTAAAAATGAGAATCTCTTCGGGTCGCTTAGACATCGTGTGAGATACACGTTCTGTGTCGCGTTTTTTTGTTTTCGGATTCTCGTCAGATCTGTACTCTTTGTCATCTCGCCACGGTGAATGAATGATGTCCTCCTAGAAAAAGAAGCACCGCAGCGTGTACAACCAATATACAGTACAACACTACTGAGCCCACCACTGATTTCCCCTTTTGGGTTCTTACAGAACAGAAATAGAAAACAAAATAAGACGCAGTTCTGATCGGCTTACGCGGGAACCGTCCGAACGAGGAAATCTAACGGATAGTGGATTGCCGGAAAACCGCTGCACAAACGCTGTTCGCGTTTACCAGAGACCCGTTCATTTCCTGTCGGGTTTGTTGACCTAGGGCCTTGCGCGCTGGCGAACCCCAACCAATGCGTGTATCCCCGAATTGCTCAAGTTGGGCGAACCGGAGATTTGATTGATCGATTAAATTGGTTCCCCACCACCGTAACTTCCACCAGTCGGTGAGAGATAACGCTTACTTGACGGAGATCTTCGGATTGAAGAACGAAGGGAGGATTGACGTGGATTATGCATGGATTGGAGCTGCGAGCGAGCACTGGCAGTGGACGTTGGCGACTGGACAATGGGGACGCCCGGTAGTTCGCAGTGATCATACCGTACTGTATGCGCGCCAGCAATGTACACCCGGCCGTAATTCAGGATTCAGGCGAAAATGTCGCGATTAAGCCCTGCACATGTACAAACTTCACTCGTCTGCACATTCGCCTCTAGTATTCATACCAGTCGGCACCGCACCTGAGGATCCTCCCTCGTTGCGGTATTTAATTCCAGAACCCGTTACACGAGCCGAACAGGCGACTTCGGGACGAGTGGATTGCGGTGTGGGTGGGATTCCTTGTTTGGGAATCCTGCTGACGAGGCCATATGAGATCCCTCCAGCCGCCACGCTGCCATCTTGGCCATGGGTGCCTGGCGAGCCGTCGTATTGGTTGGATCAAGGATGGGCCAAGTGGCACTGCATCTTGACGCGCAAATCGTCTGATGATGCGATGCGTTGCTTGGTTGGTCAATCAATCAGGTGGTTATGGACTGGAAGGAGACCCCAATCATCCACGGCTTCTGCGAAGCACGCATGCGTGTGATTTTCAATGAATTGGAAAATGATGTACAGAGTGTATAGGGGCAGATACGGAGTACGGTAGGAAGCGTGGATCGTCATGCGTCATGCCCGAACAGAAATTAGGAAAGGGAGAGGGAATGGAGAAAGAGTATGGGCGCGGGGGGCCCGGCGAGGACTTGATCCGGGTTGGCGTTGAGTAGTGGTAAGAGTGAGTTCTATAGAATGCACTGAGAGTATATCCAAATACAGTATGTTGCGGTGGGCTGTGAAAATGATGGACCTGAGCGGCATCTGACAATGGTGCGGTGCGGAAGAAAACAATGAATACAGAGTGGTAATCAAATTAATCAAACCCGAAGGAAAGAATCGGGTGTGAAAGATGTCAAATGTACGATGTGGAGATAGCACGCCTGGGGATCGGGAGTCTGTGGGCCAGTAGATTGTTTACAGTAGAATGGCAGCCGCAGTGAAGTGGTCAACTGGGCGGTGATGGTGATCGGAGGGCAGAAGGATGGCCGGATATGCAATATGGAAGCACTGGAACGATTAGACCAAATAAGGAACCGAGATCCCGGTGACGGAGGCATTAAACACAACAGCCGGCCGTCAAATGGGTCGTTGTCTCGCGCATACACCCGCTCACCCAAGCTCACTCCTCTTTCGCATCGTCCTCGTACTCCATCGGGATGCTATAACCCTCTCTTCTCCTACAACCACCACATCCACATCCACATCCACACCCACACCCTCTACACACCCCTCTGCTACTCCATTCCACTGCCCCCATCCCTCTGCCATGCCTCACGGCTCGAGATTTCACAAGGCAGAGGCAAAGTTCAACGTCACTACCGAGTGTAAGTTACCTTTTTTTTCAATATATATGCGATCAATTTTTCACTGGGTGCCCCTTTCGACAGTCCCACATCTCGGTTTACACTCTGCTGCAGTGACCGGCAATATCGGTCTCGCAAAATATGCACTCTCTCATGGACAACCCATCAACTCGGTGATCGACGGCGTACTTCCACTCCATGCTGCCTGTTCCGGTGGAAACGATATGGTTGTCAGATTGTTGATAGACAATGGCGCGGACGTAAACGCTCCAAGGTATGTCTATGTGCTCGGTACTTCAGGACTTTCCCCCTCTCTCCCCAAATGCCTCCGTCATTGCTGTGCTCTCAGCACTCCGGGGCGTCATCCTTTACCCCTTGTCCTTCGTGTTATCCATCTGACCTCGGCGCTGACTCCCCGCCCCTGTGCATCGCTCCAGATTGTCTCGTCGTTACTCCGATAAGACGCGCTCCCCTTCTGCTCCCATCATTGGCACAACAGGTTCAACACCTCTTCATTTTGCCTCCGCAAACGGTCATACTCAAGTCGTCCTCACCCTCCTCCGTCACGGCGCACGTCCAGACCGTGCCGACAAACGTGGTGTTACCCCTGAACTTCTGGCCAGGCAAAATGGTTGGCTTGCATGCGCCGACGCCATTCGTGACTGGGTCGCAAACAAAGATCGTGATCTTGTCGAGCGCGAGACCCTTCTTGGCGGCATCCCCCCTGATGACCCCGAGCCCATTTCGCATTGCCGTGAGCGCCACGGCTCATTATGTGCATGTGAGGGCCCAGAATGCATGACTACACACGTTATGCGTCGTCTAGGCGTCAAGCGCTCGATCGAAAATGCCGTGCTTCTCTTCCGTCCAGGCAGCTCACTTCAAGATGGTGCCATTGCTTTGCCAGACTCCACCTGGACACCTCCCGAAACCCTCGATTTACCTCCCTCCCCCTCCCGCCGCCCTTCCTTACGGCCCACTGACGAACACCCACCTCCGCGTCGTTCACATAGACGTTCACGTCGCCCCAGCTCGGCAGGAAACGGCGCTGAGCGCAACCACCATTCCCATGCACGACGCCTCGGTTCTAAGTATTCACTTCTACACATTTTCAGAAAATCGAGCACCGAGGTGCTCTCTTCCCACAGTACACCCGGCGGTGCTACACCCGACATAAGTACGGGTACCGCCACGAGCAACACCACGAGCAACACCACCTCCTCTCCAACATCACCTCTCTCTTCATCGCCCTCTGCACTCGCGTTGGGGCTCAGCGGATTAGGTCTAGAAGGTAGTCCTTCCGTCCGCCCTGGTATCATCCGTTCCAATGGGGGATCATTCGGTTCGAGCACCAGCACGGGTGGTAGCGTCCCGCCAGTCTCGATTTCTGTCTCTCGACCTCCACAACCCTCACGCTCCCTCCATTCCCCTTCTTCAGAACCGAATGTTGCCTCCGGTTCTCGCGGCAAGAGCCCAGGTCGTACACCGTTCGGCACTAGTCCGGGGCACGATGGTCGTCTCAGTGAGGAGAGCGAGGATGAGGACGAGGACGAAGAGTACGGTGTCGACGCCGTGCGCAGCCGAATGATCGCGGGAGACCTATCAACGCAAGACATGGACTTCCCCTTCAGCCTCGAAGTCCCTGTTGACGAGGTGCCTGAACTTGGCGATGTGCGCGGTCGTGGCGATTCGCTTAGCACAACTCTATCTGCCACGACGGTGTCTACCGCGAGCCTCCGCACCCCTGCTCCGTTGTCTGCAGTGCTCCCCCCGGGTATCGAAGATGCAAAATCTCATGTGTATACGCATCGACCCCCGCCGCTCACAGGCCTAGACACTTCAAGTGTGTCGTCTTACGCCCAGGCTGAGGCTCTCGTGGAACTTGCGCGGGGCCAGGTCCTGACTGCCCGGGAAGGCGATGATATCCCTCTCAGTGCTCGGCTCGCTGCTCTTGGCGAGAGCCTCCGGCTGGAGCGCAAGTTCAAAGAAGCTGAAGAACTTGGTGGGATGGGTGTACACAGCGCGAATGCAGTGTTACGCATTGAGCGGCACGTGAGCGAGAACACGGCACTTGACTCTACCGATGCCGACCCGTGGGAACATCGTCGACTTCTAGGTGGGAAGATGCGGAGTGCCAGTGCCAGCGCTGCTGGGAGGACGTCGTTCGATCTTCCACCCTCACGACGATCGACATCTGGGGTGGGCTCCACAGGGACGGATAGAAATTTCAGCGCGGATTACAAAGTGGGACTGTCTTGGAGAGGGCGGGTACCCCAACCACATACGAGTGAAATTTTACTTAAATCTGGTGATGGTGAGTTTAATCTTGGTCCAAATGGTGATCACGTATGCTTATGCCACCATCACATAGGTCTCCTCGTTCCTCCGTCTGACCAAGGTGTACACGAGAATCGCCATCGTTCACGGTCAGCCGCGCCGACGTGGTCAGAGAGTGAAGGGCCTCGCAGGTCCACTGAGACCCATTCCGTCCGCACGCCGATCCAATCACCGCAACTTGCACGTGCACCTTCCTTAGAGAATCTCAGGGATGACGCTAGTCCTCCAGCCCCTTTAGCCACCACCCTCAAGTCCGCACCCGTTGTAACCGCGTCCCCACCACCACCCTTCCGTTCGCGCACCCCTGATCCTGATTACGCACGAGGCGCCCCGCTAAGCCGCGTGGTCACTGAGCCGATGCGAGATTCGACGCTGTTTAACTATGTGGCGCCATCACCTGTTGACGTCGCTGCGCGCCGTGGCGCGCAAGCGGTGTCACGTGTTAACAAGCTAGCGAAAATGGGCTTTACGCCCGAGTCCAAGGTGTTATCTACTGGGACTTCCACACCGCCGAGTCACGGGCATGGACACGGGCATGGTCACGGGCACAAGTTTGGTATTCGGTCTCTGGTCCAGTCACTTAAGGGTAAATCCTAACTAACTCTGGACACACGTTCTGTCTCCTGCAATTCGTGTTTTATGCATTTTTTCTATCCATCTACGTCCCATGGCGTTTCGGCACGCCCATCCAACCATCATTCTTTGCCATGTTACATCACATAACTTTGTTTCCAATACGTGCAAACCATCCTGTGTCGTGTCTCTGTTCGCTTGTGTCTATCCTATCCCACAGCTCGCGTCTTTTTTACCTCACTCCTGTCATCTCTTTCTTATCAATCGTCTCTTGTTGTCGACGTGTCACCCACACCACTGCTGTATTTTCTCCCCAGCCCTTCCCCCCTTTCTTTCCTTTTCCATGTAAGTCGTCGTCCACTTGCGCTCCCTGTTCCCACTGGCACTTCTCCCCACCTGTTTTATTAGCCCTCTTTTTCTGCTGTGCATGAAATGGGTTGTATGTACGACATTGTACGCTGAGTTGTTGAGTTGGAAAAGGACAAAGGTAGAAAAAGAAATTTCCATTATGTTAAGTGCGTGTTGTCTGGGATGGAATGGTCTATATACAGTAGTGTCTAAGATACCTGAATAGAGACGCTCAGCTGTCAAGAAACCGTTACTGTATCGATTGCCAGGCCCCGTGTTGAAGGTTGTGAGTGTCGGAGCGCTCAACAAATTAAAGACTTCCGACCAAGACTACTCAGTTCAACTTGCAGTTCAATTTAAAAATGAACTTCTAACACTGATATTGCGAGTAAAAAAGTATCAGAAGGGTACAACGCGGGAGGAAGAGATCACACAGCAGCGCGAGTTGAGATCGAGGGACTGTGAATTGATGAGATGGTTGCATCACGCCATCTCGTCGTTGCCGTGTTCTCCTTTGGGAAAGTCCCGGCACTCTGGATCGCGGGGGGGAAGGTGATTTGACTTTCTGGTCCTTATCCTTTCTATCTCTGTCAATGCCGGAGGATCTGGCAGCATCATGACATTTAAGTTACAAGTGGCGTTACAGTGCAGCCAATGCGGTACTGTGATGACTGCCAGCGTAACCCGTTGGGTGGATGTCGCGTTTTCAGTTTCTAGTTGGCGCTTGAGGAAACGATAAACTCACTGGCAAACGCACTTGTGAATCAAGCTCCACTTTTTGTGTTCATGTTTACTTTTGGAGAAGGACAAAAATCCAGTAACGGGTTGGGCTTAGTCCGTCCCGAACATTACAGTACTGTAATGTTGCTGGTGAAGCCTTTGGTTAAGAACACGGCGGGCGGACCCCAGTAATAAAAATGGGTCAAAAAAAAAAAAAGAACACGGGCGGGTCTCGTACAAAAAGTAGTTACTACTGTAAAGAGCAAGTTCTTTGTTTTTTTTTGATCCATTTTATTACTGGGGTACATGTCCGA
Organism: Lactarius pseudohatsudake; assembly: GCA_021525015.1. NCBI lineage: Eukaryota > Fungi > Basidiomycota > Agaricomycetes > Russulales > Russulaceae > Lactarius > Lactarius pseudohatsudake. Next base: position 15,327 of record JAKELH010000347.1, on the reverse strand, counting down.
GACACAGACCAGTCGCAAAAGAGCAAAGATAGCTGGCGCACAGTAAACCCCACTTACAGTACTGTAAGCTCGGCCCTTACTGTATCTGCCGCGCTCCAAAAGTAGATTGTGGTGCCCGAGTTCAGACCATCGTTCCCTCGTCAGTTCGAGTCGTCAGCTTTCGGTTTCAGTTTCGAGATGGAAGCGCAATGATGTTCAGCTGAACTTGCGCCACTGATATGGCACTGGCTCGGCGCAGTGCCTATCTGATGCTGACGCAGGCGCTCACCGGGAGTGTTCATATTGGGACCATGCATGGAATTTGGTCTGGTGGAATACTGTCCCGTGGGCCGAGGTGCCCGAGGGTGGTGGTTCTCCGGTCGGTCTCAGGCTGTTCCGATGATGATGCACGCTTCTCTCGTTTCCTCGGTTGGCGACTTGGGGACCAGCCCTGCTCGCTGATTGTGAAACGACCGGCGCGGAAGTTTCAGGGGGTCAATCTCAATCTCAGTGCGAGTGTTCAGTTTTTATTAGAGAAGTTTGGTAGAAACTGACACCAACCGCATGTCGAGTTGATCTGCGAACTCGGGTGGCGGCGCATCAAGCAGCGCCCGACGCATCCCACGGGCCTGCCGAGCACGAAGGCATCGTGTTGTTCTGGGGGGCTTAGCTACCGACCACGACCGGGACGATGCACGGGGCATCGCCGTGGCGCCGTGGGCACCTCTCCTGGCTCGGCTACACCGTGACCCTCAACCAGGATCCCACAGACCGTCAGTACGTCGTACGGCGCCGACGAGAATTTAAATATGCGACGTATACGTATGTGTGCTTGTTTGCGCAGCTCGGCCGCGTCGGCGTCCTCTTTAAAATCTCGAGTGGAGTGGTGATGACGGCGTCAGCCAAGGGGGCTGGACGACCAACGACGGTTTTGCCACTGTCCTGTAACCCCACGTGGCGTTTTCTCCAATGCAGGTCGCTCACTGGGCCGGGAAACGTCCACTGGAGTAACTATTGCTAAGCAAATATTAACTTGGATTTCCATTTCCATTTCCATTTGGGTATGCGTCCTCTCATCGTGTATTTCCATTTTCGTTTCCCTCATTACAGCCTACGGCGCTTCCCTTGGGCCGACGACTATTGCTATATTGCTACGTCACATTGCCACGCTTTTGCCGGTTCCTGGGTTAACTGCGGTCGGCAGAACGACGGACCAGCCGGAGGTCGCAGCGACCAGCGAATCCTGGAACTACTTTCAATGCCTCCAGCTCCATGTCATTTTCAAGAGATCCCGCGACTGTTGTATTTGCTTTGAATCAATCGACTTCCTGTTGGCTTCTACCTCGGATCAAGCCCGTGAATAGGTCGGCCGGATTTGTCAGTGGAACAGCATCAGCTAGGTGCTCGCCGACGAACATTTGCTAGCGGCTTGCCCGGATTTCTCTAGCCCGTAGCCCATAACGGCCATGTACCCTTGACCACCCGTTCTCCGGATTCCCCGTGACGTTGTATTGGACTTGGTCAGACTTCACCCTCGCTCAATCCCGTCCCAGTCTCTTGTTCATATCATAAAAGCAACCCGCGGTCATATTCGCTGTCATCTCGCCCCTCAGATCTAAATTCCTGTTCCCGTGTAAAAATGCGCCATAAAAACCCTCACACTGTTCCAAAGGTTTCCGCTCTACGAAAATCGCTCAACCTTACAACCCCATTGCGTCGTAGACGTAGACACTATCTCGCCGACCACCCGTAACCATGCGCTACCATTGTATCTTTGTGCTCTCCATCCTTACCACTGGTCTCCTTGGGGGTCTTGCAAAGCCCCTCTTACCACCTTGGAACGACATGCACATCAAACACTCCTGGAATGCCGTCCCGAGGCACTGGGAGAGCCTAGGTCATCCGCCTTCTGGCACCACAATCGACCTTTACATTGCTCTCAAGCCTCGGCGTGAGAACGCCTTGATCGACGCGCTCTACGAGGTCAGTGAACCCGGCCATCCAAGGTACGCCTACCGCCACTCCTCTGCTAACGCATGTTCTCATGAGTGCCACTGCTCTGATCCAGATATGGCGCGTACCTGACTAGGGAGCAGGTGGCTGACCTCGTCGCACCGCGTCCAGAGACCCTCGAGCTCGTGAATTCCTGGCTCGAACACCATGGCATATACTCCTCGTCCGTTTCCATGACACACGGCGGGAATACACTGGTGCTCAAAGCCGTGTCCGTGACTCAGGCCAACACTATCCTCGGCGCGTCATACCAGCTCTACAGGCACGTCAAGAGCAATGAGACCATTATCCGGACTGTCGGCTATGCGCTTCCCGCGCCGCTGTGATGTCGCCCACCTCCGTGTGACTGTTGATGACTAATGGAAACTCGAAACGGCAGGAAAGTAGGCGAGAGAATTCTGTGATTCCTGTCGCTAAACTAGCTGCTTAAATACATAGAGTACTACGCTTGCGCGTCGCACTGACGCGGCCTACTCCTATTCATACAAACAATACATCTGAGACAGAGGAAGAATACGATCTCGGAATACCTGTAATAAACAGGCTTGCGCATTGCTTTTACTAATATCCGCGAGTCACACGACGACAGATGAGTCATGTGTTCACAACATCACCCCGTTGTCAGTCTCTTGTGACTCCTGTCACAATCAGCAAACGAAACACCGAGATGGGAGATGAAGACCGTAACGCAAACATACAATCAAAAAACAACCTGGACGCGGAAGGAGGCAAAGTATTTTTCATCGTAGGCCGGAAGACTCTGGAACATTTTTTTGTTTTTGTCTTCGCATCGCTGCTGCGTCTTTCTTCTGCAGATCGGAACTTGCATACCACAAGGCGCTTTGAGAACGAGAAGGCGGAAAGTATCGTTGGAGCCTGGCACCATTGTACAGATTCTTGAGAATGTAACCGTGTCGCGTCTGCAGCTGGTAAGTGTTCTTATCAGTGACGTCCTGGATGATGAACGGGCCATCCCAGCGCGGATGGAGCTTCGTACCGGCTTCATGCCGTCTCTTCACCAGATCTCCAATACCAAGCCCTTTTTCTCGGTATTGATCGTCTCGCTGGGACGCTTCCTTGTCCAGTCGGCACGCTGCCCGATCGTCGGCTTCTCGACGGAACCAAGCCAAATTTTGAACATGCTCCAGCCGTCGATGCTGGAAGAAGCCAATTTCCTCGTTCGTCGGATTACGCTGGAACACTTTGAAGATCCTTTCGCTCGGTAAGCGTGCTTCTCTTCCATATGTTAGAAAGAAGGGTGACACACCCGTAGATGAGCTGGTGTGCGCTCGATGGGCAAGTAGCGCGTCGGGGAGCAACTCATCCCATTGGTTCTGTCTCTGGGGAGCGGTGTAACGCCGTCACTGGCGTTAGTCCGACTTGGACTTCAAAAGGGCGTTGAACAACTTAGCAAATATCGGACCTAAAGGGTCACGTGACGAAGGTACACGGCTGGAGTCAAGCACGTGATCTCAAGGGGCACTAGGGCATGATCCACTAGGCGCAGGCGATGAAAGACGACTTCCTCTACGAGAGGCAAGCGAACTATGAATCTGAGAAGAAGAAGGGACTGAAGGAATAGAGTGAACACGGTGACGATTCAAGAAGACCAAGATGGGGTATCTTGGTCTTTGCGAACTACTACTTATACATGAAGGGGAGACCCCCCTGAGAACTCCGAGACAAATCGCGTAAGTAGCTCGAACCCTACTACGATGATACTAGGAATGAGTCATGGTACACTAGTATGTGATACCACGACCGCTGACTGATACGATGAGTCCATGACCGATTACTGCTTATGAAGGAGTCATAACCGTACTCGTAAGTGTCCACGATGAGAACCGTTACATCACCCCCTTTTCAGCTGCGACGCCCACGGCGCCGAAACGGTCCGATGCCTCCCATCCATCCACCCTGCTTCTCTTCGATACGTGCCACGACATCCGCCATTTCGAGGCGGAACTTGCTGCGCGCGAGTTCGCCTTTGATCTCGCCAAGGGCCAGGGCGAGGTGGTGGAGGCACTGTTCCACGCGTTCAGCCTCCTGTGTGTACGACTGGAACCTATGCAACTCAGCTTTGGCCGACACGTCCCGCAACTCGTTCATCGCTTTGTCCACCCGGTGCCGATTAGCGTACCCCACCGCGAACATCACGAGGTCCTCGGGCGCATAGTGGGGTTTGCCCCGCTCGCGGACCATGGGCTCCGCGTACAGCAGCTTCGAATAGACCTTGTCGCTGTCGTTGACAAGGGCGATAACACGGGGGTCGGCCGCCATCACCACCTGTATGAAGGCGGCTTGGCGCGTAATCCCCTGGGCGTCGGTGATGAGGTAGTGGACGAAGTCGTCCCCTTTGTTGGTCTTGTAGCCCACGGGGGCTTGCCTGCGCTGCCGAGGCGGCGCTGCAGGCGTATGGTAGGGTGAAGCGGGGGGCGTCGAGACGGACATCCCTGCGATAGAGGGGGCGCCCCATGGAGTCACATGCGTAAGGGGTTTCGGTCGGTTCGTCAGAGTCACGAGTAGTGAGGAGGTCGGGGGGCTCAGCTGGGTACCATTCCCTCAGCTCGAGCTTGGGTTGCTCGTACACTGCTCCTTCAGCATCACGGTGAACGCTGCTCGCTGCTGCAGTACCCTCGTCCTCCTGATCACCGCCTTCAGCATCTGCTCCCCCCTCCACTGGTGTGCGGCCAGCTTCCAATCCCGCGTACGCATCCACTCCTGCCAGCGCAGCGTCGCGGGTGTGGGGTTCTTCTTCTTCCGTCCGGTATTCAATTCGTACTGGGAGAGGTCGAGGTGAGGCAGTCTCACTGTCTGGGAGAGCTGCACGAAGCCTATGCACTTCGGCCTCGGTGAGGGGTACGGTGTTGAGGCGTTGCCCTTCCTCGGACATAAGCCAGTAGGTGGCGGGGTTGGTGGTGCCATCATGGTAGGTGGTGGGCAGAATGGAGGCAAGGGCGTCGACGAGCTCTTGGTGGGTGACGGGTCCCGTGTTTCAGGCAACCTCAGAGAGGACATTGGCGGCAGTGGGAAGAGACATGAGTATGGAGGAGATGAAGCCAGTGTGAGGATGAAAGGGGGATGTCGCTCCTTGTCGAATCCGTGTCTCTTTTATGCGCTTCATTGGTCGGACTTGACTCCGCTCGAAGTCCGCTATTGCGTCATCTGCGAACACGTCATCCTTGTTGACCCACTGGTTGTCCGAGTTGGAGTAGCCCTTCCATTGCACGAGGTATTGTAGGCGCTTCCCTTTGCTGAACCGCCGAACATCTAGAATCTTCTCGACTTCGTATTCCTCTTCTCCGCTTACAAGATCCGGTGGTGGGCGCGGGAAGTTTTCGCCGTGCATGGCTGTTTCTTTGTATGGCATGAGAAGATCGATGTGAAACACTGGATGAATGCTCCACTGCGTGGGAAGTTCGAGGCGGTATGTGACAGGGGACATCACCTGAGAGATCTGGAAGGGGCCATGTCGCCGCGCCGCGAGTTTTGCCGTAGGCTGATTGGTGCGGAGGTGGCGCCCTTCTAACCAAACGTAATCTCCTTGTTCAAAACGGGGGGTGTCCTTGTGTTTTACCCATAGAGCCTGGGCCTTCTTCATTAGTTCTCGGGCTTCCATTTGTGCTTCTCGGAATTGTTCGAGTCTTTTTGTCACCTGAGGGATGGGCGATGGCTTATCCAACCAATCAGCGCGTGGGTCGTATCCCATGATGTAACGCCACCACAGGGGCGTTAAGTACAACACGTACTTTGTGAGTCGTATCGGGTTACGGAAAGGCGTAGGTCGGCTAGGACCAGAGATGATGATGCACAAGTATCACTTGGTCTCCCGGGACACAAGGATAATAGCGGAGGTCAAGGTAGGCTCAAGCGTAAAGGCGAGCGGATAGTTCGACTCAAGCGCAAAGGCGAGTTCACTCGGTTCGTGAGACGGATGATGTGGTATTACACAAGAAGTCAAGTCTACCGTACAAGCTAGGTATACGAGACCTTATATAGTAGTACAAGGTGTTTGGTCAGGCCAAACATATGGCGTGATAATGAGTCTCCCGCTCGAGAACGGAACAAAGGGGAATCCGGATATAGCAAGACAAGGATGCGCGGAGTCATGCGCTCATGGAAGTAACTCGGAAATGTGGGGTGGTTTTCGATGGCGCAAACTACCCCTCGAATCGAGTCGTGCGTAAGTGGGATCACGGGAAACGAAGCGGCGCGTGAGAAATGAGAAGTCCGCGGAAATCGCGTATCGTACAGGGAACAACGAAGGGAAGCGAAGAAAGCAGTCAAATCGTAACATTACCCCCCTGTTAGACTCGAGGTCGCCACGACCTCGACTAGTCGCTGGTGTAGTAGCAGTCGTCGTCGGGGCGTGCGTTGTCGGGTTGTGGTGATGGGGAGCGCTTGGCGGGGCATGCGTGGCGCGAAAGGAATCGGAAGCACCCTCGCTCCCCACAGTCCCAACACAGCTCGTACATGGGGCATTCGATCTCTTGGTGCCTCGCGTCATGTCGGAGGCATTTGCCACACCAACGGGGGCGAGCGGGCGGCTCCTCATACGCGGGTGTCGTGGGGGCGAGACGGCGGATGAGGCATACGTCCATGTGATGCGTGCGGCTGCCACACCATTGGCAGGGGTTGGTGAGCGCGGGGGACCGACCTAATTTGGGACAGTCCGCGATGAGGTGTCCTTTCTCCTTGCATTCGTAACACTTGCGACGATACCTGTCCCTCTCCCCGTGGACACGTGGCATCTCGCAAGGTCCCCCTTCGCGCGGTATGAAGGGCATCGCGTACGCGTCAAATCGGGGGCGCGTGGGCTTGGTTGTGAGCTCCACGTACTTCTCCGATATGAGGGGGATAGCTCGTGCGTATTGAAGACGCTTCCGCACTCCTCCGAGACGCATCTCGAGGTGGAAGCGGTCACCAATGAGCTTGTCCTCGAGACGGCGCATGTCCTCAGCTCGAGCCGCGATAGCGTCCTTCTCTACGAGGCACTCCCGGAGACGAGCGACCTCGGCACGCAGACGAGGTTGGCGAAGTTCCACGAGGACCTCGTCGAGGACAATGCGATGGGGATCATGAGGGTGGAACATGTTGATCATGTTGTCGGTAATGTGTCTGGGCATCTCTCCAGTATACCCGGGGTTGAGGTAGACCGAGCACCCATAACAGGGCTCCCCCTTGGCCATGGTGCCGATCACCTCCTGATAGTCTTTTCGGTAATAGATATATTTTGCCACCTCCTTCTCGTGACCAGCCCCGATCATGAGCGGGAAATACGTGGGTAGGTTGGGGTTGTTTGGGAAGAAGGGGATGCCAGGGTCGGTGGGGTCGTGGTCGTCGTCCTCAAGAGGGGCGACGCGGTTGTAGTCGATGGGGTCATCGAGAAGTGCGAGTTGGGGGTTAGGTGGTAGGAGTAATGTGTCGGAGGGTGGGTTTAGAATTTCGTCGCAAGTGGGGAACGATGTGAGGGGGTCTAGCTGCAGGATGGCGCTCATGACTACGTGCTCGAGTGGTGGGGGAGAGTCCTCCAGTGCGGCGATCTGTTCGGTGGCCAGAGTCAACACTGGCATAGGTGGAGAGTTGGTGACGAGGGAGTATGGGGTGACTCTTTCTAGATCCTCGGGGACACCGTTGTCCTGCGAGGGGATGGTCAGGTTTTCGAGAATACGAGCGGCAGGAGGACGAGATGGGATAGTGGAGACAAGCGGAGTGGTCGACATGTTAGAGGAGTAGGAGTGAGCAGGGGATGGGGAGTATGTGGGTCGATAGGTTATGTTTTTATATCTTTCGTCCAGCCCCGTCGGCGGTAGGATTGCGGCGATAGAAGTCGGCGATAGAATTGGATGCGTGGCGGACATTATCCAGCGGTTCCCACGTGCTGTCGCTCATGGGAAAACCCTTCCACTGGATGAGGAATTGAAGTTTGCGCCCTCGACTGTGGAGTCTGGACCCGAGGATTTGTTCCACTTCGAATTCTTCTTCTCCATCGATAAGGTTAGGCGGTGGGCGTGGGAAGTTTTCCCCATGTAGTTCCGTCTCCTTATATGGGGTCAGGAGGTTTGCGTGAAACACGGGGTGGATCTTCCACGTGGGGGGAAGTTCAAGTTCGTAAGACACCGCTGATAAGACCTTCTTGATGCGGAACGGTCCGTGTCGTTTGGGGGCTAGTTTGGCGGTGGGGTAGAAGGTACGGAGATTTGTCCCTTCGAGCCAAACCTGTGCGCCTACTTGGTAGGGGATGAACCAAGTCTTTCCCCGTTTCATCATCAGGTCTTGCGCATGCTTGATACAGTCTTGCGCGTGCTGCCGTCTGATGACCATTTCTTCCAGGCGCTGATCTACGGATGGGGTTGAGGTGGGCTTCGGCGTCCACATGGTGCGTGGTTCCCACCCCATGATGAGTGAGAATGGGGAGTGTTTTGTAGTCGCATTGGGCCATGCGTTATGTGCAAACTGCGCCACCGGCAGTGCTTCTGCCCAGTTATCTTGTTGTACGTTGCTCCAATGATGAAGGTATTGTTCTAGCCATTGATTCGTACGTTCAGACTGCCCGTCCGTCTGGGGGTGATAGGCAGACGAGATGTTTTGTCGGATCCCTAGGACCTGGCAGAGCTGTTTCATAAATGCTGAGGTAAATCGGGGGTCACGGTCGGTGATGAGTTTCCATGGGATGCCGTAGTGTGGGTATACATGTTGGAGATAAAGACGTGCGACTCCTTCCGCGGTGATCGATTCGTTACAGGGGATGAAGATGGCCGCCTTTGAACAGTCGTGGTCTGTAATTGTGAGGATGGAATCGTACCCTTGCGAGGGGGGGAGTTTCGTGATGAAGTCCATTGCTACAACTTCGAAGGGTTCTGCGTCTGGGTCGGTGGAGATGGGGAATAGGTGTGGTTTTTGTCGGTGAGTGTTTATTTTGTTGGCTTGGCACGTAGCGCAGCCTTTGACGTAGTCTTCCACGTCTTTGCGCATGTTGGGCCACCAGTAGTCGCGTCGTAGGAGTTCATATGTGTTTGCGATTCCTGGGTGTCCCATGGCGGGGGTATCGTGAAAGAAAGTGATTACCCCCCGTTTAAGGTCGTTGTCGCCCACGACAACCAAAGCGTCATTCTTCCACCATAGCCCGTTGAGTTTCTTCAGGCTGTGTGGTTCTACCCAACGCAGGACGTCCTTCTCATCAAGGTTCTGTGCGACTTGGGTCCAGATGTCCATGTCATGCATTGACATTTCTGTAGTTTTTGTGGTACGTAGGAAACGGTCGGCAGGAAGGACGATAACATCGTTGTTGTCTTCTTCGTCGACCGTGTAATCTGCCCGTCGTGACAGGGCGTCTGCACGGCTGTTCTTTACTCCCGATACGTGTTTTAACACAAAGTCGTATTCGGAGAGTTCTAAGAATTCGCGCGCTACGCGTCTGCTAATTTTTCGTGGTTCTTTCCAGTATTGGAGGTTGGCGTGATCGGTATGGATGATGATTTTGTGAGGGGAACCGACTAGGTAGGTGCGCCACGCGCGTAATGCTTTCACCACTGCCAAGAGTTCTCGGTCGTAGATGTCGTAGTTTCGTTCCGCTTGGTTGAGGGACTCAGAGTGGAACGCGACTGGGTGCATTTTATTGTCTGATCCGAGCTGGTTCAGCACCGCCCCTAGTGCTACATTGGAGGCGTCTACTTCGAGTTCGAAGGGTTTCGCGAGGTCAGGGAAGAGAAGAGTGGGTTCCCGTCCAATGCAGTGCTTGATGGTGTCAAACGCGGTCTGCTCATCAGGTCCCCAATTCCAGGGGGTGTCTTTTCTGGTGAGGTTGTGGAGCGGTCGTGCGGTTGTCGAGAAACCCCGTATAAAGCGGCGGTAAAAGTTGCAGAATCCAAGGAAGGCTCGTACTTCTCGGAGATTCTTCGGCGCTCGCCACTCCAGTACCCCCTTGACTTTCACGGGGTCCATGCGCACGTTTCCGTGGCCGATAATCAATCCGAGGTACTCGACTTTGTATACCTCGAATACACATTTCTCCGGTTTTATGTATAGGTCGTGTTCTTCGCATAGGCGGAGGACTTCGTGTAAGATGGTTCGGTGATGGGTGAGGTCGTCGGCCGTGGCAATTAGGATGTCGTCCATGTATACGATCACTTCTTCGGTGAGTATGAGTGGGCGGAATATCCAGTCTACCATTGCCTGGAACGTGGACGGCGCATTGGTGAGCCCGAAGGGCATAACTAGGGGTTCATACGACCCTTGATTCGTTTTGAAGGCTGCCTTCCATTCATCCCCCTCTTTTACCCGGACGTTGTTATAGCCCCATCGGATGTCTAGTTTTGAGTAGAGGCGTGCGGGTCTTATTCGATCGATAAGCTCAGGGATGAGGGGTAGGGGATAATGGTTTCTGACAGTTACTTCGTTTAATCGTCGATAATCCTGGACTGGTCGTAACTTTCCATCCTTTTTTTTGATGAAGAAGAAGGGGGACGTGTAGGGGGATTTTGACGGTCGGACGTAGCCTTTTGCTAGTTGTTCGTTGAGGAACGTTGTAAGCGCCGCCCCCTCGTTCTGGGCGAGAGGGTACACTTTGCAGTCTAATGCAGCAGGGGCGTTAGGGAGGAGGTCAATGGCGTGGTCCCAGATACGTGAAGGTGGGAAGCGATGGGACGCTTCTTCGTCGAACACCTTCCGATGTTTGTGGTACTCCACTGGCACCATTTGTTCGAAGGTACGCTCCTCTTTTGTCGCCGCTTCCCGTTGTGCCAACTCGGACGCCGTTGTCGTTTTTCTCAAAAACGCGATATGGGGTTCGTGTTCCTCGTCCACGAGTTGTTCCCACGCTTCCTCGTCGAGTTGATACGTCTCCAATGCACGAATGGAAGCTTCCATCGGCATGGCTTCGTCCGACAAGTGCAAGCTGGAAACGACTACCGGCTGAAACTCCTCGTTCAGCGTCGCTTCCCCCCATCTTATCATCGGCTCGAATGCCGTGAACCAGGGGTATCCAAGGATCACTTCGTCCTTCCCGAGATTTGTGATGAGGAAGCGAAGTGTCCTGGTCTTTTCTCCCGTTCGTACTGTGAGGTCGGTATATTGGGTAATCGCACCGTCTTGGTTATGTGTCCCATCCACATTCCAGATATGGATAGGTGTCGAGATATCGCGTGTGGATATTTGTAGTCGTTTGAGCAGGTTCGAACAGATAAAATTGTCGGTCGCTCCTGAGTCGATGAGCACTTGTCTTTCGGCCGTTGCGTGTGCAGATTTAAACAGAACTGGGATTCGCATGGAACGATATCTGCTATGGTACACGTTTAAGTTTAAAGCTTTAGCCCAGGCCGCCGGGTTCAAGCGTTTTGAAAATCCTCTCGTCCAAATAGCTTTTCGACCATTAGGTCGCGCACCTCCTGTGTCTGGGCCGTCATCGCCGCGATCTGAGCGTTAGCCTGCTCATCATTCGACAATACGCGGTTCGAGTGTACGGCGACAGTAGTGACAGCGGGAGTTGATAGTGATAGGGTGTCGGGGATGGTAGCTGCGTGACTGGTCGAGGCGGCCGTAGCAGCGCGCGTGCCCTTTTGTGGACAATTACGCGAGATATGTCCTTGAACACAGCAGCGAAAACATCGTCCTTCTTTCTGAAGCTGGGCTTTATCAGAATCGGTGAGAGCCACATTGGCTCGAGCGCGTCCAACATCCATGGCATTCGGATCGCGGTTTTTGTTAAGGGCTTGGACCCATTGGTCCCGGTTGTGTACCCCCTTTTTCTGGCGTGGAGTTCTGCTCTTTCCGAGCCGGTCCTTGAGAACCAGGTATTCAGCTTGTTGTAATCGCGCTGCCGCTTTCCACTCATCCCATGTGATGGGGTGTTGGAAACGGATGGCGTTGATTACTAACTGGTTGGGCAGACCGTCTTGGAACATTTCTAGGGTAGTGGCTTCGTTGGGGTTGTACCCTGCTTTGGTAACCAACGTTTGGAATTGTGCGATGTAAGAATCAATGTCCTCCCCCTTCATACTGTAGGTTTGGAGTGTTTTGCGGGCTCTGGTTTGCTCCGCCGTGTCGGTGTATGCTTGTGTGAAGCGGGTGTGGATCGTGTCCCACAGATTTATTTTGTTGTGGTTAACACCCGCGGTTACTTGGCCGTTGAGCCACGTGGTCTGCTCGTCTACCCAGTCATCGACGAGCGGCCCCCTTAGGTATGAGAGGAGGGTCATTGCTCGTCGGTATGGGACTGTTAATTGTTCGACATCTGGGTTCATCCCCATATAGATGACGAACGCTCGGAGAAACGAACGACTCTGTTCTCGGTTCCCGTCGAATACTGGGGGGGGGTTCCCTCCTAGGTGTCCGTGGCCTCCTGGCGCGGGGGGTCCTGCGGCTCCTGCTGGGGGGACTATCCCTCCAGCGCCAGCGCCAGCGCCACCGCCACCGCCACTGCCACCGCCACTGCCACCGCCACCGCCACCGCCACCGCCACCGCCACCGCCACCGCCACTGCCACCGCCACTGCCACCGCCAGACGGAGCTCCTCCGCTAGGTGGGACCACGGCTCCCCCACCTCCACTTGGTGGGACTGGGGCTCCTCCTCCTCCGGTAGGAGGGTTAATGCCTCCCGTCGTTCCTCCACTTGTGAGAGTGGTGCTGGCAGAGGCTTGCGTTGGGTCGGCCATAGCGTATGAGGGGAATACGGTTGAAGGAAGGTTTGTTGTAGGGACAGGAACACTGGGTGAGTGATCACTGGGAGGATCGACGTCAATGCCTGATGGGTTAGACGATTTCAGAGGTCCGACGTTCAAAGTGGTGGGTACGGGACTGATGGTGTACCACTGTCCTTCGCTGGGGGAGTAGTCGATGAACGCCCACAAGCGTTTGTCTTCAAGGTAATGAATTTGTCGGTAGGACTTGGTGGTTTGATCGAAGATAAAATATCCTTCGACTCCTTTGTGTTCTCCCCAGACCGCAGCTCCTTTAATTCGATCAGAAAGGTCGTCGGAGCTAAGACGGTGAATATATTCGGGTTTGAACTGCGTTCGGCTTCGACTGGTAGTCGCCACGGTGAGAGACTTGACTTAATGTAACACCACCACAGGGGCGTTAAGTACAACGCGTACTTCGTGAGTCGTATCGGGTTACGGAAAGGCGTAGGTCGGCTAGGACCAGAGATGATGATGCACAAGTATCACTTGGTCTCCCGGGACACAAGGATAATAGCGGAGGTCAAGGTAGGCTCAAGCGTAAAGGCGAGCGGATAGTTCGACTCAAGCGCAAAGGCGAGTTCACTCGGTTCGTGAGACGGATGATGTGGTATTACACAAGAAGTCAAGTCTACCGTACAAGCTAGGTATACGAGACCTTATATAGTAGTACAAGGTGTTTGGTCAGGCCAAACATATGGCGTGATAATGAGTCTCCCGCTCGAGAACGGAACAAAGGGGAATCCGGATATAGCAAGACAAGGATGCGCGGAGTCATGCGCTCATGGAAGTAACTCGGAAATGTGGGGTGGTTTTCGATGGCGCAAACTACCCCTCGAATCGAGTCGTGCGTAAGTGGGATCACGGGAAACGAAGCGGCGCGTGAGAAATGAGAAGTCCGCGGAAATCGCGTATCGTACAGGGAACAACGAAGGGAAGCGAAGAAAGCAGTCAAATCGTAACACATGAGTAGTGAAAAGGGGGACTTCCTTGTCGATTCGTGGGGCCAGTTGTTGTGCGCGAATTCCGCTATAGGGAGTAAGGGCGCCCAGTTATCTTGCCGCTCGTTGGCCCAGAAGCGCAGGTACTGTTCTAGCCACTGATTGGTGCGTTCCGATTGTCCGTCGGTGCGTGGGTGGTAGGCGGTCGAGATGTTCTGTTGGATGCCTAAGATACGGCATAGTTCGCGTGTGTCACGATCTCGTGCCATCCTGTCTGTTTCCGACTCGCCTGGTGTCTCCCTGCCTCATGTCTGCTTTCTGGAAGCTTCTACTTACTTCTCATGTTTCATACAGTGTTCCTGCCTCATGTTGTGGAGCTGCCAGCAAATGTATGTGCTGGCACTTGTAAAACCCTGTACCCTGCCTCCTAGTATATAGTCTGCTGTTGTGTACTTGTATTCGGTATTCTGGTCTTTTAATCATATAGCCCACTTCCTGTCCAGTCTCACTCCACAAGGGTATAAAGCCCCTGTCCCCTGAACCTTTGTCCACTCTGCTTTACACTGTAGAGTCACCGCTCTCGCGCTTAGTCAGCGACCCGGCCCGTTCGGCCCACCCTGAGTCCCTCGGACTGTAAACGAACTCACGGAACTCATACGAGCCGTCACTCGAAGCCCAGAATATACGTACGTTTCGAAACGATCCGGGTGATCGTAACAGCGTGTGAACTTCGACGCGAACCAGGGGTCTCGGTCGCTGATGATTTTGGACGGTAGCCCGAACCTCTGGAACACATGAGTGATGTACAGGGCAGCCGTTCCCTCTGCCGTTATCTCTTCTCTGCAGGGAATGAAGACGGACACTTTTGAGCAGTCGTGATCCGTGATGGTGAGAATAGAGTCTTGTCCTTCTGATTCGGGGAGTTTGGTGATGAAGTCGAGAGCAATGGTCTCGAACGGGTTGGCGTCGGTAGCGGGTGTGATGGGGATGAGGGGAGCATGTATAGGGCGGTTGTTCACCTTGTGTCTTTGACAGTCCGCGCATCCTTGCACATATTTGCGGACATCGTTCTTCAACTCCCGCCACCAGTATCTTCGCTCCACCAGTCATGTGGTACGTGCAATTCCAGGGTGTCCATGTACCGGGGGATCGTGATGAAGAGAGATGAGCACCCGCTTGTCTGCTTTTGTTCCCGTTATTACTCGTCGGCCTTGGCGATACCAGATACCTTCGATTTCTTTGAGTTGCTGTGGGTCTTTCCAGTAGCGGAGAAGGTACTTGTCTTGTGGTGGTTCTTCGGACGGTTCGATCTGTAGGGCGCGCACGAGTACTTGTTCGGGGAGCACGACTACTCCTTCGTTGTCCTTTTCTCCTTGGTTGTAGTCGGGTCTCCGGGATAACGCGTCTGCTCGTCCGTTGTTCTTTCCTGGTATGTGGTGAATCTTGAAGTCGTACTCCATGAGTTCGAGTACTTCCCTGGCTACTCGTCTGCTTATCTTCTGCGGACTTTTCCAATACTGTAGGTTCATGTGGTCTGAGAAGATTTTGATCTTGTGTGGCGATCCTGCTAGGAAAGGCCTCCAGTGCCGTAAAGCTTTGACGATCGCTAGGAGCTCGAGGTCGTAGATGTCATAGTTCCGCTCTGCCTCGTTGAGGGTGGAGGAGTAGTATCCGACGGGGTGTCGTTTTCCATCGGCTTTCTTCTGCAGGAACACTGC
>JAKELH010000346.1:0-80563 GCA_021525015.1 Lactarius pseudohatsudake | reverse complement strand
GGCCCAGAACCTTACGAAGAATATTCTCCATCCCGGTGTCAAAAGATCGTCTTGGACAAGACGATGCACGCCGTCGCCGCTCTACTAAGGAGCTCATAAAGCGATTTGAATCAATTAGCGCTGATAATTCCCCGGTCTCTCTTCCGGGGAATGGGACGCGAAGCACACCTGGACGTATTCACAGGGGTACACCTGGCTTGTTCACGCCCCCTGCTAAGGTCGAGAAGAAAACTTCCCCCTTGCGACAGTCCTTCCGGAATCTTTTATCCGTATTCAAGAAAGGGAAGCGGTTGGGGAAGGAGAAGATCGTGTCTAGTGACGCACCGAGCGAGTCAGAGCCACCCGTCGTGCGGCTATCACCTGGTCCTCTCAAACGCGAGAATGGGCCAGATCCGTTCGCATATGATGGCGATGGTCCCTCGTCTAGGATCTGCGCTTCCCCGACATATTCTCTCCACAGGGGCCCACTCCTCCATCTTAGCCCACCAGCACCCGCGTCGTCGATTTTACCGGTGTGGATCACTTGCGATGCGGTACTCCACGGATCACACATACTGTTGACATCAGCGACCACGCAAGGGATCGAAAGCACCATTGTTGTCTCGTTGCGCGCATGCACAGATATAAAGTCGCTGGCCCCCGATGAGATTGTCGCGGAACAAGGCGCTTCTACCCGCCATGGAAGTCTCTACGGTTCCCAAGGTGTTCGAACTCTTTTTTGATGGAAAGGAAAGCCAACGCTTTGCGCTCCGACTGTGAAGGACAGGGGAGCATGGGTCAGCGCCATCTGGTAAGATTCTCCAGGCGTCTCTTCATTTACAACAGGCTCATCTGCGGGTTTAAGGGATGCCGTCTTGCACAGACAAGAAAGGCGACTACTGGAGCGCACCAAAGCGGAAATCAAGAGGTCCCTTCGAATAGATGTTGGAGTTATTTCTCCTCAACCGGCTCCTGCCACCTCCCCATTGTCTGATCTCGTTAACGAGCAAGTCTTAACACCTCCGGACACTCCTTTCTCGACTCTCGCATTTCCCGCGATCATGAGCTTCCCCCTCTTCCACAGGACAGCTCATCCACGCACTCCGTCGGCTCAGCAGCACCTCCATCACTCACGGGAAATAACCTACAACTGGGGCGGGGGAAGGTTCTCGCAGCCTCCGTGGTCTCAGTTGACCAAGAAGTCAATTTACGCACGCAAAGATTCGGAACTTGCATCTCCGATTAATGACCCGCCTTCGTTAGAACCCTCTCGGTCCTTCGACGCTCGGTCACATAGCCCTTCTCTCGTGAACCTCGGGCGTCGTTCTGTTGTACGCAAGCGTCTCGTGGAAATGCAGAACGGCTCCGACTCGACGTCGACTCGGAGCGGCACCACATCACGTGACTCTCGTTCGTCTTCACGACACACAGTTGCAACGCCTCTGACACACGGACCAGTCGGTATGTTCGCAATTCTAGAGTTGTCTGCTAGGGTAGTCATATCGACGCTGATGTGTTGTCCCTTTTCCATAGAGAAACTGACAAAGCCTTGCCTCGTCTCGAGCTCCTTCCACTTTGAACGTCCCCGATAGCCGCCTGACCTCCCCCGTGTCAGCAGTCTCCGATTCTTCGACGCTCTCGGTCTCGGTCAGGCCCAAGTCTGCATTCCGTCTGCGTGATGAGATGCGCGGTCGCGACCCAACAGTCGCACACACTCACAGTGCGTCCGAAGGACCGTCCACTGGCACCGCTTCAGAAACAGCAACGATCCACCCTCCCTCCGAACCGCCAACAACACCCGTTGGCTCCCTGTCTGAGGGGACTATCGACGCGCTCCTCGATATCATGGACGTACATGCGGAACGGCAGCTGATCAAAACGGGAGAGCTCGATTATAGGCTGGAAGACGTTCAGAATGGCGTGCGGGATGTCGCGGCCAACTTGCGCGTCGCCATTTCGGGGCGCGAAAAGGATTCCCGGAACATCGCAGAATTACATTCCGTCATTGACGATGTACGGAGCGCACTGGCGTCCATGAGCACGAAGACCGGCGACGCCGACGTTCCAGAACCGGAAGAGATCCAGACGGTCGTGAAAAAGCAGAGCACCGGGTGAGATCGTCGATGGTGAGGCCAAGTTGGGCCTCGTGGGCAGCGAACTGTCCGAATTTTTGCGGGCCAACCACGGCACTGGGATAGAGCAAGCAGATATCACAGACATTCAGAGGAAGCTCGACGTGTTACTGGAATTATCCACTCTCCAGAAAAACGTTGCACCCTCCGCTGCATCCAAGGCTCCACAACTTGACGCCGCACAGGTACGATCGATGTTCAGGTCCTTTGGTCACCATAGATCTACTAAGCACGGAAGCCTCTCTAAAGCTTTCCGAACCCGAGAGCCAGGTAGCCAACGGAGCGTCTGATGTGCCCGATGAGACGATCATGCGCGATGCCGGGCCCGGGGAGTGGACAGACAATACGCAGAAACAAAATACTTTGCACGACGAAGGGAAGAGCACCCAGTTGATGGAGCAGCAAGCGGAGAGTGTGCGCTATCTAAACGAGCTCAACGCAGTGAGTAACGATTGTTCAATCGGGTTGTTAGACCCGCTCAGTCGAGAATATATATATAAGTGGCTCGAGGCATTCGTCAATGGCAGCACAGCACAAATCGGAGGGATGGCGGAAGACGTACAGAAGCTATGCAAAGCTTTGGGCGGCGTCGATGAGCTTCAGGATGGCCCAGATGATAACTCCGACCCGACAATGACGGTGCTACAAAGCGTGCAAAGACTGATTGCGGACAACCAGCGACGAGATCGTGACTCAGCCCACCTCCTCACCACAATGAATGGCTTAGCGGCTGCCCTCAACGAGGACATGCGGAAGAATGCCGAGATGCGAAATGCGTATAGTACGTTCGACGCCTTATATATATTACGGGTGCGGGTCTAATTGAGCATACCTTAGCCACAGAATCGGTGTTGGGGGTTATCGAACGTCAGCGACGAGACCAAGAGAGGATGCTACGTGCTCTCGCGAACGGTGAGAGCCCTTCCTAATATGTGGTAAGGAAGCAACGTGTTTATGCCGTATAGAGCTGTCAAATGATATCCGTGGCGAGCGACTCAGATTCGTCGAAGCCATGAAAGAAGCTACCGCGATCAACGTGCAGAGTATGATTTCCGATTGTTCCCCGGTTGCGACCATCGAACTTACGCTTAAATTATAGTACACGTCGAGGAGTTTAAGAAAGAGCTGACGCGAGAAGTGTTGATTTCCACGCAGGAAGTTGGTCGTCTGCAGCGAGAGCGACAACTACTGGAGCAACAGATCGCCGATCTGTTTGCATTTTATTCGAAGCAGAAACAGACCGCGTTGGTGAGTGATCTTATGATTGAGTATGACGAGCGGACGCAAACTTCCCACTATTCGAAGGGAGACGCCGTTCCGCAACCCCAGACATCGCAACCGAAGTCGCAACCCCCTGATCCTGGACCGGCACAGAAACGATCATCCTCGCGCGGTAGGGCATTACCACTCCCACCCCCTGATCAGAAACGAAAGCCGTAACTGTCTCCTTGCAAGGATTCTGCTGCCCAATTTGATTATGTCTTTTGACTTGTGATACCATAAGTGTTTTAGATAATGAGCATGTCGTCGGAAGCATCTAGGAATGTCCATCGTTTTTGAGTCCGTTGTAATTCTCCGGTGAGATGGAGCGAGCCGTGGCAACTATCCGGAAATTTTTGGGAACGACCGCGTGTCTACCGACCACAAATGTTTGAGTACTACGGTCGAACAGAAGGGAGGAGGGCTCACTCGTAGTACTCTTGCACGCCGGCTCCGTCCATGACGAGAACATCGCCCTGCAGAACCATGGTAAATCATGCGATTCGAAATAATGACCGTGCCACCAACGTGTCTCAGGATAAGACTCAACGCGACCTTCCTATGACCGTCGGAAACGGTGTACTTTGAATGAAGTCGAAAGTGCATCTCGGCAACGCAACCTAGAGAAAGCGAAGCTACCACAGGCCCCAGACCGCGTTCGCTGTCGCTGTGGAACTACAGCACTCGTTGAGAATCCGGCCAGAACACGTGGGAGCCACTCACGGTCATCCTCTGTTTCTCCATGTAGGCGGCACTGAGGACTTCGTTGAAATCTTCGCGCATGCCCAAAGTCGTCTCGATGCGATGTTTAATCAAGTCCAACGCCCCGGTCACGGCCTTTGCGCCATCTTTTAGCGGCGTCGTACGTTCGGCGCCTCCGATATACTGCCTAAAAGTCATATCGTGACTCTACACAGAACACCATTGGCGACATACCTGATAGGGCGCGCCAGCTGTTGGGCATACCAAAGTTAAATTAGTGACTCCTCAAAGTGGAGAAAAGTCGACGTCATACTGTTCTGCGAAAAGTAGTTTGACAACAACTGTCCTCTGCCTGATAATGGGATCATTGAGACCAGAAAGTACACCGACTTATCAAACTCCTACATTTGTGCTTTCGTATGAAGATATGAACATGGGAAAAAATGACGACGGTAATTAATTGACAAACTCACGCTTCGCAGTGGCCAACGGCGAAATTGAATTGTGCCCTCAGCGGCTTGCTCTTGATACTTGGAGAATAAATCATTGGCTTTTTCGTTGATACTAGGATGGCCGGGAATAAGATGCACGCGTCCCCTAATAAACGCCGGAAAAGTGGGGTATCTGCGACGAGGCTCTGGTGGTCACTTACCTGTCATCAGGTAGGACAAACGTTTGAACATAGGGGAGCGCCGAGCCTCTTCTTCTCGCTTGGAACTCCATCTCCCTGATCACGATTCCTATAAGCACTTCTTTAGCTCCTGCGTGGGTCCCGGTCGGAGATGCGCCTGACCGGAATCCTCCGCAATACGGTGCTGGAAGAATTTCAAGGTTTGCTCTTGAAGCCAGAAGTCCTTGTGACTGAAGCGAAACTTGGGCGCCGTGTAGATACGCTGTACACGGTATCGTAAGCTGCGTAGCAAGGGTTTTGACTGACATACATGGCAGTGACTGCACTCGAAGTCCTCCCATTTGAACCTAGGTCCTGTTCGAGGAGTGAACAATGGGAGGCTTCAAATGGCACTTACCTCGTGGAGAGACGACCGCAGTCCTGACAATGCAGCCCTTTGGCAAAGGGACGCGACGTGGAGACAATCCTGCTGGGTGATGGGGGGAAGAAAGAGGCAGCCGAGACCGGTAGGTGGTTCGCGGGCCGAAGGCGCAGCAGTTCTGCGCTATATGACAGGCTGGACGGGGTTGAGTCGCCTGCTACTACGGCGGCGGGGTCCGGCACGGAGAATTGTGGGCAGCTCGGTTGAAGACACATGGGTGTATCCTGGTATACCAATGGTGAACTCATCCGACAACTCAGGCAATGATGGGCGGTAATTTCGGGTTGAAGGCTACGTTTGGATCAGAAAGGCTGGGATGATAAGGGGGAATACACACGGTTGAGAATCGACCTGGCCAACTTGTACAAATCAAAATTATGGCTCAAATATTATTATGGGAGACTCCTACCGAGCGGTAAGCCATTTGGTTCGCCCTCGTGAACTAGATTTTGGCCGGCTTCTGCCTGTGTGTCGGCTGATACATGTTCCGTTTCCTGGGGCCACCACGGATCACCTTGCCCTTCGCACCATTGAAATGCGAACTTGTATCGGACGACACGGCGATTGCCGCTGACCTGTTGAAATTCCGCTGAGACGGCTAAGGAGCAGCCCTTATCACATATGCTTCACGGGTGACCCACCCCAAGCATGTGTGATCCAATAGAGTCCAAGTACGACGTACGCATATCCATTGGCGGTAAGGTCGAAAGGGAATAACCTGTAATTATCGTCCGCTAGAAGGACAAGAGGTCGTCCGCATTTATAATTGTTGAGAAGAGCGCGGACGGATCGATCGTCTTCTAATTGGTCGCCTGGCCCCCGAACTTCTAGACAGCGATTCTTAGAATGTAGGGCTTCTGCTTTGCCGCCGCTAGGGACTTCCTGCCTCAATAAACATTAATGTCGGAACATAGAAACCTTTACCCATGCGAGATGATGAGCTTCCCGCTGTGGTAGAACAGATCACGGCTACCAATTCATCAGGTAAACCTGGCTGCGGGCCAACAGAGAACAGACCTGGAAGAGTGCCCGCCAAGAAGGTATCCTTTAACGATATCGTGTATTTGATAAACGCCGCCTTGAAAGCTCCTGAAGGAGTCAAGGGACTCGCACACTTCCTGTCTTGACTGAAAACCATATTACTGACATGATATGGGAAACATATTCTACCCGCCCTACCTGTGCCCAAATGGGAGGCTGAACGGGAAGTAGCTGCTTGGGGAAAACAGCGACTTCTGGCTCCTCCGGTCCTACATATACGTTGGTGGGATACTCGTTTGCCAGTGCAGCATCGTTCGGGTCGTCTTTGTCTTCGGGAATAGTCTCACCGGCATTGTCAAATGAATAGATAGGCGCGATGAGGCCACCGACATGGCGCTCCTGCGCCATAGCCCCAATGCGTGCCAAGCCGCGATCCAGCTCGGTGATGGGCCCAGAACCTGAAGGAGTACGCGCCTTGGCAGATGAGTGTGGAGAATGCCTATTGGGCGCGGAAGACCGCCGCGCGACTCTCGTTCTCTTCGATCCACGCCCATTATCCTCCATAGAATGGGTTCTGCGCCGCGCTGGTACAGGGCCGGAGACCGGATGCGATGGTAGCTCATGAGCGGGAGCGGATGCGCTCCCTGCGTCTCGGTCTGAGGCAGCAACGGAGCGTTTATCTCGGGTGACTGGAAAAGCAACTGTACCACCGTTTGTGACCTTCGGCGGTAGAGCACCAGACTTCAGTCTGGTTCGAGCACCAGTACCCTCGTCTATTCTCATTCGCAGTGAAGTCACGATGACTCTTGACCCGCTGCAACCTGTCGAGCATTCGAATACTCTTCCTAGTTCCGGACCTGGGGAACAAGGTAGCTCCGAGCTTACTACCCCGAACGTTGACACCTGCACCAATATAGGAATAACGAACGAGCCTCTACCAAAACACTCACCTTTAACCCTCGAACTCTTGTCATTGTCGGCCGCAAGAATCGATCCTCCGGCGGCCGATCTTCCCTTAGGAACTAACTTGCGCTGTTTCTTAAAGCTGGTCCGAGCGGCCCCTTGACGTTTAGTGATAGACGTAGGCTTAGATACATTCTGCTTGCGCCTTAAAGCTGCAGGTATTTTGAACTTGGTTGTAGTACTGGCACCAAACGGTTGAGTCGAAGTTGAGGCAGCCAATCCCAAGGCCAATCCCTCAAAACCGGAACCCTGGCCTCCGAGGGAAGGGGATCGATCGAGCACAGCTGGGGCCGAAAACGCGGAGTCACCCCGGGGTTCGAGACGAGTGTAGTAGTAGAGGCGCTGTGGCTCCATGCCCCTTCTCCGACGCGCCTCGCGAAGCAGCTCCCTTGCTTTAGCAACATCCTTCGCATGCATGAGCCAGGAATGCTGAACGAACGACTTGTACGTTTCATCGTCCAGTGGTGGGACGAAATTGCAAAAATCTCGCCTGTCTGACGAAAAGTTATCCTCGAGCCAGTTTTTAACCACAACAGTCTTTTACAGATGGGTTGACGCGTCAATAATTAGACAATCACTATGACGCAGGGCGGACGTACAGCACGCTCGTCACGCTCGACGTCCTTGGCAATTCTTGAGACCCACACGTCTTCTTCCGTCTTGTTGAACCTGCGACCCCCAAGCTCACGCGCAAGGAACTCGTCGCGCAGGGGTTCGAGTTCCAAGGCCGAAAGGTCCATAGGTATGGACATCAACTATGGTGAGGCGGGTGTGGACAACAATAGCCTGAGACGCCGAAGGGTAAATGTAATGATAGAAGAGAGTGTACAATCTAGCAGTGACGACGTTTATAATTTTCTCGCTTATCGCCTCTCTAAACTAACTTAGTGTTGGTGGATACTGCGGGGAACTAACTTAACGGCACAGCCTGGAGCAGGTTCTGCCGGCACCTGGCGACAACGGCGGACATTGTTCCTTCTGTCATGGTTGACACGTTGATAAGCCTATTGGAAGCGACAGGCTGTCGCGCGGCCACGATGTAGCTAACGCAAATACACCATCCCCTCTTGAATTTCTAAGCTAGTGTCAGAAAGCCGCAGTCTATTTTATCCGTTTTCTGTAAAACACTAGGGCGACCAGAACGGTCACAGACGGTTCTCCCAAGGGCACCGAAGTGAACACAATTAGGAGATCGTCTAATTATTTTGTGCCCAACGCGTGTTGCAGAGACTCGTATACGTCTGCCTCGATGCGCGCCGCGGCCTTGTCCTCTTCTGGGCCGTTGCCACTAAGCACCTTCTGAGCCTCTTGAAGGTTCGCACGGACGGCCTGAAGACGAGCGTGACTTGGCTTTGATTTACGCAGGGACGTGTAATGAGCGTACCTCGAGCGAGAAGTCCTCTAGTGGAGCTGCCTCAATGGCATTGATGGTGAGCTTGTTGTTGGGGTGGACGGTCGCAAAGCCTCCAGACACTATGAAGTCACATCCAAACAAAAGTAAGAAGGCGGTACTAAAAATGAAGGATGTGTGTATCTCACCGAACCACTTCTTCGACGAGCCAGCACCCTCGATCACCTCCACGAGGCCTGGACGGAGAGGCTCGATGGACGGGACATGGTTTGCAAGAATACCCATGTCACCAGTTTCCGCTGACAGGTTGACTTGCACGACATCTGTGGAGGTGAAAATTGCCTACAACAACGCATCGGAGTTATGGACAGCTCAGCAAAGTAATGGGGTATGACCACGCACCTGGTGTGGGAGAACAAGGGAGAGTTTGATCTTGTCGGTTACTTCAGCATATCCACGGCGGCCTAAGGTAAGAGAACGCGGGGAACGTCGAGCTGCGGAAGAGACGAGACGGAATACAGACATGGTTGGCCGGTTCGTCGCGGGTCGAAATGCGGAAAAGGTAAGAACGTGAGACTGACCCCGGAAACCGCAGTTGACGGTGTGTATAGACCCCAGAAACTCCGGAGCGGGACACTCATCCCCCTGTATTTTTTGAATTACTGTTATCCACCTCGTTGCTTACTATTCTTCAGCAATGTAATATAATAAGTTAGTTCGACGTGGCGTATTTCGAGAGTTACCAGGCGGAGAATCAATGTTATTTCTCGTGAAGTCACTGTACTGTATACGAGAAGTTGCCTAGGCGTCTGTGCGTTACCACTTGCTCTGTACCACTATGACATCTCTTATTATGCGTGCACACTTACGACAATCCCTCCGTCCTGCCGCTCGCCCACTGTTCCAACGTGGTTCCAACGCCCGACGCACGCTCATCACTCTTAAAGAGAGTCTTGTGCGCCTATTCTCATCGAATTCTGACATTAGTCACGTCCCTTGACCAATATATGAGTACAGTACGAGGTCACCGCCACGTCCACGGGCGGGCGCGACGGCACCATTTCTTCGACGCCAACAGATGGCACGGCCCCTCTCAACCTAAAATTCGCAGTCCCAAAGGCGATCGGAGGTCGCGGCGATGAGGGAAACAACCCCGAGCAGCTATTTGCAGCAGGCTACTCTGGTGAGTTTGAATCTCCTGACGTCTGTATGCACCTTTTAACACCCCGGTATTCAGCGTGCTTCCTGGGCGCGATCCAAGCCGCTGCGGCGAAACAAGGCAAGAAAGAAGTTGGTGCGCAGGCTGTGGTGCACGCCGATGTCTCCCTGGGAAGGCCCACGGATCGCCTCGGATTTGGCCTAAAGGTCGTCTTACGCGTCGAAGGTGTCGAGGATCAAACCATCATAGATGCTGCACACGAGGTTCGTCAACAAATCTGCACACTGTACACATAATTGAGGATTGATGACTCTGCGCTGTCTAGATGTGTCCATACAGCCGCGCTTTGCGTGAAGGTATAGTGGTTGAGGTTCAAAAACAAAAAGCCTGAGATGTATGGCAAAGAAGCGTCAGGGTCTCTTGGTCGGAATCAGCACTTGTTTGATACAGTAAAACGATGAATACAAAGGACATGCGTCCGTGCAGCATAGAATCTGGGCAAGAACTGTTACAGCACGCTACGTTGCCAACTTGGGGGGACCCCATCCGCGGCCGCAAGATACGGCATCAGGTCACTTGTTAAGAACTCGCTGGGCCACTGCCGGCGAACCTGTTCTTTCAGGTACTTGGCGATGATATGCAGGTGTTCGTCTCTAAGTGCGGGTACAGCCTTGCGGACCTCAGGAACAGCGGCATCGGTGAGTTTGGTAATGTAATCGGCAGTGATTGTTGCGCCAGTATCGTCACGCACGCCGTGGTGGACCCACTGCCAAAGTTGAACGCGTGCAATTTCCGCAGTCGCGGCGTCCTCCATAAGGTGGTTTAGAGGGATGCACCCATTGCCACCGAGCCAAGCACTTGCGTATGCGAGAACAGTCGAGACGTTTGAACGCACGCCCCCGGAAGTGACCTTGCCAGGCACTTTCGTGTTTAGCAAGTCGGCGGCGGCAACACAAACATCCTCGCGCCGGATGTGGTACTACGGAGCAAAGAATTCGATACCGACTGCGTACATGCACAAGCGAGGGCACGTACCTGATTGGGACCCAGCATATGCTGATCGAAGATCTCGTGCGCAATCTTGTTGATCAGAGGATGGGCAATCCAGGTTCCGTCATGCCCATTGGTGACTTCTCGAAGCTTATCCGCGCGGACCTTGTTCATCGCGATCTCGTTTGCCTTTTCGTCGCCCTTGATGGGGATTTGAGCGGACATCCCACCAATGGCGGCAACCTTGCGTCTGTAAACTCGGTGTTGGGGCTCAATCCGATATCTCTGACCTTGAAAGCTTACCTATGGCAGGTTTGAATAAGAAGCCGGACGTAGGCGTCCATGAAACCGACTTCCATAGTGACGTCCTTGCGATCCGGAAGAATAGCGCTCCTGTCAGCGCGGCGCTTCTTTATGAAGCTAAAGATGTAGTCCCACCTGCGACGCGTGCAATGAACTCTGATGTTGCGGTGGAGTAAACGTGATAAACTTACCGGCCGCAATTCAACCCAGAGGAATGGTTCCTCAGCTCGAAGAGTATCTCCTCCATTTGGAAAGCGGCAGGGAGAGTTTCAATCAAAACGGTGGCTCTGATAGTATTATGCGGCATGCCGATGTAGGACTGGGCGAAAAGGAAAACGTCGTTCCACAGGCGGGCCTCGAGGTAGTGCTCCATCTTCGGGAGGTAAAAGTAAGGGCCGACGCCCCGCTTGACAAGTTCCTCGGCGTTGTGATAGAAGTAAAGACCAAAATCGAACAGGGAACCGGACATCGGTGCCTTGTCGACGGTGATGCGTGGTTCATCGAGGTGCCAGCCACGAGGTCGCACAATGAGGACAGCAGGGTTTGGCGAGAGTTTGTATTGCTTCCCGTTTGACTCAAAGTCGACCTGTCGGCGAATGGCATCGCGAAGGTTGATCTGGCCCTCGATCATCGCCTTAAAAGTCGGCGAAGAAGCATCTATACGAATACGGTATTGTCAGTCACATCGGGCAGGGATGTAAGACCCATACCCTCAAAATCTGCCATGAACGTCTTGGCACCGCTATTTAAAGCGTTGATTACCATCTTCCTATCGGTAGGGCCAGTAATTTCGACACGTCTGTCCTCCAAACCAGGAGCAGGTGGGGCGCAATGCCAGGAAGGCTCGGCACGGATGTGAGTGGTCTCGCTGGGGAAGTCAAAAGGTACCCCTGCATCGAAGCGTGCTTGAGCTGCCTCGCGGGCAGCAAGAAGACCTTGGCGTGTTGCATCAAATGTTCGGTGAAGGGCAGCCAGAAACTTAAGGACACCCCCAGTGAGGAGCTCTGTCTGCACCTTCTGGGAAACTCGAGTGTGGATCTCTATGCCAGCATCCATGTTTCTTTTTTCGTGGTGGAGAGAGACAGGAGATCGCATAGATTGCTGGGGAGCTGACATTTATACTGGAGGTGGCTCTCCGACGCGTGCGAGTAGTTCCGTCACTTCCGTGTACCGGGACGACGTCATCTATCACATGCCCGATATTTCAACCAACAATACCCAGGCCTCGTGTATAGTATGCTCCGTGAAGGCATTCAAGTGCCGTCCCATCCGTCCGATCTCGGATGGGGGAGCCCGTCGGGCGACCACTTGCCAACATGTGATACCTTTAGAATGGCAGAAGCGGAAAAGAAGGCAAGCTACTGGTAGACCCACCGCACAAAAGCGCCGAATGGGCCGGGCCTCGATTCGGTGTGTGTTTATTCCAATGCGCCATATGATGGCTCAGACGAGGGAGTTCGTGTCCGGGTCGTGCATCACACCGGCCAGCATGAGCGGAGAAGTGGGTGGCGCCATGTCGTTATGATACTTTAACATTCCTTGCGCCGGGTTTGAGGTTACGTTCTCAGTAGGCTGTTCGACAGAATCAAAGGGCGATTGCTCAGTATAGCGCTCAATTTTCGCCCTCGACCTATCTGCGCCGTGATGTTGGATGTGAAGAGACGGGCCGGACTACGGAGCCCGAGTCAAGAACCGACGATTGTGTTTCGCTAAGCGTGTTATTTCTCTTTCTCGGGATAAATCATCATAATAATCCGCAGTGTCCGATTGCAAGTCTCTTCCCCAGAGGAATATAGCTACACGACAGAGACCAGGACAGCAATTCGGGATGCACTGTTATGGCTAACTCGGTACTCAGGGGAGTTCGAGGAACAAGGGCAAAAGTTTCTTGAAGTTGGGTGTACCAACACCTTTCCAGACGAGGAAACGATAAGGAATCGTAGTGAGAAAACAGGAAGCGCAACATACCGGTGACAGGATCCCAGCCCTTCACACTTCATAGAGGTTTAGCGACTAAGAACGGATTACGGGAGCATATACGTACGCAGTAAAACCATCCGTTGCTTGAGAGACACGTTTGAGTTTAACGAGTTCACCCCAAAATAAGGACACATACCGCAGCCTGGGTTGGTGCCAGTGATAATATCGTTGAATGCGTGTGCAAACTTATAGGAGTAAATCGCGGGATTGATGAAGCCTGCGGATCAAAATATGTAACCTTCGTGCAGTTTGGTGAATGAGTCGCGAAAATAACTCACCGACTGGTCGCTTCCCCTTGGCAATCCGCGCATCATTGATCATGGTGATCATCGACCCTACGACAGGCGACGACGCAGACGTGCCAAATACAAGTTCGAACTGACCGTCTATGGCAATAACATAGTTCGCCCTTCCAAGAATCAGTCACATATATTATCCAGCACATTGTCTCATAAGAGGCTCACCCATTAGCAGACAAATCGGGGAAGCCCCGTGCCTTTGAAGAACAGAGGATTCACCAGCCGATCAACCACAGAATTATATTAGTCACGTTACCTTTCCGGAGTTGTTGAACTGAGCTGCACTATAGGGCGGAGGGTGGGCTGCCAAGAAGTTCGTGACTGCTGTCGCTTGGTATGACGGCATTGGGAAAATATCACTGAATCCTCCTCCACTGAAAATGACCCGTTCGCACGCGCTTTCTGGATCATTTACAGTCGCGCCAGAATTAATTTGCGTGGCTCCGACGGAAACTACGAATGAGCACGATCCAGGGAATCCAGGATTGAACCTGACTGCGTCGGAACTATCATCGTCCACACCTGGAGGTGTAAGCCCTACGCTCGTGACCGGTTGTTCACCGAACGCACTCACCGCTTGAGTTCTGGCAAACACCACCAAAACCAGCAACCCCGTTATCCCCCGAGCTGTATAGAACGGTTGTCCCCAACAACCCGAGCTTTCCGTACTCGTTGCACTGGCGAGTGGCGTATCGATGGGTGGCTGTACCCTCGTCCTGCCCGTAAGAGACGGAGACAACGAAAGGTGGCTTGATTATGCCACAAGATTCAGGCTCTAAAGTGGAAGGTTAGATTGACTTAAAAATGCGAAAGAACTCTGCGAACGATTAAAGCCCCCAGGGAGTGTATCAGGATAGATTCCATCCTATACAG
Source organism: Lactarius pseudohatsudake (assembly GCA_021525015.1). Lineage (NCBI taxonomy): Eukaryota > Fungi > Basidiomycota > Agaricomycetes > Russulales > Russulaceae > Lactarius > Lactarius pseudohatsudake. The sequence goes on along the minus strand of JAKELH010000346.1, from coordinate 66,539 downwards.
AGGCGAATCAGAGGTCTGCGTAGACAACATTACGCTGCACCAACCTGGTTAGGATCGTCTCCACCCTGGAGGGTACAGAACGACTGGTCGACAGCGTCCAGCCAATTGTCAAAGCCGGCACCTGGTGGACGTTAGTGAGGGTGGTCTCACAAGAAACTACCGCTGACCCTCTACGAGGTCACCAGTCTGCAGCAGAGTGATTGGCTGTGGATTGGTCAACACCATAGCATATTCCAGGTCCAAGTCACTCTCTCCGTTAAAGTTGAAGCTCTGAGCGATGGTTTGCACGACACCTGTCCGGTATCAGTCGCGTTTGAATACAAGTAAACTGGGACTTGCCTCCATCGATTGAGACGAGTGTAGGTCTTTGCCCAATCTGCTTGGACGAGAAATTCCTAAAATAATCATGATTATGCATCAGCCTAACTCTGTGAGAAATGTCCGCACGTGAAGAATAGATCAAGGTCAGGGGCAAGGAACGCTTGTGGCGTAAATTCAACTGAGGGACAATTTAGTAGGGCCTATCACATGACGAGGTTGGAGTTTCACCAATTCCATAGGAGTTTTTCGCTGTTGCCACAGGAGTATAGTGGAAATTGTACAGGGCACGTAGGCAGTCCGGAGTGATAAATTGATCACAATTTGCCAGCGAAAGTGCGGCTTCAACCTTCACGCCATTTGTCTTCGGGCCTTGGCCGCCAAATGGCTGACCAAGATGATTTGGGTTGGCCCGTTTGCGTAGGCGAGTTGGATCTTCCGAAACACGGTGATTGAAGTGCACCGTTGGCTTGATGATCTCGACGTGATCGCTGATATGTTCCGGTACAGAGTAAGAATGACACCCTTGATCCCAGTGAACGTGTTAGCCAACTCGCGAGTACCCTAACTTCAGGGTTGCGTACCAAGCTGCTTCACGCCCGACGGATGCTTGTAAACGTGGTATTCCGTATCCAATAAACGTTCAGCCGTAGCCACTGTCACGTTGACCTCGATCCACCCCTTGTTGGGGGAAAGTCGGGCTTTGTCTTCGGCAATCCCAGAATCACTGAGCCACGTGCGGATAGAAGCCACAGTAGACTCGCTCGGTGCGAAGAAGTCGGCGACTTTTTCGGGAGTCCAGTGTTGGCCGTATGTTGGCGAATCGGGATGTGCGACATCCATCAGAAGGTCTTCGAGCATGTGAAGGTTCTGCTGCTTCATTCCAACGCGCAGGGGAATGACATCATCTGCGTCTGCCCTGTGAGACTGAACCCATCCGATAGGCTCAACCGTGCGTCGTTCATGAACGACGTGGTTAGCACGTTCAAGTTGAGAGGGAGCAGCTAGTGCTACGGAGCAAATCGCCAAGACCTGAAGAAATCCACGCATGAGGGACGGGAATGGCCAGGGGGGAGAGAGAATCCCTTCAAAGCGCGACTGTCATCAGGAGAAAGCCAAGACCTTTTGTAGGCGGGGGCGGGAACGGGTGATGAGCGGCGGTAGAGTCCCACCAGCAACCATGTGCACCACACGGGAAGAGACCTGAACCGGCCGAAGATATTCTCATGCTGTCCACGCGCGATAGAAATCATGCCAATCGAGCTTCCTCGATGTATGCCGGTGGGAAGCAGACTCCAAGAAGGACTCCATGACTTGGATAAAACGCGAGCGCATTACTCCTTCAGTTGTGTCGAGAACGTAGCGCTGCCCACAAAAACCCATAATCGTACAAGGACTTTGAGCCCCAATCGGGCTAGCGAGTCTCTTCCGCCGCCGACACCGCTCGAGAACCGAACATGTTAGGTAGAATGAGCAGAAGAAGAAGCAAGATTAATAAAAGAGACGCCATGGGCCTTCCGCGGCAGTTGTACGGATGCATAACTTGCACTCAGTGTGGCGAATCCGGGAGTTGGCTAATATGGTGAGTCGTCCCATGAGTGCGACGACGTGGAGAGCATATCTTCGTGCGTGGGTGCAAGTGTTATCTCCGCCAGTGGCAGGGCGCCGGTTGCAAAGAAACAAAATGCGAGCATGGTAATTGTAGATCAGCGACCGAAGACACGTAAATATAACCACATGGTACTTAGGTAATGATGATATATTCGTTCCATCCATGAATTGATTCGTGGATGCGCAAGCAAGGACTCGGAATTCAATTGAGTGGGCTATTAGTACCGGTCATTACTCGGCTAGCCTGTCATGCTTCTTCAAGCTTTCCCCCATGCACCCTGCTTCCGAGTCATACCCTGTGCCGTAATTCCTCTCGTCGAAGAGCTGATGGCGGGCGGTTCCCGAGGCTGATGCTTGAGTCGAGTTGAGAGCAAGGCTTCGTGGAGAAATAGGAGGTTCTTTCGCGAAAAACTACCTGCGCACACAGCACAAGTCGACATCTTGGTCGCTTTTTGTCCTGTAGCATCGATAAATTTCGCGATACGTGTATGCTGGGTTTCCGGAGACACCGTTTCAAAAAAAGGATTGACCGTTGTGTGCACTGGCGGAGGTATCTGTGTCGAAGGAATTATATTCGTTTCCAATTTCTGCCTCTTCGCAGGTGCAGCGTCTTCAAGAGTAATTTGGTCTTCCTCGGGCAAATGGAGGACGGCATCTTCCATTTTTGCACGAGAACGCTTTTGATTACGGGAAAAGCGGTAATGCATTAGCCATGTCAGTCATTGTTAAAGTGTGTAACATTGATTGCACGTCATGTGAGGAAGACATGATGGACGCTGTGTGTGGTGTCGAAGATAGGCTCGTGACCAGTGTATGACCAGCCTGTATCATATACAGGCTGGTAAAGCTGGGTTTAAATTCATACATAGTTTCCTCCAATTTAAATTCTGACCTGCCCTGAAGTTGAAGTACAGTAAGTCGGTCACATAACTGTAGGTTGCACATTCAATAAGGTGTGTCCGTAGTGGGCACATATTGAATATATGCGTTTCTTCTCATTCCGATATCCAGCGTATTCAACATTGTTGTGATTCAGGACCTCTAGGATGCGGTCAAACGGCCTGTCTTTGAGCAGGCCAAGGGCTTTCTTTCCCGATCCTTTCAGCCCGCGACATCCTTGAAGAGTGGGATCCGACATCCCTGATCAGATGAAACTCTAGAGCTACACAAAAAGGGTTTATTTGGGTCCAGGCTGAATACAGAACGAGCCAACATAATACCCGCGTCCACACGACTTCTCAACTGATCCCTCCCATGTACATGGCCCCTTCTTGCTGCCCGTCCACATGCCCTAAGCTAGAACTGGACATCATAGGGGACCGAATCGAGACTCCAGAAAGGGGCTGACTTGTCGCACAGAACAGCGGTCCTCGACAAGAACTTACTAGAGAGTCCCGGGATTGAAAGCAGTGCAAATGATGAAGTTTGGCCCTCAAACACAGAAGATGAACGCCTCAGAGTAGTGCGCCTGGGTTTATAAGTTGCCGAAGCCAGAATATCTATAGATGAGCGAGGCAGTAGCAAGGGCAATGGACTGTATACTGAGGGCACATGCAGACGCAGACTCGGAAGTTCGATATGTCACTACCATTTTTTGACGAGGCGACTTCAGGGCAGGAAACAAACGCTATAGGCTTGGCTATAACCAAGATAGTCACTGGTCTATGTCAACGATACGACTGGGAAGGAACACACTACAGAGCAAGGTGACCACCGACAAAGAAATTGTTATTCAACAATACACTTAGATATTTTATTTGTCAGCTGTCAGATTGCTTATTAATTCCCACTTGGTAGAGGACCGGACCGGACTACGGACTACGGAGTGCAACTGCGCAAGTCAAAACATTTTGTTTCACTAAGCGTGTCATTTCTCTTTCTCGGGATAAGTCATCATAATCTACACTGCGAGTCTCTCCCCCAAAGGAATATAGCTACACGATGGAGACAACGACAGCAATTCGGGATGCCTGTTATATACCGTTGGCTAACTCGGTACTCAAGGGAGTCCGAGGAACAAGGGCAAAAGTTTCCCGAAGTTGGGTGTACCAACACCTTTCCACGAGACGAGGAAACGATAAGGAATCGTAGTGAGAAAACAGGAAGCGCGACATACCGGTGACAGGATCCCAGCCACTCACACTTAATAGAGGTTTAGCGACTAAGAACGGATTCCGGGAGCATATACGTACGCAGTAAAACCAACCGTTCCTTGGGAGACACGTTTGAGTTTAACGAGTTCACCTCAAAATAAGGACACATACCGCAGCCTTGGTTAGTGCCAGTGGTAATATCGTTGAATGCTGGTGCAAAATTAGAGGAGTAAATCGCGGGATTGATGAAGCCTGCGGATCAAAACATGGGCGCTTGACCTTTGTGCAGTTCGGTGGATGTGTGGCGGAACTCACCGACTGGTCCCTTCCCCTGGGCAATCCGCGCATCATTGATCATGGTAATCATCGACCCTACGACAGGCGACGACGCGGACGTGCCAAATACAAGTTCGAACTGACCGTCTACGGCAACAACATAGTTCGCCCTTCAAAGAATCAGTCAAATAATTATCCAGCACATTGTCTCATAAGAGGCTCACCCATTAGCAGACAAATCGGGGAAGCCCCGCGCCTTTGAAGAACAGAGGATTCACCAGCCGATCAACCACAGAATTAGATTAGTTACGTTACCTTTCCGGAGTTGTTGAACTGAGCTGCACTATAGGGCGGAGGGTGGGCTGCCAAGAAGTTCGTGACTGCTGTCGCTTGGTATGAAGGCATTGAGAAAATGTCACTGAATCCTCCTCCACTGAAAATGACCTGTTCGCACGCGCTTTCTGGATCATTTACAGTCGCGCCAGGGTTAATTTGCGTGGCTCCGACGGAAACCACGAATGAGCACGATCCAGGGAATCCAGGATTGAACCTGATTGCTCTAGCGCCCTGAGCGTCCATGCCTAAGATATAAGCCCTGCGCTCGTGACCGGTTGTTCACCGAACGCACTCACCTTTTGAGTTCTCGCAAACACCACCAAAACCAGCAACCCCGTTATCCCCCGAGCTGTATAGAACGGTTGTCCCCAACAACCCGAGCTTTCCGTACTCGTTGCACTGGCGGATGGCATATGGATGCGTGGCTGTACCCTCGTCCTGCCCGTAAGAGACGGAGACAACGAAAGGTGGCTTGATTATGCCACAAGATTCGGGCTCTAAAGTGGAAGGTGAGATTGACTTAAAAATGCGAAAGAACTCTGCGAACGATTAAAGCCCCCAGGGAGTGTATCAGGATAGATTCCATCCTATACAGAGGCGAATCAGAGGTCTGCGTAGACAACATTACGCTGCACCAACCTGGTTAGGATCGTCTCCGCCCTGGAACGTACAGAACGACTGGTCGACAGCGTCCAGCCAATTGTCAAAGCCGGCACCTGGTGGACGTTAGTGAGGGTGGTCTCACAAGAAACTACCGCTGACCCTCTACGAGGTCACCAGTCTGCAGCAGAGTGATTGGCTGTGGATTGGTCAACACCATAGCATATTCCAGGTCCAAGTCACTCTCTCCGTTAAAGTTGAAGCTCTGAGAGGTGGTTTGCACGACACCTGTCCGGTATCAGTCGCGTTTGAATACAAGTAAACTGGGACTTGCCTCCGTCGATAGAGACGAGTGTAGGTCTTTGCCCAATCTGCGTGGACGAGAAATTCCTAAAACGATCGTGGTTATGCATCAACCTGACGCTGAGAGAAACATTCGCACTGGAAGAACAGATCGAGATCAGGGGCAAGGAACGCTTGTGGCGTAAATTCAACTGAGAGACAATTTAGTGGGGCCTATAGAGCAGCGAGGTTGAAGCTTCACCAATTCCATAGGAGTTGTTCGCTGTTGCCACAGGTGTATAGTTGAAATTGTACAGGGCACGTAGGCACTCCGGGGTGATAAATTGATCACAATTTGCCAGCGAAAATGCGGCGTCAACCTTCGCGCCATTTGTCTTCGGGCCTCGGCCGCCAAATGGCTGACCAAGATGATTTGGGTTGGCCCGTTTGCGTAGGCGAGTTGGATCTTCCGAAACACGGTGATTGAAGTGCACCGTTGGCTTGATGATCTCGACGTGATCGCTGATATGTTCCGGTACAGAGTAAGAATGACACCCTTGATCCCAGTGAACGTGTTAGCCAACCCGCGAGTACCCTAACTTCGGGGTTGCGTACCAAGCTGCTTCACGCCCGACGGATGCTTGTAAACGTGGTATTCCGTATCCAATAAACGCTCGGCCGTGGCCACTGTCACGTTGACCTCGATCCACCCCTTGTTGGGGGAAAGTCGGACTTTGTCTTCGGCAATCCCAGAATCACTGAGCCACGCGCGGATAGAAGCCACAGTAGACTCGCTCGGTGCGAAGAAGTCGGCGACTTTTTCGGGAGTCCAGTGTTGACCGTATGTTGGCGAATCAGGATGTGCGACATCCATCAGAAGGTCTTCGAGCATGTGAAGGTTCTGCTGCTTCATTCCAACGCGCAGGGGAATGACATCATCTGCGTCTGCCCTGTGAGACTGAACCCATTCGATAGGCTCAACCGTGCGTCGTTCATGAACGACGTGGTTGGCACGTTCAAGTTGAGAGGGAGCAGCTAGTGCTACGGAGCAAATCGCCAAGACCTGAAGAAATCCACGCATGAGGGACGGGAATGGCCAGGGGGAAGAGAGAATCCCTTCAAAGCGCGACTATCATCAGGAGAAAGCCAAGACCTTTTGTAGGCGGGGGGGGCGGGAACGGGTGATGAGTGGGGGTAGAGTCCCACCAGCAACCATGTGCACCACACGGGAAGAGACCTGAACCGGCCGGAGATATTCTCATGCTGTTCATGTGTGATAGAAACCATGCCAATCGAGCTTCCTCGATGTATGCTGGTGGGAAGCAGACTCTGAGAAGGACACCATGACTTGGATAAAACGCGAGCGCATTACTCCGTCAGTTGTGTCGAGAACGTAGCGCTGCCCACAAAAAACCCATAATCGTACAAGGACTTTGAGCCCCAATCGGGCTAGCGAGTCTCTTCCGCCACTGACACCGCTCGAGAATGGGACGTGTAAGGTAGGATTAGCAGAAGAAGAAGCACCGTTACTTGATTAGTAACAGAGATTCCATGGGCCTTCCGCGGCAGTTGCACGGGTTCATAACTTGCTGTGAGTATGGCGAATCCGGGAGTCGGCTAATATGGTGGGTCGTCCCATGAGTGCGACGACGTGGAGAGTATATCTTCGTGCGTGGGTGCAAGTGTTATCTCCTCCAGTGGCAGGGCGCCAGTTGCAAACAAACAAGGAATGCGCGCATGGTAATTGTAGATCAGCGACCACCCGACTGCTACCGACGACTGCTACCGACAACTAGATGGTACTTACGGACCCAGTCACTGGGTCCGTAACAATAATGGACACGTTGGTGTTGAAGAGATAATGCCGCGCGCAAGTGCAGCGAGGTCGGGAACAGAAACGGTGCCTTGTTAGATTAGGTGGTTGCAAGTGGTCAGAAGCTGTCACACACGCTTCTGCACGACATGAAACTTCGCCAAGGTGGCCGCCTGGATCGGAAACGTATTGAACTTCAGTTTATAAGGCCGCGCGTAAATGCAACACACTGGGGAGCACAAGGAATGAGCCACATAGCCCATGTGAGACAGGGCAGTGACTAGTGGATGTGGTGGCACGTGCTCATTTTCCTCAGGTTCAAAGACGCCCACCTGCTACTGTACACCCTTCAAATTGTTAAGAGAGCAACATGCTCCAGGAGGCCACCCGTCCTCATTTTCGATCGCAGAAGCACTTCTTCGTGCTTCTGCCACTCTATGCTTTCCTCTCTCCTTCACTTTAATGTTCGCTATCATCGAGTACACCAAAGGACCAGTGTTTCTTTAACATTCGCTGCCTGTAGTACATGCATGGACTTTAGACTATCGACCGCGCGTTTTTCCACTGGGAGTAAGGGAAGAGAAAAGATGGTGTGCAGCAAAGTGTGGCACTGGTCCTCCCTCCTTTTGGGGAGTGAAGTAACGACACCACAAGATCTTGAGAAACATGACAATGATTGCCCATGCCCATGACAAAGATGTGGAAGTAGGGCGATAGAAAAAAAGACAAGAAAAAGACAAGGTGACGAAAAAAAAAAAGGATTAAGCCTGACGGCGGGCCGGATAGCTGGTGAGCGTTTTGTATCCCCCCTCTCTCGGGGGGAGGGGTTTTGTTGGTTGATGATGTGACCTCAAGGTACCCCCTCGGCGCTGAAGAACCCGAGTGGCGAGACGGACAAGACATCCTCACGGCGTAAGTCGATGTCCGGCGACGCGAGTGTGCGCCGGTCGATCCAGGACCTTGTCCTCAGTATCGACCGGAACGTGAAGATCGATCCTGAGGTCGAAGACGTTCGTCCCTTTTGTCTTTTTCTGCCTGGCTTTTCCTTACACGCGCCACCTACCCTTTTTTTTTTTGTATTCGCGCCTCTGCTCTCGCGTGTATGCACGTTGCTCCTATTGGACATCGCAGACGAATTTATCAATATTCATCGATTCAGTCACCAACTTTGGCTGCCGTCTCGCGAAGCACCGCGGCGCCAGGATACTGGAAGTCAGGGACTTACGGCCCCCATCTCGGTACGCACATTTCAATTCCGCACTCTGCATCAGCCCCGGCCAGCTAGTACTATATGCTCTTCCCACAGCACGCAATCATAACATCCGCATCCCCGGTTACGCATCGGACTTGACGCCGATCGTGCTTTCGCAGACGGGTGTAGCGCCACGCCTCAAGGCACACAGGGTACGAAGAAGGGCGCGCAAGGCGCGCAAAATTCGCATCGTGCCCACCGTCTGGCACAGGTGGCACAGGCCAAGCGAGAGGCGAAGCTTATGTAGACGCTCATTACAATCTTGCGTGTAATTAAATAAGAACGATCACGGCTTCTATCCGCAATAAAACAAAGCGAAAGCAAGCAAAGCGTAGTGGCATATCATGTCGCCATTCCCCTCAATAATCCCGCGCTCGCAAATACGGAAATGATCATTTATTGAAAGGATACAATAATGCTACTATTGTTGTCGACACCAGTTGGTCGCTGTATGGCATGAAAGGGTGCCTTGTTTGGACGGGGATGAGGGCTAACAAGCCTTCAAGTTGATTTGGTGATTTTCTTCGCGTCAAACTCGCGTTGGTTATACACCTGTGAGGCAGATATGTCAACGTCAATTGTAATAAAAGAACGACTCGGACTTGCGCTGGCTGGCAGGCCCATGGCCTGTGTCACTGTATTGTCCATTGGTGGGCACCGTCATGACAGGTACAACTCCCGTCAACTCAGCGACCTTGCGTTTCGTTTGCCCATATGACAAGGTCACGGTGTCGGAAGAATAATCTCGAATCGCGGCACACATGTTGTTGTAGACGACCTCATGTTCGGGTTCATCTATGGTTGCCAAGAAGAGTTTGAGACATAGGCGTGTTTCCCTGTCGACACTAAGAGGTTCTGTGAGAGGAGACTGTTTCCCTTCACGAACGTCGGCAGAAATATGATCGTCTTCTGAGGTCTCACGGTCAAGACACTTGTCGAAGTCCACAGAGATGCGAAGGGCCTCGAGGCGAGGAACGATATTGTCCGGGCTCCAGTTATTTGGGCCACCAGGGAGGTCATCGGGCCGCGCATCGCGCCCGTGGCGTACGTTCTCATCCCCCTGTCCAGAGGCATCGTGATGGCCACGTTCTGGAGGAGAAGCCCCCCAGTCACCCTCGGGCGTCATGTCCTGGGATGGATGGGAAGTCGTGCAAGAGTCGGCCCGGGGCTCACCACCGAGGGGTTCTACGGTCCCGTCATCAGCCTGCTGATTTGGACCACGTTTCTGGGTGAGACCAGTATCGTAAGCATAATGGCCTCCCTGTGCCTGCTCTTCGGCAAGCCGCTCAGGCTTCCTTGAAGTGCGATGACCAGAGTCCAGTCGGGCCCGCTTTCCACATGGTGCACCAGACGAGTATAGTCCGGTACGTCGGTGATTAGAGGAGCTTCCGCCTGAATGCAGAGCATGGCCGGCGTTGGCCCCCAGAGGCTGAGAGCTAGGCGCGTTGGCTCTGATCGGGAGTACTAGTGAACAATGTCACGGGGATCGATCGATCAGTGCGTGAGCACCAGCGAAAAGTGAGTGACTTACGTGAACCATAGCAATCCTCGTTTCTATACTTTCTATGGGCGTAAAAGGTTGACCTTGAAACGTGCCGAAGACACTTGCAGTACCTCGAGCAATCACACTGGTACCTTTGTACGCGCGAGTCCCGAGACGTCGACATTAGACACAGCTGAGCGTAGCGCAATTGATCGAAAGTAGTAGAGTAATAGAGAGAGATCAGAAGCCGCCGTGCACAGTGAGACCGAGGGAGGTTTAGAGGGAGGCCGTCTGTAGTGACAGAGATCAGTGTTGTCCGGACTCTAAATGCAGAGGTTACACTGATGACGTCACTGGACAAATCAATTCGGGTCAAATCAATAATCGACGTTATCACAACATTATTTGCTCATTTGGAACCACACTTTACCAGTAACTGCGCAATTTCATTATGTCCTTGTTCTGTTCGTGGTGCGCGTTGTCTATGTAGGGGTTTTTTTATGTGTGAGTCAAGAAAATTATACGATGTGGATGGTGGTTCTAAGACGTCGGGAGGGTTCTTTCTCCTCTCGGTGGTGTGTCCGTGTGCCAGTGTGTATTGACAGGTATGTGTATGGTACCTTTTTGCACTTGCTGGGACAACTTTCACCACACACCACATGAAGCCCTTGCGTCCGATGGGTGTTGTTGGGTGGTGGTGAGACCGGTAAGCGCACCGGGTGCTGTGGTATTACTGGTCGGTACATTTTGTGTTGCCGTCTGAGCTCGAAGTTCTTCGATGGTTCATGCACGTTCATGTCGTCCATAGGATCGTGTACTAGAATCGCGGAAGGCGTAGAATTGGTCGTTCTCGTGTTGGATCTCCAAACACTTTCATAGCACTCGACAGCTTGCTCAACGTCTCGGAACGAGCCATACCGGTAGTATCCCATGGGGCGTTTCCTTCTATGTGTAACTTATAAGGTCTGAGCCGGGGACGTTGTCTTGAGCGACCCCCTCCATCAATCGCGAAGTGAGTGAGAGTTAGGTCAATTCGGAGAGTCGGAAATTCGATTGGGGAAAGACCGCGGAACAAGAGGATCATATTTGTGAAGCTGGGAAACGGGTGCTGCGGTCGAATACGGGTCAAGCATAGGGCTTGAAGGGTTACATGTATCGAGTCATGTGAACATTGGAGAAGGCGAGTCAAGAGAAGAAAAATGGAATGGGTCGTATCGTAACACATAACGCGGTCATGTTGATTCATCTTCACATTCTAGAACCGTCACAGTCCAGCACCGCAGAGAATAGATTCATCTCAGCCAGCAACTCCTTCAAGTCATCGTCCTGCAGTTGGGGGGAGCAGCACATTTCCGAAACGCTGGGGGGAACAACCAACACAAAATGCCAGTCCGCCAAGGGTGGCAATGCTCCCGGCACCATTTTTGAAAAGAAACGAAACATTCCTTTCTTTATTGGATGGTCTGACCCAGTGGCGAATTGAAAGATGTAGAGCTTTCCCTCGGCCATAATGAACGAATCGAACGCCACCTGGTTCTGAGCTTCCGGTACGTAGCAGACCCTATCTTTGATTGGGTGGTCCAGGCCATACTCTGGATATACGAACGTCTCCGCTGGCGTAATGTCAATCGGTAGCACAAGCGACCGATTCGCGCCGTCTCCGTGATTGGAGTGCCATCGGGGGAACTTCTTTCCTCGGCCAGATCCGTTCGAGTCCTGTTTAACCATGGGAACAAGCTTGAGCGCAATCTTCTCTTCTAGCATTTCTTGGGCCAACGATTCGTACACGACGCCAGCAATGTGTCTTGTCCCTTCAACATTCGCCAATTTTTTGTAGAGTGCGATTCGGGCAGCTTGCGTTTCTGTTCGGAGTTGGTTCCGAAGCTTCAGCTTGATCATATGTGTGATGGGCTCCAAGCGTCCGTAGAAAAATTTGACATCATCGCCGCCGTCCCTCGGCAAACGTGTCAGGAGGATAAGAGAGTGAGATTCGTCATCCTTGTCGAAATTCACTTCGTCGAAAGCCATGTCGCTCAACTTCCTTAGTGAAAGCTTGCGGAGTGCGGATTCATAGCAAGCTTCATGCGCAGCAAAGGTGGCCTGGTTACGGACGAAGTTGAAGCAAATGCGGGGAGTGGGGCCATAGTGATTATACATCTCGTCTATACGCGGGTCATTGGCTTTAAGTCCATAAATGACAGCACTACACAGAACAAAATGGTCAGCCCAAACATAGACGGCGGAAGAGGATGAGCTAACGCTTTGGATATCTCCTCTCTCGTCCACGGATCCATAATAGCGATGGTACAGTCTGTGGTCTTACTTAAACGTTTCCATCGAGCCGATTGAGGAGAGGAACATAATATAATAAGGTGTTTGGTTCTATGCGGGGCGAGATAATCCGGGATTCCATTCCAGCAGTCGTCGGCGTCAATAAGCGTCCAAATACGGGCCTTGAAATCAGTGGAGGAGTAGTCCGGCGGGACCACGAAGACGCCTTCCTCCACGAAGAGATACCGCTGCGTGGAATGGAACCAGATGACTGGCTTCTTTTCGGCAAGACGTCGGCACAAAGCATAAATGGGCCAATAACTCTTCCCTTTCAGCCCGTATATTTCAGAAACGGTAAGATCACACAGTAAAACGCTCACCAATGCCGGGTTGTCCTGTGATGACCACTGAGGGGGGACTAGGGTCGTCACAATGTGATCCCAGATACTTGTCGCAAAATTCATACAGCCGGATGTACTCTTTGCGAACCAAGAGCTCTGGCCATATATCTGGGATGCCGAGATTGAGGATGTAACAGCCGGGACCAGTCTCATCTCCCTCGTCATCTCCCTCGTCCTTATCTATGTTCGTGGATTCATTTTCAGGCACATCCGGCAGACTCTGGAGCCAGAACTTGCGGTGCAGCTGTACGAGTGGATGAGAATAGGGAAGCGGGGTGACCTTGGCCGACTGGGGACGGTCCCGGATGATGGCGCTACGCGCAGAGGGAGAACACTGTTCTACAAGGGGGGATGACATTCGGTGTTGGGAAGAAGGTTGCGACTATATGCGACTATCATACACATACTATAGTCGCGACCTCACCGATACAGTTACGTCACCAATGACGCCAGGCTCAACCGATTCATTAGTCACGTGCCTTGTAGAGTGAACGATGAACGATTGGTCTCAGCTGCTGCTATCGGTTCTATATCACGGTGTAAGTAATTGCAACGTTATGTTCTTCGTTCATGGAAGTTAGCACGCGTAGTAACTAAGCTTAAGGTGATGCGACCGACGACTCGTAGGCTCCAGAGAAGATCATAGCAAAGGAAAAGACAAAGGCATAGGTCATGCGGTGATATCGTGGGGACTTTATTCGATCGCGGGATGTGATCAGAGACTCGCTTCAATGTCTTGTCTTGAAAGAAGACGGCGACGCCGCAAAGTTGCAGAGGAAACCATAAAGTCACGCGCGGAGTTAATCCGAAGGCGCCGGGATAAAACTAAATGTAGTTTGCACACCAAAAGGGATCTACAACAGTGTTGGCACAGCGGAATGCTACGTGCTCCGCATAAACTGGACATGCAAACGTGCCGGCACCGCTGCACGCGTACAGCTATGACTTTGGACTTTTTGAATCGCTATCAGAGGAAGCTGTGCTGTCAACTGTGGTTGGTTCAGAGTCCGAGGAATCTCGAAGGTGGCCGAGTTAATCACAGAGAGTCTGCGGTTACAGGTGGTACCGACTCACCCATCAATTCTTTCACGACGCGTTCACCTATTTTGATAACACGCCTACAAGCCATCTGCCAAACACCACAACTGACGGACCCTAGCATTTCGGAAGTCGCATAGAGCTAACAGTGTCGAAAACGGCGATTGTCTTACCTGCAGGTGCGAATGGGAACGATAGCCACCAGGTTATTGGTCCGAACCAAGCCGCTGGGAGGTAAAATACGGCAACACGGCTGTACCACCACCCTATCGCGAACTGAAGGCCAGTTGTCATTGTCCATAGGGTAGTGTTGAACTTGAGCGAAAAAGACATTTTTGAGGCATTGAGCTCAGCGTCTGTGTGCAGAATTAACACAAGCAGCTCAAATGTGTGATAGCAGCAGACACGCAACTGAGCTTCTCCAGATCCGCCAAACCTTTGTCGACACTCCGACGAAGTTTGGCCCACTTCGCGAATTGGTCCTGAGCACTGGTCTGAAGCAATTCGGCCTTTTTTAACAATATTTCCGACTTGAGCTGCCGCTGACGACTCGCGGCATTCCGGTTGAAGATTCTTTGGTACGCGGACCATGCCTGAAGGTGGGAGTTGAACGGAACGAACCACTCGGACCAGGAGCAAAAAATGAGCGTACGAAATGCAGGAGAACCGACTTTCCAATCCAGGAAATGAGCTCCGTGACAAAAACCAGGGCGAATATGGTGAGGATGAGAGACATGGGTGAGTCAACGTGTCCAAGTGAGTCGTTCTAGGAGGGTGTACCCTAACCCTACGCTAAGATTAACTCGCCCTGTGCCTCAGGTTTGCGCGGCTTTAGATGCATTCAATCGCTTTCGTTATCGTCAAATGCTCCACACAGATCACAGGCAAACATTGAGCAAATTATCGACAGGGACAGTGCAAAGCCCGTCCGCTCCCTTGACGCCTATGAGGACACCCATGGGATCGGTCGCGGTCAAACGCATCACTCTCACTTCCAAGAAGAACTGGTGGATGGGTGCGCACAGTACGCGGTACAGATTAGAACCGAATCAGACTAACGACTATATACAGTGGAACTTGACGAGGAGGAGAACAAGTTGAATGTCTCACAGACCTTCCCACCACCGTCTGCAGAACCCACCCTGAACGACTATGTTCCCGATCATCCACCTACGTCGAGTGTTCCCGCCTCCCCCATATACCATGCGCCTCACAGAAATCCGGGCACCATCTTCTCCTTCCCTACACCTTCTATCTACGCGGCGCCGCACAATCCCACGGCGGCGCTACCACCCTTCGCCCAGGGCTCTGCGTCTGAGCTTTTCAAGTGCGTAGTGAAAAAGCCGGAAGTCATACAGCTAGAGATCAACGACGAGATGCAAAGCAACGCTCTCGATGTCGCTACTCAGTTCCTTGCCGAGTTACGCGTCTACACCCGTGTGGCACCGCACCGAAACATCCCCATCTTCCTGGGGTGTCTTGATGGCATTGGCATGGTCCTCGAATTTCTGGAGGGAGGGACACTTTACGACTACCTTAAGCAGCACGCGCCTTTCTCGCGCATTCAGTTACGGGATTTTCACAACCAGCTGCTCGACGCGCTCACACACCTACACGCGTACGGACTGTCCCATGGGGACCTCTCATTGCTCAACGTACAAGTACTGGAGAGGCGTGGAGAACTGATGCTGAAGCTAATCGACTTTGGTCGGTCGGTCTCAGCTGATTCTTCATATGCACCGCCAGACGGCGATGCAGTGGATCCATGGGGATACCTAAATCCCGAACGAAATGAACCGCGTGTGGAGCAGATATTCCCGGGTACGCGCCCTTTCTCGGCGCCCGAGATCTTGCGAGGGGAGTGTCAGGATGCCCAGCTGGCAGACGCATATAGTTTCGGAATGGTTCTGGTGTGCTTGGAGCGAGGACAACTAGTCGACGTCAAGCCATGGAACCAGCGGAAAGACGTGCACCCAGCGGACCTCCTGGAGGGCTGTAAGTTGTTTGAAGAGAGGATACGACAATATCTTAGGAGATGGAACGAACGAAGAAGACTCTCGCGGGAGGACATGATGGATGACGTAACAGACTAAGCTATACCATGTAAATAAGACCACACAACCTTGTAGTGACTTTCTTGGGACGTGACTGGATGCGGAAAAACGGCCACTAGCATTACGCGGTGGCACCTTGCCATGACTTGCTGAGTTGTCGGCGCGTACTGCCTCGCTGAGCAATTCTCAACTTGAAGCACGACACATTACAGTTCTAAAGAAAATCCACGGATTACTACAGCGGTTCTATCTAGGTGTTACAGTAATACAGCTCCTTGCAATTTAGTCATATTGCAATTGTGATGGCGTCACCACTGCGTTTGTGTGCACCCGCTGTCGCAGAATACCGTAACTGAAGTACACTGTTCAGCAGAGGCCGTTTGCTTGGCTCAGAGTGGAGTAGTTGGGTACATGCGTAATCGAACTCTGGGTTAGACATCCAGACACCGTGGCTTGTATGGGACCGTGCAATGTGCCGAAGCACTTTCCCGCAGGCCCACCGGTCGGCCAGGATCGCACTATACTTGAATACGGTTTCATCCTCCGTTCCGACTTCTGGTGCAGTCCAGGACTGAGTCCCGCGATACCCCTCTACCAGGGTCCGTTCGTCCTCCACTCGGATAGACAGGCCGAAGTCTATAATTGACAATTGCGGTAATGATGACCCACCGACAAGGATGTTTGCGGGCTTCAAGTCAAGGTGAGCGATTCTGTGTTCGTGCAGGAAACAAACGCCCTCCAGCAACTGAGTCCGCAGTGAGTCTGCTACATCGGGGCGCTCACCCAAGAAATCGTCCAGGGGCGATAGCCACGGCATGACGATTATGACGACAGAGTCAGGAGCGACGATGGTGTCGAACAGGATGATTATGTGATTCTTGTCAGCGCCGAGGTTTTGAAGGTACCTCAAGATGTCTAGTTCGTCTGTTTTATCGCGCAGGAATTTCAATGCGACGGTCAAACCATCTTTATTGGTAGCCTTCTCTATTGCTTTCGGCTGCCGGTTGTCTTTTACTGCGAGCTGGTATCCATTCGCTGTGATAAGTGCCCGATGGTGGCCGGCTGGCACCGAACGCGGAGCGCTTGGTTGCTGCCTTGAAGACTGGGTAGTTCCTGTGCGGGTCCTCGGAGGAGGGAGAGTATCCAACGACGCGATATGGTTCAAAAGGGACGATGCCACCAGGGGAAAATCGTTCGAAAGTTTCTCGGATTGAGCATTCATCGAGTCCAGGAAATTATAGAGGCGGAAAATGAATTCGAACGATTTCTCTTTATCGGTTAAATCAAACGTAGTGAAGAAATGCTCGACATCTCTCTATGGTAACGGTCAGTGTCTTGTCATTCGGTAATGGAAATGCGGAATAGTTACCTCTGGTACGCGACCGGCTTGAGTATCCCTCTGAAATAGCGTATGTTCGATTGCGTGGTAGTTTGCATCGATATATATTGCCTTGACAAGGAAATTCCGGGATGCAGTCCTAAGTAGCGAGTTGCCTAGGCGAACAAGGCAGGCAGCCTCCAACAGCATACGGCGCTCGTCGGCACGACCCGGATCGGAAGACACCTCGAGAAGAAGAACCGGGAGGCCGTTCAAGATGATAGAGAAGTCACTGCAGGGAGTGTATCGATATGGCTTGTCGTGCACGCTTACGCATAGATTGAGGGGCCACGGCTTGTTGCTACGAAACATGTCTGAACTCCGGGGGAAATCGGAAATAATGAGTCACTCACAAATGGAAAGCCATCCCGTTTTCGTCGGAGAATTTTGAGGTGATGCGCCTCAGTAGACTATACACGTGTGGCTCCTTATTAACACTATAGGCCGCAGGATTGAGGATATGCTTGTCGAAGAATACATCGCTGTAATGGATGAACTCTAGGAACATCGCGGAGTGTGTGCCCGACACGTTAGCAAAATGTTTGCTAAACCCACTCTCCCCTAAGAACGATTGCACAAGCTGCAGATACAACGGATGTATCTGAAATGGATTAGTAGTATATGAAAGATAAGACTGTGGGACTCACGTCAGGCCCAAGGGAACGCTGCTGGGTCAACCCCTTATCAAATGCGACGACAAAAGCCGGCTTCCCTCCATTTAATAGTCTTATGCCGTTATCAACACAGATGTTGGACCTCGGTGATTGAATATCGTCCCCAAATTTTAATTTGATAGTGACGAGAGAAATGGGGCCCTTGATCAAATGTGTAGTGTACGGGCGAATAGTTCCTAAACCGTCTGAGAAAGCATTAAAAACTTTTTTTCCGGCCAGTGGATAGGAAACGTACCCTGACCTATGTCATCCACACAGATGATGGCGTTGATGTGGCTAGTAACTCTGAGCCTCGACCTGGGCGGAAATTCGGTTTGGACTTCAGCCGTTGTGTCTACGCAATCCCTGAGGTCGACTTGTGCCTCGTTTAATTCGGTCAGCTGGCCAGAGATGGTTGAAAGAGGCTTGTGAATGCAAAATATCGAGGGGTCCCTGTCCCTTAGTGAGGGGACAGCGAGTCTCAAGTATGCAAGAATGATACCGCAACCCTCTTGTTGTGGTACTGATATCTGGAACGGCCTGGCAAGGACTTTGAGTTGATGGTCTATTACAATGCAGCGGAGGCTGGTGGTGGCCCAGATGACGCGACTCATAGCTTCTTGCATAGCTTTGTCGGGTATGTACCAGTAGGGATCATCACGAGGAATTTCTGAACCCGTGCCAAACCCGTACCCGTGGCACGGTACCCGCGGGTACATACTCTTTTCTTGCCATCCCATGCCATCTCTCTTGTCAAGTCGTTACTGTGTACTTAGTTGTGCATTCCTGCGCTCCTACAGATAGTTACACAAGCCTTTTCTCCCAGATGACTAAGTCGTGCATTCCCGCGCTCCTACACATTCAACTCCTTTCCCGCAACGTCACACCAACAACCTCAACCTCAAATCATCTGAGTCTAGTTGCCAAAGGATATCAACAACAACGACAACGACCCGCACGACAACTCGGCCACTCCGAGTCCTTTCACAAATAGCTCAGAAGCCCGGACGAGCCGCACATCCCCATGACCCAAGTTATGCATCGTTTGTCTGTCACCACTGTATTTACATAGCTCCTTCATTTCAGCGCACGTGCGGTTCTTCGCCTTGGCCTTTCTGTGCTGGTCACCTGTCTCCAAGACTGTCTCCAGGCTTCATGTCACCTTGTCCGAGGCCGTGCTACTTATCTCAACCTTTTCATATCTTACAGTCCTGTTTTTTCTGGAGTCCTTACTGTTTTCTTTGTGTCTCACATCATTGTTCGAAGTCACTCATTTTCCGTCTTATTTTCCGTGTTGTTTTCCTCTTGGTTTTCCTTGTTTGTTGTATCGGATTGTCAACACGTGACGCGTGAGCGGCGTGACTTTGGGCTTCAGCCATTCCCAGACGCCGCTCAGACAGCCGTGACAATGATGATAGTACTGGGTGAGTAAACCCGAACAGGCTTGCTCGTCCTCCGAGTCGACCCAGCCCGGCGCCGTGGACCCTCAATGCCATCTTCCTTATAGATATAGCCGAGCCCGTTACAACGCCAAATCGCGGCACGCCAATCCGACTACCATAATAGTCGATTAAACCGCATGCAAAAGCTTGAAAAGGAGGTGCGACGTGTGCGTACTGGCAGGGCCATCGAAGAGAAGGAGGAGTGGGAGCGAGAAAAGGATAAGGAAAAGATGGACCTCGACAAGACACCCCCTGCCGCAGAGCTCGAAGACGCAGCAGAGGAGCTCGCTTCAGCCGCGGCTCAAGAAACAAAACGCAAACGTCACCTGTCGAGGAGAAGCCTAGCGGGGAATGGACCCCAAGAGGCGCTGGATACATCTGCACCTGAAAAGCGGCGTTCTCGCTGATGCCACTCCTGCTGATGTCAGTTTTGCTAGGCGATTGGCAAAGGCCGTCGCCTCCTTTGACATTGTGAAGGTTTTGTCTACGGCACCGAGAGACCGACCAACCTCCTTGCCACGGGCACGCACTGTACGAATCGAACGTTGCGCCGGCGGCCTTTTTATGGTGAGTTATTTCTGCGGCTTTCACACTGGTCACGAACCCTACTGGTATGTGAACCCCCAGCGTGCCGTGTGTCGATGGTAGGATGCTTCAGGCCAGGAAGAAGAAGCCAGGGTCGAAGGCAAGAGGACGGCGGTGGTATCACAAGGTGGGCGAGAGTGTGAGGAATGATCGAAAGGATGCAAGTCGACGGATGGCTTTCTGCCGAACGAAAACTGCGACTTTAATCTCGATTCGATCGGACTTACCCACAGTTGCATGCACCTGAGTGAGCGATACCACCTCCCATGCCGCCGAGCGACCCGGCGACAGCTGGGTGACCGGCCGTCTCGATTTCCGAGGCAGTGAACAGAAGGACGGCGCCCTTTGTTGAGGATCCGATCCGCGTTCCTGATTCGTGGCTGAGACGGGCGAAGCTCCCTTAGTGAAACTACAGGTCAGAGAGGTTGAACCGTGCAGCGATCAGAGATACGCACCCTCATCCATACCAGCGCCCATGGAACGAGGCCACGGTAAAGGCCAACGAAGCCGCCGAGCGGTTCACAGCCATCAGTGGGGCGTGCCGGGACGGGACAGGACGGTCGAGGGCGGAGGGCTCGAGTCCAAGTCGAGGACAGGGCAGGACAGGAAAGGAAAGGACCGGATTTGGGACGGAACAAGTCGAGGGGCGGCCACGCGAAACAGTGTGAGCGAGAGCGTGAACCGGCGACGGAAAAGTGTGAACTGGGGGGGGAGAGTCCTGTGAACGCGCGACGACGATGACCGATGTGAAACCTGGACAGAGTTGCCCGATCGGGGTGTGACTGTGGCTGTGCGGTTCACACGACTTGAGCCGGGTGCGAGAGTAAAGGGTAATGCAGTAATGATTCTCCCCCCTCCATCAAACGCGAAGTGAGAATTAGTTCAGAGATCGATTCGGAGCGTCGCAAATTCGATTGGGGAAAGAGTGCGGAACAAAAGGATCGTACACAAAGCTGGGAATGCAGTCGAATACAGGTCGAGCTTACAGGCTAGTCCTTAAGTGCTATCGTAGGGGTCGAGTCATCGAGAAGTCGTATCTAGTCAGCCGCAACACATACTGTCACGCCGCCATCTTCTACAGTCTATACAGTCAATCGCCGTCACAGCCCAGCACAGCAGAGAATAGATTGATCACGGCCAGCAACTCCTTCGAATCGTCCTGCAGTCGATGAGAGCAGCAGATTTCTGAAACGCTGGGAGGAACGACCAACACAAAATGCCAGTCCGCCAAGGGTGGCAATGCTCCCGGCACCATTTTTGAAAAGAAACGAAACATTCCTTTCTTTATTGGATGGTCTGACCCAGTGGCGAATTGAAAAATGTAGGGCTTTCCCTCGACCATAATGAACGAATCGAACGCCACCTGGTGTTGAGCTTCCGGTACGTAGTACACCCTATCTTTGATTGGGTGGTCCAGGCCATACTCTGGATATACGAACGTCTCCGCTGGCGTAATGTCAATCGGTAGCACAAGCGACCGATTCGCGCCGTCTCGGTGATTGGAGTGCCATCGGGGGAACTTCTTTCCTCGGCCAGATCCGTTCGAGTCCTGTTTAACCATGGGAACAAGCTTGAGCGCAATCTTCTCTTCTAGCATTTCTTGGGCCAACGATTCGTACATGACGCCAGCAATGTGCCTTGTCCCTTCAACGTTCGCCAATTTTTTGTAGAGTGCGATTCGGGCAGCTCGCGTTTCTGTTCGGAGTTGGTTCCGAAGCTTCAGCTTGATCATATGTGTGATGGGCTCCAAGCGACTGTAGGCAAATTTGTCATCATCGTCGCCGTCCATCGGCAAGCGTGTCATGAGGATAAGGGTGTGAGATTCGTTATCCGAGCCGTAATTGACTTTGTCGGAAGCCATGTCCTCTAACTTCTTTACCGAAAGCTTGCGGAGTGCGGATACATGGCAATTTTTATAGGCAGCAAAGAAGGTTTTGTTACGGACGAAGTTGAAGCAAATGCGGGGAGTGGGGCCATAGAGATTATACATCTCGTCTATACGCGGGTCATTGGCTGAAAGTCCATGAATGACAGCACTACACAGAGGAAAATGGTCAGCCCAAGCATAGAGGGCGGAAGAGGATGAGCTGACGCTTTGGATATCTCCTCTCTCGCCCACGGATTCATGATGGCGATGCTACATTCCGTGGTCTTATTTAAACGTTGCCATCGAGACGATTTAGGAGAGGAGGATAATATAATAAGGTGTTTGGTCCTATGCGGGGCGAGAAAATCCGGGATTCCATCCATGCTGTCGTCGGCGTCGATAAGCGTCCAAATACGGGTCTTGAAATCAGTGGAGGAGTAGTCCGACGGGACCTCGAAGACGCCCTCTTCTACAAAGAGATACAGATGCATGCCAGTGAACCAGATGACTGGCTCTCCTTCAGTGAGACGTCGGCACAAAGCATAAGTGAGCCAATAACTCTTCCCTTTCAGCCAGTATATTTCAGAAACGGTAAGATCACACAGTAAAACGCTTACCAATGCCGGGTTGTCCTGTAATGACCACTGAGGGGGGAGTAGCGTCGTCACAATGTGATCCCAGATACTTGTTGCAATACTCGTACAGCCGGTTGTACTCTTTGCGAACCCAGAGGTTTATCTGGAATGCCTATATTGAGGATGCAACAACCGGGACCGGTCTCATCTCCCTCGCCCTCGTCCTCGTCCGGATCTTCGTCCTTGTCTAGGTTCGTAGATTCGTTCTCGGGCACCAGACTCTGGAGCCAGAACTTGCGATGCAGCTGCACGAGTGAATGAGAATCAAAAAGCCGGGTAATCCGGGCCGACTTGGGATTTTTCAGGTCGATAATGTCGCCATACACGGGAGAACACATTCGGTATTGGGAGGTTGCGACTATTCGCGACCACCATCATCATACTTTATAGTCGCTAACAGATAACCCAGTCATGTCACCAATGACGCGCTTAATGACGCCAGATGTAGGACGACTCACTCACTTGTCTCTCGCTCATTTGGAAAGCCGGTTCATCGTACCCCATTTCTGCTCCTGATCCGAGTGGTTCGTTCGGTTCAACTCCCACCTCCAGGCGTGGACCGCGTACCAAAGAGTCTTCAACCGGAATGCCGCGAGTCGTCAGCGGCAGCTCAAGTCGGAAATATTGTTAAAAAAGGCCGAGTTGCTTCAGACAGTGCTCAGGACCAATTCGCGAAGTGGGCCAAACTTCGTCGGAGTGTCGACAAAGGCTTGGCGGATCTGGAGAAGCTCAGTTGTGTGTCTGCAATCACACATCCGAGTTGCTTGTGTTAATTCTGCATACAGACGCCGAACTTAATGCCTCAAAAATGTCATTTTCGCTCAAGTCCAACACGATCCTATGGACAATGACGACTGGTGGTTGTCGTTCCCATTCGCACCTGTAGGTAAGACAATCGCGGTTTTCAACACTGTTAGCTCTAAACTGTCCTTGCCCCCCTGTGCCTCAAGTTTGCCGCGCGGCTTTAGATGCATTGAATCGCTTTCGTTAGTCTAGTATCGTCAATGCTCCACACAGATCACAGGCAAACATTTGGCAAATTATCGACAGGAACAGTACAAAGCCCATCCGCTCCCTTGACGCCCATGAGGACCGTCCCACCCATGGGATCGGTAGCGGTCAAACGCATCACCCTCACTTCCAAGAAGAACTGGTGGATGGGTGCGCACAGTACGCGGTACAGATTAGAACCGAATCAGACTAACGACTATATATAGTGGAGCTTGACGAGGAGGAGAACAAGTTGAATGTCTCACAGACCTTCCCACCATCCTCTGCAGAACCCACCCTGAATGACTATGTCCCCGATCATCCACCTCCTACGACGAGTGTTCCCGCCTCCCCCATATACCATGCGCCTCACAGAAATCCGGGGACCATCTCCTTCCCTCCCTCTATCCACGCGGCGCCGCACAATCAATCCCACGGGGGCGCTACCACCCTTCGCCCAGGGCTCTGCGTCTGAGCTTTTCAAGCGTAGTGAAAAAGCCGGAAGTGATACAGACGAGATGTAAAGCAACGCTCTCGATGTCGCTACTCAGTTCCTTGCCGAGTTACGCGTCTACACCCGTGTGGCACCGCATCGAAACATCCCCATCTTCCTGGGGTGTCTTGATGGCATTGGCATGGCCCTCGAATTTCTGGAGGGAGGGACACTTTACGACCACCTTAGGCAGCACGCGCCTTTCTCGCGCATTCAGTTACGGGATTTTCACAACCAGCTGCTCGACGCGCTCACACACCTACACGCGTACGGACTGTCCCATGGGGACCTCTCATTGCTCAATGTACAAGTACTGGAGAGGCGTGGAGAACTGATGCTGAAGCTAATCGACTTTGGTCGATCGGTCTCCGCTGATTCTTCGTATGCACCGCCAGACGGCGATGCAGTCGATCCATGGGGATACCTAAATCCCGAACGAAATGAACCGCGTGTGGAGCAGATATTCCCGGGTACGCGCCCTTTCTCGGCGCCCGAGATCTTGCGAGGGGAGTGTCAGGATGCCCAGCTGGCAGACGCATATAGTTTCGGAATGGTTCTGGTGTGCTTGGAGCGAGGACAACTAGTCGACGTCAAGCCATGGAACCAGCGGAAAGACGTGCACCCAGCGGACCTTTTGGAGGGCTGTAAGTTGTTTGAAGAGAGGATACGACAATATCTTAGGAGATGGAACGAACGAAGAAGACTCTCGCGGACATGATGGATGACGTAAGAGACTAGCTATACCATGTAAATAAGACCACACAACGTTGTATTCAGTCGATCGCTGCACTCCGTTCGTCAATATGGCTTTCGTCCATCCTTCACGAATGGCTCAGGTGCCTCAAGCATCTCGCTCCGCACCCTCGCGTCCAGACAGAGGACGTGACCGAAGCCGTGACCGCGACCGAAGGGACGAATATCGACAACGACGAGACCGCGATCGCAGTGATCGTGACAGTACTGAGCGAGACCATCGGTCTCCAGCCCCCCGGCCTACCACTGGGCGCGAAAGTCCCCAGTATGGCGACTACACTCGGCGCGACTCTTCCCCATCCCGCGACCGCAAATCTGATGACTCCCGGCCTCGGTCAATCCCGCCGTCATTATCCTCTGGAGGCGAGTCCAAGCGGCCAGAGACAGCTCCCGAAAATGGACATCCTTGGCGTCAACAAGAAAACATGTACAGAAGGGATGGAGGGTTCGACGGAGGTGGCGACTACTTTGAACGGTACGTAGTTTCCTTTCTACTTTTGAGAAGTCCTCATTGTCTTTCGTACAGGCGCCGGCAACAACGGATTAACAGCACTTTCAGCATCTGGCCCCCATCCCCTCATGCCCCTGCTCGGGAGCTGTACGTATCTTATATTGTTTCTAGGGCGTGTCGGCTCACCTCATGGACTTAGGTCACCCGAGCGCGACACGGGCTCGCGAAGCAAGCACAAACGACGTCGCACTCCTTCTGTCGACGAGACGGACAGCGAAGAGGAACGGAGGCGTCGCGAGAGAAAAGAACGCAAGCGGGAGAGGAAGGACAAAGAGCGGCGAGAGCGGCACCACCGGCGGTCGCAAACTTACTCAAGTGACGAAGCACGCGAGCGTGATCGTGACGGCAAAACAAAACAGAGCAGGTCGTCGTCGGACCGCGATCCTCGTAGGACGAGAGCTCGCTCGCTCAGCCCACGTCGCGAACAGTCAGTCGACGAAGACGACTGGGTGGAGAAGCCTGCGCCTTCGGGTTCATTTGTCCCCGTTGTACCCAGTACTGCCGCCCCTCCGAGCATTCCATCGCCATCTGCGTCTCGCGCTGTCCAGAGGAAGGCAAATGATGGTGACTCGTCCGACGACGATGTAGGCCCGTTGCCAGCAGCCGTACCAACAGCACCGAAGAAAGTCGACGAACGCGCCTACGGCGGGGCTCTCCTGCGAGGAGAAGGTAGTGCCATGGCCGCTTTCTTACAGGATGGCACGGACGTGCGCATTCCGCGCCGTGGAGAAATCGGTCTCACGTCGAACGAAATCGACAGGTTCGAGTCAGTGGGATATGTGATGAGTGGCTCGCGTCACCGTCGCATGAACGCGGTGCGCATGCGCAAGGAAAACCAGGTTATCAGTGCCGAGGAGAAGCGCGGAATATTGAAGTTGCAGCAGGAGGAGAAACATAGGCGCGAGGCTATTCTCAGAGAGGAGTTCCAAGAACTCTTAACTGACAATCTCAAGGGAACTGAAAGCGGTAAAACCTCAGATAGATATTGAGCGTCGTCATCTACTGGTGCAGTGTGTAGCTACACATAACAACGTAATACACTCATAAGGAGTTTTGGTGCGGAATTGAAGTCGGCTGCTTTAGAGTTCCTGATGAGAAGGTTTGCTAGTCAGACCGACGAGCTCGACGTCGAAGACCAAAGCCGAGTTGGCTGGAATAACGTTCCCAAACCCACGCTCGCCTACAATACGCACGTCAATACGAAAGGAAGGGTGGACAGGCAGTGCCACGAACCATAAGCCATGTGGGGAGGGATGGTTAGTGTACGCTTTTCGCCGACGCACATCCCGACGAGGCCTTCATCCCAGCCTTTGATGACCTGTCCGACGCCAACTAAAAGGGAAGCGTAAGAACACCCACGACAAAAGAAGGACCGAATGGCGCACGGGTCAAAGGCAATGGTTGACTGCGGTCGTGACTAAGATTTTTTTTCACTGTCAACACAGTTGCAACATGGAGACACTCCGGGAACGAACCTCGAGTCGAATTTATTGCCATTGGAAAATAGCGTTCCGGTCTGCAGGGGAGGTGAAGGTTTAGACACGTCCAAGGTAGGGGTGCAGAAAGCCAAGAACGCACATAATGAACCTTGATCGCGTCGCCCTTCTTCGCTTTGACGCTGCAGTCAGAAGGTTCGAACGTCGTTTTTATGTCCAATTCCGTTGGGGCTTGCTGCTGCGCCAATGCGAGCAGTCCGAAAGACAGCGAGAGCCAGTGTAAGAGTTGCATGGCGTTTGTTTGAGTGACCTCAGTAGTCAGTTCCGTCCGCCTCAGCACTTCCCCGGAATTCGCCGGGGCTGCTTATTGTTCTTCGACTCTGGCTGAGCTACAAAACGTTATATGGTACGGTGCTTTGCTCGTCTGAGGCTTTGCTTTTTCGACAGGAATGACTTGGTTATCCGCAGTTTTCGCTCCCGTCTTCTGCTGGATCCAATTGCATCCCATATCGACCTCTGTCTGCGTCATAGTCACCATCTATCATGTTCACGCCTGGCTCTACCCCGATCCTTTGATGAAGCTGCCATGCCCTCCGGGAGGGCGTCTGTTTGGCGGACATGTATACAACATTATCAAGTGCGTATCCCTGGCCGTGAACAGTACAGGCTATCGTCTGATTCGCCTCAGTTCCGGACATTCCCCCATCCTTCACGAGAAATACGCCCGAGAGCTAGGTAGGAACGTGCGCCTGCGCGGTGTCCATCCGGTCCGTACCACTTTGTCGTGTGTGTGTGTGTGCACACGCTGACCCCATTTCCAGTGGGAAACGCGACTGCTCCCGCTGGACCCAGTGACGGTAGCCCACGTCGTGAAGAACCCGACGATCTACGAGAAACCCGCGCCGTCTCGGAGGCTCATCGAAGGGCTCATCGGATGCGGCATGCTCGCCGCGGAGGGCCCCGTGCACAGACGCCAGCGCCGCGTCGCCACACCCGCATTTTCGAACCAGAACCTGCGCGCGCTCGTCCCGCTCGTGTTCAACAAGGGGGAAGAACTGAAGGACAGGTGGATGGGCCTCATACAGGAACAGGCCGTCGACAGCTCGGAGAAGCCGAAAGGCATTCGTCTGGATGTCTGCCATTGGGTGAGCCGCGCAACGTTCGACGTGATAGGAATCGCTGGTGCGCCCCCCCACGGGTTTCCTGTCTCGTCCCCCAGCCAACACTTCCCCGCCTAGGGTTTGACTATAACTTCAACGCTATTCAGAACGAAGAAAACGAACTGTTCAGCGCGTATAAGGACATGTTCGAGACAGCCATTTCTCAGTCTCAGAACTTTCGACAGGTGCTTACGTTCTACTTCCCATTATACGAGCGTTTCCTCGTAAGGTTTTCTTTCCAAAGTGGTAAATCTTTGTTGATGCTGGTTCAGTCGGACGAGGTAACGCTTGCAGTGCGTCAGGGTCGGGAGACAATCAGTCGTGTAGCGAAGCAGCTCATCCAAGAGAAGAAACAGAAAATCCAGGAGGAAGAAGGAAGTGGTAAAACACACAGCGGGCGGGACTTATTATCTCTCCTCCGTATGTTTAGCCATACTCTTCGTGCTTTCCTTCTGATCCTTCGACAGTCATATCTAATGCGGCAACCGATCTCCCACCTGAACAGCGGATATCAGACGACGACATCCTCCACAACATCAATACATTTATGTTTGCCGGCTCTGACACGACCTCGCTGGCTCTGACATGGACCCTGCTCCTTCTTGCGAAACACCGTCCGATCCAGGACCAACTACGCGCAGAACTGTGCGACATGCCCCGCCCGGATAACCTTGGCGACGAGGCGGTCTTGGCACACTATCAAGAGCTGGCCGCCTTGCCGCTGCTAGAGAAGGTTTGCCGCGAGTCGCTTCGCATAGTGCCCCCCGTGCACTCGTCGATCCGCGTTGCGACGCAAGATGATGTGCTGCCGGTGTCAAAGGGGGGTGGTGACGCTATCCACGTCCGGAAGGGCACGCTAGTGCACATACCCGTCGAGGGGATGAATCTGGACCGGGAGATCTGGGGAGCAAATGCATGGGAGTTTGTGTAAGCGAGTTTCGGCACTGATTGAATTATCGTTTACAATGCCGCTGCCGTAGGCCGGATCGTTGGGACAACCTGCCAGAGGCTGTCGCATCCCTACCCGGTCTCTACGCGAACACGATGACTTTCTCCGCTGGTCCCCGTGTACGTCATTTGCCCATGCGACTTTGAAATACCCAACTAAACTCTGCCAGTCGTGCATCGGCCAGCGCTTTTCGCTGATCGAGATGAAGACATTCCTGTACATCCTGATCACCAACTTTGTGTTCTCCGAGACAGACGAGAAGGTCGTCAAGGCGAACGTGTACGTGTCTTTGCTTTGACAGAAGGATGACCTGCTGATGGCCTGGGCTTGTCGCAGTGTGCTCACAAGACCCTATCTATCACGCAAATTCAAGGAGGGGAGTCAGTGTCCGATGATAGTGACCCCCTACGTCCCTGATGAAACGATGTAATTTATCCTTTGTTGTACTTTATTTTTCATCATCGGTAATGTGCGCGCTGAGACCGCCCATGCACTGACTGGAAACCCGCCTAAAGTCTTTGTGGTGGCAATTCTCCATGCGTGGATCGGCCAATATCACTGACTACCTCAATGTTACCGACATCCTTATACACAACAGGTTTGTGATAGATTTACATTACGTCGTTGAATAAAGAACGAATGGGGAGGGTATGCAATGTAAGTATCTACGATAAGTAAGCATTAAACCTTTGAAATTTACGATGTGCACGAATGCAAGCCAAAAAAAAAGATAGATGCCGCTGAGGACCCTGCCTCCTTCACCTATGACTTCTTCCTAATAAACAACAGGCCCCTTCTCTGGGGCTTTTCTCCAGTCTCGATGAACGACGTCTTGAAGTCCGGTTCCGACTTTCCCGCCGCACGCAGATGACCAGCGGGAGTCCCAGCTCGCTCCGACGGTCTCTGCACCTTCGACCAAATCTGCCAACGAAACGACACGGGCGGCGCGGTTCTGACAACACGTGGGTCCGCCGGCGCCGTCACAGCCGCGCCGTTGGAGT
Source organism: Lactarius pseudohatsudake (assembly GCA_021525015.1). Lineage (NCBI taxonomy): Eukaryota > Fungi > Basidiomycota > Agaricomycetes > Russulales > Russulaceae > Lactarius > Lactarius pseudohatsudake. Next base: position 36,858 of record JAKELH010000346.1, on the reverse strand, counting down.
TGGACGCCTTACGGGTGAGGGAGAGGCTCCTCAGCGGCTTCCTGAACACGGTCGTGCCGCCTCCCTCCCCATCCGCACCACCAGTGGTGAGGATGCGCAGGCTGTTTTTCCGCCGCTGCCACGCCACAGGCGGGTGGCTTTTCTCTTGAGTACGAGGCGTAGGCATAGGTGCAGTAGGTGCAGGTCGCGGTGCCTCAAAGGCACCGTTGTCGATCGTCGAGAGTCCGATGCCGAGGGAGGAGGCGGAAGGAGGGCCGATATAGAATGACTGTCCCCGAGGCAAGTCGGGCGACGACCCCCCAGGCCGACGCGCATACGACGACTCGCGCGAAGGGTAGGACGACGACTCGTCCCCACCAGAACGGGACTGCGCACGAGGACGGGGCTGGGCTGGCCTCAGTGAACTTTGAGAATAGTCGCTTTGGGGACTTGGGAAAGTGCTCTCGGTCTCGGGTGAGGAGATGAGGCGGTCGTCGGTGTCCGAGTCACGCCCGGGAGAGGACCCCTGGGATTGAGCGACGGTGTCATCCGGGCCCCATGACGAAGGATCATAATCGAGGTCTGAAAAAAGGGGAGTGCGCGGTACGTCTGGATGGTGGTACGCTCTGTCATTCAAGGTCCGGTATCGACTGAGGGGTGACAGTGATGGAGTAGGGGATGCGGCAGCCGAGGACGCACGCGGCCGTCGGGAACTGGACGAGACAGGCGGCCCCACACCCGGTTCCGTTGGACGACTGGACCCTTTTCCCGGGACTGGGACGCGTGCGGAGTTGGCATCAGCGGATACAAGGACTCCCTGTTTGAGATGTTGGGCATCGCCATTCCGTAAGTACTGCACTCGCCTGTTGTAGTATGAGTCCCCTCGCCACAGGTCGCTGGGCTCTACTGCGCTCCGACTATACGCGTGCCCACCTTCATATCCTGCCACCGGGCCAGTACTGGCGTCATAGCCGCGACGTGCATAGCCTCCTTTACTGGTCACGTCCGCGCGGAAAGCTGCTGCAGCACGGGCTGGCAGTGCCTGGGTGGGGATACGGGGGCTAGAGTCGAGCTCGGCCGCACTCTGCACCCTGCGTGGAATATGACGCGTCGATGATGTGGGTGATTCCGCGAGCACAGGGTCCGCTCTATCTCCCCTAAATCGCTTTGGATTGCGGCCGCCGGAAGGACCGGCCATTGCATCCTCCAGTACAACTACAGGGCTCTCATCACCCGGCAGGAAGCGCGAGGCGCCTGCGAGAGGTGGTATCTCATGGGTCACTTGTTGTGGCTGTGGCGATTCGATGTCGGGGCTGAGGTCGAGGAAGTCGGGAAGGGAATCGTGCATCTCCTCTGAGTGGGCGTATTCAGCATCTGTTGGGCTGGAAACATTGGGAAGTCTGGCCCGTGAAATACTGCGATGGTGGAGATTAGCACTGGCATTAACCCTGATCGAGACTTTGGATGCGGACCTTGAAGGGTCACCTTCCGCAAGCGGCGGGGCGTTGTCAGGAGCAACGCGCTCACTCTCCACGCGAGTTACACTGAGCGCGCTAAACGGGTCCTCTTGCTTAGACCTACTATCCGGAGACCCAACAGTCACTAGAGAGTCAAACCTAGATAAGGATAACTGTGTGCATGGAAACCGGGGCAGACATTACCTCTCAAATGGCTATGCCCGTGGGAGCTTGAGTGGTATTGAACAGAGTCTCCATATTCTGCTAGGTCACTCGCGGCATCATCGCATAATAAGCTAACGGGATCATGAGAATGCTGGTCCAAATGGGGGAAGGTGGAGAAGTCCCGAGCGTCTAAGGGAGCATCGTCTGCGCGCCGGGTGAAGAATTGCCGGAATGCCAAGAGCTCATCTGAAGACAAGAACTTGCCGCCATGTGGTTGTGAGGCATCCGACAAGCGAGAGTCGCAAACAGAAACAAGACGAGAAGGCATTTCCCTCTACCCAGAGTACGCTGCCGTGGGTCAGCGGTCGGCGCGCTAGCTGCTCAGCGACAGAAGAGCGCCTAAGGAAGCTGATTGTAATGGAACGTGAAGTTTTTTTTAACAAAAAAATTTGACAGCAGGGAGCGAGGCAATCTGATCAGGTTGGGGTGAAGACCAAAGGATGGCAGCTCACTGGAATCGGAGAGTCCACTCGTTCCTCCAGTGAGGGTGCTGAACCGCTGAACGCAGGGAGTCTGGAGTTGATGAGGAGAGGAGCTCAGTACGCGAGGCGAGCTGTCAGAAGCTGCGAGCGAATGGTAGCCTCTCGCGAAAGCGAAGTCACAGACTCGAAACTGCTAAGTGGACCAGCCAGTGGTGGAAGAGAAATACTGTTCTGGAAGGTGAGAATCTCAAAGTCTGATGGGTGAGGGAGTACTTGCCTGCTGCCGCTGCTCGCTAGTAGACTCGGAGTAGCAGGAGAGAGGAGATGCAGGAAGTGGACGCCGAAGGGCCGCCATTTTAGTCGTTTGGGGACTGAAGTCATACGTTCCATAACTGGCTGAACTGTATTTGGGCGTAGAGCAGATCCAATCAAGTCCTGATGTGCCTGTCAAAGGAGCGCGTAACTTACCTGCGTAAGCTTTAAAAAGCACGGAGAAACAGACTTGTTCTCTTCTTCAGCCATGCCCTGGGTACCTTCGCAGCTGAAGCGCTGTAGATCGCAAGGGAGCGGCCGCCTTTGCTCAAGATGCGCTCCTCATCTTCCTAGATGACGGGTAGAAACTCTAATAGCATGAAGCGAACCTGAACTACCGCCAGGAACGTAGAGGAAATCGCGGAGGTTCGCACACACATGAAACTTCTGGAATAGGTCCATCAGACCTGGGTAAAGGGAACCGCCGTCAGACAGTGCAACTCAATGGTTCGACAAAGAGGACTCACGGTCATAGATGTTGCGTGCTCGTTCTCACACCGCATGGTGTCGCGGATATGGCACAGATGTGCACAGGGAAGGAGGTGTGCAGCGCTGAAAATAGGTACTGCACGGGAAAGAACGAAGGCAAAAGAAGAGGTTACCGTGATTAGGTCAACACCTGGACGCAAGTGGTTCTGCAAGTCACGCAGCCCCGTCGCAGAAACTTCGAATGAATATCCCACAGATCCCTAGCCTGAGGCATCTCGGGACCAATGGTGGCGTTGACCAGTACCGTGACCCAAAGTCCGAAAGCCGACGATCGCAATTCCGTCAAAGGGTAGTGAATGCCGCATTTCTTCTAGTGGTCGTACCTATGTAAAAGTTGGCTTTTTCATTTTCTGTAGCTTCAACAATACATCGTAGCTACTTCATATTGTTACCAATAGAAGAATTGATATACTGTTCATTGGTTTTTTTGTTTTGTTTTTTTGGCTCCTAGGGAGCACGACCGACTTCACCCTGCGATGCAAATGTGATCACGCACAAGGTGAGATCGCCTTCTACCACTCTATCGCATGTACAATATCACCCCCAATTTATCATGGGTGTTCTCATTGGTCTATTCTAACATATCTGCGTGGCATTTATCAAGATTGTTGGGATCGGGTGGTCTGGGCCTTTACTTTTCACAACTCCCCTCTCTTCCTTATCGCTTAACATGATCTCATATCTACAGATCCTACTACACCTACTGAATTTTTTTTGGGCAGAAAGGGCAATGGGAAGAGGGTGATCTGAGGCCATTTTTTAAATTTGCATCTATGACACCACCAGTACTGCATCATTGTCTAAGTACAGTACACATGGGGAACGCAAGAACACATGGAGATGGGTTTTTGATTCAGCTTCACTGACGTTACTGTAGCACTGCATTATAACTCAATGTCGGCCGCCGCCGGTTGCAACGCGGATCCTGTCGCTTCAGGCAAGCAATTCAGTACACGACGGCGGCTAAAAAGTTTACGCTTGACGGTGACCACACACTGGCACACTTTCCTCATTTCAAATGTACTAATAGACCTAAGATTCACGGGGATAACCAGCTCAATTCGATACTCAATTCGATATACAGGATAAGATGCCGTCGGCCACGCAATGGCGTACGGTGACAAGATCACTAAAGTGACTACTGCACTGCGCGTTAGGCGAGAGAGCCCTGCAGGGATCACGTATAAGCGCGAGGATGGGAGACATAACCCTAAAAGCTCACCATGGGGTCCCAAGGTGGGAGGACAACCCTGTCGCCGCTCTCAAACACCTTCACAAGATCCTTCGGGGCCAAAGTCTTGGGCACGACCACCTGGTATACAAACCTGAAAAAAGACGTTCAGAACATAACGAAAGAACGAAATTCAAAAGAGACACACTCGTCGAACCACCGGTCGGTCATGACAAAGAAGCCCTTCTCTCCCCTATCCTCACCCCATGAATTCTCGACCTTATAACGTAGAGGCTTTCCAGTCTGAAGGTCAAGATGCACCCCAGAGATGACCATTGCATGGGTCATCGAAGACTCATTGGTGCGCAAACGATCGGCTTTTGAAAGCGAAAGCGAGATGTCGAAAGCATTCTTGAAAACGAAAAGGATTTCCTTCCAGAACGACGGCCAGGATAAAGTAGGGGCTTACCTCATACTCGAACAAATCCGTGTCCATGATGCCGGACTTGCTTTCCGAAAATTGACCAACGTCGCAGCCAAAGAAGACTGGTTGACCAGCTTTAAGCGTCTGATAGAAAAAGGATCAGACCTCTGGCGGCGGCGATGTAATGGTGGTGCATGATATTACCTTTACTATAGCATTCTTCAAATTCTCAATTTCCGTGTTAACATCTACTTGATCGTTAGCCGGGATGACGATTGATAAATAATTTGACGAACAAAGGACGGGTCTTCCGCCCCAGATATTGCCGAGTTTATCAACCGTGTAAAGCTTCGAGTAAGGGTTACGGGGATCATTAATCAAAGAGAACGAGTCGGAGGCGGGGTATTGCTTGTTTGTGAAGGACTAGACGGAAAAAAACAATAAGCAAGACGCTTGGAAATGAGAACGCGTTGGACACACGTCATAAAATTGCTTCGCTGTACCCTCCCATCGTCCGGTCTTCCCGTCTTTGTCATAGTAGTCCCACACAAACTTATCGTTTGGCTGAGGGGGTGCGCCTAGAGTCGCACTCATCACACTGTAGACTTCACCTAAAAGCTCTTCCTTCTTGGAACGAAGAGTAGCGATGATGTCACCCTCGGAGAGCCCTGTTCCGCGTAACGACGACGCAAGATTACGCAAGACGAGAGCATGCTCGCGGAGCTTGGTCTTGAGAAGCTTGTTCAATGGGCCGGACAAAGATGAGTGGGTAGATTCAGGGTAAAGGGTCTGGGGGACCACGCCATAGTTCTGCCAAAGACCTCAGTACACGTAATCTTCGAACGATATGATAATGCGTTACCTCAAGCAAGTTGACAACCATGTCCCACTGACCACCATCGCTAATGAGGTCGCTTGATAGGTGGTTAATGAGGCGATCATCGAGTGGCCGGTCAGCTTCTTGAATTGACAGTTCAAGATAATAGTTAGATTTGTTGAGTTTGTCCCAGAAAAATAGGTACGACTGTAGCGTTGTCAGTATTGTGAAGGCAACAATGGATATGCAACGTGCGCACCTGGGACAGCTGGAACTCCTTTAAATTGAGCTTCTTCATGATCTCATACCGCAAGATATTAGTCGTGGCAAAAAGCCAGCAGCGACCGCTACTCTTCTGATCAGTGATGGGGCCGGTCTTAAAGTCGAGCTCAGTGTTGAAGACATGTACATCCGCGACATGTGCCTGACGGCGAACGAGGGCGCTGCTGAGGTTTGAGTGGGAGAGGATTGCGCGCGCGAGCTGCGTCTTTGCGGAAGCTGCGGCGACGGTCTCCCAATTGGAAACACTGTCCAAAGATAGCGATCCGTCGGCGGAAACGGGAGCGGAAGCACAAGATATTGGAACCGGAACGAGCTCGCCTCGTTTTTCATCGATTTCCATCTGAACAGGCTGAACTGGTTTCGACGGTGTGGAACCCATGGTGGTGTGAGGTGGCATGAAGAATGTCCTGTTCGTTTGGTGCTCGCCAAATCCATTTTCAAATTCGGTTCATCAGCCAATTAGGTAATCATCGCTTCCATGGCTGAGTACACCGCATTAGGACGTCTTTCAAGTCCTGCAACTCGAACTCCAGATTTGGACTTGAAGACAACCAAGGTGACCCCCACCAGAGTTTGGAGGGGATTTGGTACACCAAGTCGTTACGGGAAGACCCATGTCTCTTCAAAACATCTCCGGTCCTGCGCATGGGTGCAGCCAAGGATGCACCCACGTGGAACTGAGCGGACCCGTGAGATAAAGCCGCGCTGACACTCGGACTCAGATCTACTTATGGCTTGGACAGAACACACTCGCTACCCTATGATAGCCCAGATATTTTTGGTTCCGCGTCTCGCGCATGGATACAGACACGTGGAACCAAACGGGCCAATAGATAAGGCCGCGCTGACCCTCGGACTCGCACCACTTATGGCTCAGACGAAACACTCGCCGCCCTGTGATCGCCCAGAAATTCGCGGCCCCTAGCTAAGCCTTTTCTCAGCAGTCGGCCAATGGTTACCCTTTGATTCGGTAGGTGAGTGGAGTGGGGGTGCCTAAGTGCATGGGCCATTGCACGGATCCTTTTCAGTTGCTACACCGAGTCCGAAATCGAACGTATATCTCGCATCGGACAAGTATCGTGTGTTTCAGAAGAACGGAACGGTACCATAATTCTGGTCGACCGCGTAAGTGCTGTGTTCAACAGAGGTGAGAGGTCCTGAACCGGGTTTTCCATGAGGAGTGCACCAGGCACCTCCACCTCGCTCTAGTCAACTACGTGTGAGCGACACGGCGGATCATTTCCCACCTGTTCTATATCCATTTTCGCATATTTCTAACTGGGTGCTTCGCTCAGGTAATCTCTTTTGATTTCAGCGACTTGGTTCATGGCGTTCTTGGGACTATCTCGGTCTGCGTCCGAATAGCAGCTCTAAGCGATGTCTCAGCGACTAGCGGTGTACGGTGAAATCATTCCCCACTCGCGGCGTATGGGGCGGGATTGACACTTACTCACAACCGATGGGTAGATGGAACTTATTGTCGGGGTCCTTGTCGATTACCGCCGAGTTGCAGCCATCCGGCTCCGCGCTCGGGCTTCCTCCAAGTCCACTGCTTCGGGTACTTTATGCACTTTCTCATGCCAAGTATGTCTTGGTTACAAACATAGCTGCACTCCCATGTGCGTCTACGATCTCCAAAATCGCGGCACCTGTCGATTGGTTATCCCTTCTACACGGAAATTGCCCTTTCGCAGTCCATTCAACTAGAGTTTTGCCTCCGTATCCGTCGTGGTTTTCCGAAAGCAAATTCTCGCGTTGTGTGGGAGATACCTACGATGATACCGGGTCTACCCCGGATCGTTGTAAGACCAGCTCTCCTATTGGTCTCGGATACGTATCACCTTTCCCTACGTTCTTCACCCCAATAGCTCTGCGTCGCCATCACTGTGGTATAAAAACCCCTCGATTGTGTCTACATTCTGTAGGACTTTCGGGCATACTCCTGACGCAGTTCTACTCATTCTCTGGGTTGCGAACGATGTTCTTCAAGTCCTTCGTTGCCTTGTCTGCCCTTGCTACCACGGCAAGCGGTTTGTCCCGTTCCCTTGCTCGCCGACAAGCCCAAAGCTAACGACTGTCCTGGCAGCTGCTCTGACCCGTCGTGTCACCTGCCCCGACGGAAACGTTGTTTCGAACCAAGCATGCTGTTTTCTCTTCCCCATTCTGGAGGACCTTCAAACCAACCTCTTCGACGGTGCCGAGTGTGCCGAAGACGCTCATTCGGCCCTGCGGATCGCTTTCCATGACGCTATCGGTTTCTCTTTGAACAAAAATGTGTATGTCCCACTTTCTGACTTCTAGAATCTAGATTGATGATACGACATTTTTGAAACAGCGGAGGAGGCGCCGATGGTTCAATTCTCGTGTTTCCCGACACTGAGCTTGCCTTCCATGCTAACGGTGGCATCGACGACATTGTTGCGGCTCAAACTCCGTTCTTTCAAAAACATAATCTCAGCGCTGGCGACTTGTAAGTTCGGTTTTGATAATCGTAGAGTCGGCCTCTCACCGCGGGCTACATTCTACAGCATTCAGTTTGCTGCTGCTGTTGGCGTGGCCAATTGCCCCGGAGCCCCAAGGCTGAAGTTCCTCCTTGGTCGTCCCCCTCCTAAGGCCGCAGCCGCCGATTTGACCGTCCCAGAACCATTTGGTGAGCTTATTCACCACATATCGAGTTTTGATTCTTAATATCCTGTAGACAATGTCACGAGCATTCTGGCCCGCTTCAAGGATGCTGGCTTTGCACCTATTGAGGCTGTTGCCTTACTTGCGTCGTGAGTGTAATGTAGTATTGGATCATGAAAAAGTCTCATATTCCTCATTTAGCCACACGATCGCTGCAGCCGACGAGGTGGACCCAACCATTCCGGGGACACCCTTCGACTCCACACCGGGTATCTTCGATTCTCAATTTTTCATCGAGACCTTGTTAGTGGGCTCCACGTTCCCTGGTACTGGCCCGAACCAAGGCGAAGTGGCGTCCCCCATCCTCGGAGAGATGCGCCTCCAATCCGACTTCCTTCTTGCCAGAGGTGCGTCTGTGTTTCGGACATTGTTTCATCTTCCCTGTGAATGCTTATTTGCGTTAATGATAGACTCCCGCACTGCTTGCTTCTGGCAAGCTAACGTTAATAGTCCTACTTTCATGAGAGACGCCTTCGAGGTCGAGATGTTGAAGCTCTCCCTACTCGGCCAGGACATTTCCACCTTGACCGATTGCTCCGACGTCATTCCAGTGCCTGCGCCTGTCCAGGGCACTGCGCATCTTCCGGCCGGTTCTTCCATGAATGATGTACAGGCATCTGTACGAATATTTTCTTCCAAGTTGAGGGCCAAGATGCTGACTAATCGGAACACTTAGTGCAACCTGATCAAGTTCCCAACTCTTACGGCCGACCCCGGTCCTGCCACCAGCGTTGCTCCCGTCGGCTGAACACGGTCCTGCCACCAGCGTTGCTCCTGTGTAAGTCAACTATATACATTTGTCTCCAGACTCGGACTAACGACATTATTGTCAGCAGCATAAACTAATAAATATTCAGAGGCTGGGCTTTCTCGAAATTTGGTTCGGTTCCGTAAACGTAGACAGGCAAGTGTAGACAGGCACGTCGCAAGCTCGTCGTGTCTCGTCGAACTCTTCTGTGTATGTGAAATGAAAGGGTGTATTCTTGTAGAATTGAAATCGGAGACTTTTTGAAGTCAATCGAAATACTTCCCGTCTTGCGTTCAGCATACAGTCGTCTGTCCTCGCCTCGGTGACGGCGCCAGGGCCATCTATAGGGGCCCCTCAGGGGCATAGTAGTCAACGTAGATACCCGATACGTCCTGCATTCATCCGCCAGCCGTCTAGTAACCCATGGCCTTGATTATGGCTCTCTAGGTACACCGACAACTTGAACGAGATGCGTGCGCGGCATGCATCTAATCGACCACTCTGACGTCAGCCCCACTTCTAGTAGTCGCTGGCTATGAGCGTGTTGGGACTCACCCTCAACCCGCCGTCCCCGGTTCTCAGAGGCGGTGTTCCAGTTCCACGCTCATATGTGAACCTTGCCGCCGTGGGCCAAGTTCACCTGAGGCCGCACCTTCTCGGGTTACACTGAACCTACATGCTCGGGCTCTTCGGAGGGGCGAGAAACATCATTTCTGACTCTGGTACCCATAGAGCGTCACTTCTGTGAAGTTCCGTCCAATCATCACGCGTACATTGGAGAGCTATGTGTGTGTGAAAACTCTTGGAAGGTTCTCTATTCATAGAAGAACCTAAACGTGGATCCTATATTCTGACACCGGTTCCGCCTTGAACTCGAGTTCTCACGTTGGTTCTCACTGGCATGTGCACAAGAAGCGGTACCGTGAAGCTCGGAGCTAATACCAAGGCTAATACTGCCCGGTCCGACATTGACCCAGTAGACTACCGGTAGACACATAGATACCCGGCAATTCGGTGGCGTCATGCCCTCGAATCATGGCGTTGACTAATCCCGGCGGCTTGAATTTAGATCAAACCAAACTCGAAGAAATTCGACGCATGGTGTCGAAGAACACCTCCTGGATGGGGTGACGTCTCAAACTTACAGATATGTCGATTCATCCTTTTTCCTTCTCTGAAAAGGTATCGAGCCGTGCTCAGAGCTTGGCTCAGAGGGTGGCGGTGCCTTGGACGGTGTCCTTGACCGTGTGTCTCTTTGATTGATGGCATCCGTTGCAGGTCTTGACGTGAGTCTTGACTATTCTCGCATAAATTGATGCGGTGCCCTGTAAGGTACGGGGGCCGAAATCAAGGAACACGTCCAAGCCTGCCCCAAACCGTGACTCGAACCGCCGAAATGCGAAAACACACTGCCAGGACCTGCTTCAAAGTTATCCTTTTGCACCGGCTACCAGGTTCTGGGTTTGTGCTAGCCCCAGAACGTACAGTCGACCGTTTCGAGAGCCTCTCCTCCACCCCATTCAATATATTCACCCATCAAAATCACTATGCCGATTCCATGTGCTGCAGGCAGGTGCCAGTGCAGCCACAGCCGGACCGCGTGGCTCATGTGACCGGAAGTCGCCGAATACGTGGTAACCGAGGGCGCCCGGCCCGCAGTGGTCTCCCACATATTCACCCTTGCATTCCCACCTCACCGTTACTTTCTAACTCCCATTTCCTTATAAACACGTCACTCAGGGAAGGGCCGGCCATGTTGTCAAGAAATTTGTTTCGAACACAATCTGAAGTTGCTTGGCAGTCATTTGGATTGGCCAAATATTAGTGCTCTACTCTTTGGTGCGCGCGCGCCCCACGCCAGGACATTAAATGGCAAAGGGCCGGTACCGTCGCCACCTACACAGCTATACAGTCACTCTGACGCCAACGCTTCTGCTATTCTGAGAAAATCCCCTTCCAGTTTATTTCCCTATTGTTCGACTTTCAAATGAGGTTAAACTCCCATGGACATCGACGATCTGGTGTTCGATCTTTTGCTCTCCACATGCTCCGTTTCCCCTTTTGCGTGAAAGGAGCGCGTTTGCGGTCCTCTCCTCAACGAGCTGACGTCCCATCACCCCTCGCGGCTGTCCGGGACTGTGGGAGCCCTTAGAGATGCCGTTGAATTGGAGTCAGGCTGGCTCTCCCATTGGCCTGGAGCCTGGGCAACCTGTTCACTCGTTGTTCACTCTGCTGACTCTGTATTGTCCCCGCTGCAGCATAAAAGGGCCCCAGGAATGCTTGTACTCTGCAGCACTGCACTCCCAGTTCCATATCCAATACACCTCTACACTCCATACCGCGTATGATATCTCTACAGTCTCTCACTGTCTTGCTCGGCCTTACTGCTGCCGCCAGTGGTTGGTTTTATTCCCTCGCATAAGCGGATGGGACCGACGTTAATGACTGTCATGGCAGCTACTCTGACCCGCCGTGTTACTTGTCCTGGCGGGAACGTCGTCAGGAATGGGGCCTGCTGCGCTCTCTTCCCTGTTCTTCAGGATATCCAGGCCAACCTCTTCGATGGTGGCATATGTGGCGAAGACGCACATTCGGCCCTGCGGATCGCTTTCCATGACGCTATCGGTTTCTCTTTGACTAAAAACGTGTACGTTCCGTTCCTTGTCTTCGAGATTAACGATACGACGTTTTTGGGACCAGTGGAGGAGGTGCCGATGGCTCGATTATAGTATTCGCCAACACCGAGCTCGCCTTCCATGCTAATGCAGGTATTGACGACATCGTCAATTCCCAATTGCCGTTTATTGCAAAGCACAATCTCAGTGCGGGAGACTTGTAAGTTTCTCTCGTAATCGTGGATATTTCGACCCTTCACAGCGGGATTACTTTCTCTAGCATCCAGTTCGCCGCTGCCGTCGGCGTGAGCAACTGCGCTGGGGGGCCAAGGCTTAAATTCTTCCTCGGTCGCCCCCCGCCCGTAGCTGCAGCAGCAGATTTGACGGTCCCAGAGCCATTTGGTAAGGCCGCTCGCTGTCGTAAAATAACATTATAAATCCCAGATATTTCCTAGACAACGTCACGAGCATTCTAGCCCGTTTCCAGGATGCTGGCTTTTCGCCTCCCGAAGTTGTTGCTCTACTCGCGTCGTAGGTTAATCGCAATGCCGATTGATGGGGATACTCACAGCCCTTCGCATAGACACTCGATCGCGGCCGCCGACGAGGTTGACCCAACTATTCCGGGGACACCTTTCGACTCCACTCCTGGCACCTTCGATACTCAAATCTTTGTCGAGGTCTTGCTGAAGGGCACGTCGTTCCCTGGGTTTGTATTGTCCGTGTGCATCGGTGATTGTACCTCACTCTTGCCGATGTAGTCCTGGCCGCAACCCGGGCGAGGTCGAGTCTCCCCTTCAAGGGGAAATGCGTCTTCAATCCGACTTTGCAATCGCCAGGGGTAGTCCTCCCATTGTTTCCATATGTTTATGAAACTCACCGAGAATGGTGGTAGATCCTCGGACCGCTTGCCTCTGGCAGGCTAACGTCAACCAGGAGGGCCACATGACTTCTGCCTTTGCGGCCGCGATGGCGAAGCTCTCTGTCCTTGGTCAGAACACGAGGAATCTGGTCGACTGCTCCGATGTGATCCCCATCCCCAAGCCATTCACCGGCAGCGCCCACCTTCCGGCCGGTTCTACGCTCCAAGATATCGAAGCATCTGTAAGAGCAAAAATGCCTAACACTGTAAGATATGCTAACCAAGGAATTCCTAGTGCAAGTTCCTCCCGTTCCCAATTCTCAAAGCAGACCCTGGCCCTGCAACCAGCGTCGCCCCTGTGTAAGTGAGCCCAACTTGCTTCAAAGTCACGATAACATACCATTATAAACAGACCCCCTTAAACGTACCTGTTTGGAAACCGGCTTGTCATCAAGTATGTATGAGGACTGAAATTTATTTATGCGTGATCATGTATACAGACAGATAGCCTCGTTATAAAGTATATTTTCTGCCGAAAGTGATCCAGAGGTTGCGATGGCCCAGAGGGCTTTGCGTTGGTCAGACAGAATAACTCGAAAGACTTGCGGCATCGATAAATTCGATTGCACAACCAACCACGCTGGAAATACGCTCTTCTAAACCAATGGGAAGGAACTCGAAGACTACAAGCGCAAGCCTGCCAATAACCCTAATAACTCCAAGAGGATGCGACATCGGGCAGTGGACACCTTGAAAGTGTAGTCTGCATACGGTTCTATACCCCAACACGCACAATGATATATTCAAAAAAATTTAGAAACGAGAGTTGCGTAAGGGCCCGACTAGACAGAAAGAAGTTGACAATCAAATGCTGTTTAGATTCGCAACGCCGCGTCAAACTCATGCTCGCCAACAGGGGGACGATTAACACTCAAGGTTCAGACGGTAAGGCGAGGGAAATGAAGCGCTTTGCTGGTCGCCAGTGACGGTGATACCATGCCAACTCGAATAGGTACCCTTGAATTTGTGCTGTAACTGTAGCGCGGGTGTGGGAGAATTGTCCAGGTGACCCCCATGAGGTCGTCGATAGGCTATGGAACCACTATCAGACTCCCATCTCTGGTTCCTTGCTTATCGCTTGGCAGCCCAAGGACAAACACGCCTTGGTCATCGGAGGCGGCGAATTCGCATCTAGTCGAATTCAGTATGCCCAGCCTCTCCATGCCGCTGAGGTTGTAGTCACAGTCATTTCATTTCCACAAGTTCTGAAGTTTAGTTTATACTGTTTGGGATATCGGATCAAGTCCAAGATCAAGTCCGGCGCCCAGGACGTTCGAGCGTGTGCGTCTGTGAGTCCGGGTTTTTAGTTTCGTTGCCGCCGCCCTTGCTCCTGGGTGTGCGTCCACAATACGCTGCAGGCTGTCGTGTCACGACGCAGACTGATCCACCTTATCGCATGGATTCCTCTCTAAAATTGTGGCGGTGATATGATTGATCAGTAGACGTGGTTCGATTATTCCAATCTTCATATAGCTTCATAGTCCACAAAAATGAAATTATCTGAAGAATTGGAGACATGGTGGTGAGCAGCAATCTTACATGCAAAAAGAAATTCCACCCAGAGGATTATAGTATATGACATTCAGACGAGATGCTGTCATTGATACTGTCATAGTCAACTCCATCCGGCATTGCAGAAAGAGCACCACGGGCTCCACAAATACTGTACATAACGTATCATATGGACTACGATTCGTCATGTACAGTATTCTGGGGTGATTGTACGGAATCTAATGTTAGTGACACGACGAGTGTGTATTCTCTGGCGACCTAGAGTCTGGGCTAGTCAAGAGTTCTACATCACGGCTCCGATCAGATGGATTCCGAAAGCCAGTTTCATCCACCGAACGCCTGGAATTTTGCAAGACGTTGCTCGCAGTCCACTGGCGTGTAGCAGATATTTGATAAATAAACGCTCCGAGCGCCTGGTCATCCACTCAGTCACCGAGTCCGAGGTTGGTAGTCGAATGAGAGTGACGAACTACAAGGAGAGAGCCAAGAAGGACACCATCTTTCCACCGATCGTCCGCGGGACCAATTGGGTCTTGGCGGTGACGCTGCTTCGCCCTCCAGATGGCATGTAGGTCGAACCGGGGAGGAGTCGCATGAGGAGACTCGGAGTCGAGAGTGGGACGGTGTCCGCGCAAGACATCGTAGGACGCACTGATGGCATGGAACCGCGCCTCAGAGACCTCGGAAGGATACGCACGAGCGACAGGCGAGTCGGGATGATATATCCTTACGAGTTCAAAATCTGTAGTATCAGAGGTGGTGTCAACTTCGGACGGCCGGAGAGCGCTCGATGGGATGCGCACAACGCGTCTTCACTTCTTTTTGAGACGCGCTCAATGGCAGGTGGAATATTTGGTGGGGCGTGGGGTTCGAAGTGGGCGGGTAAGGAAATGGGTTGGCGCTTCTGGGAGCGGAGGAAACAATGTATCTGATGCGCTTGGCGATCTGTGGGCTACGCCAGTAAACATTGGGCCTCGAAAGAACACGCATACGACGTTCGTTCGTTTGGGGGCGGCCTTAATGAGGGACCGAGTACGAGGTTGAAGTTGCGGATGAAGCGACGCTCATTGGCAAGACGCGCCACACCGTCGTGCCAGCGCGGTTTAATTTCCTCACATGCATTCGCTACCTCAACATTTCCGGCCTTGTCGTTCACTTCGTTTCACCTCCCTTCATCGTTTTTTCTCCAATGCCGCCCAGGTGTCCTGCTACTGCCTTGCGTTCGCAATGCTCAGCGCCGTTGAATTGCCCTCACCGTCTTGTATTACCGTGACTACGTATGTGCGTGTGTCTTTGTACGCTTTAGTTCGGCCCTTATCGTAGTCCCCTGCCCGAGGTCAGGAGGCGACTCATATTCCACCCTTCCAATAGAGTGTTCATTTGCATATAGTCCGGGCACCACTAGCTAGTAGTAGCTACTAGTGAGGCGGATGAGTTAGTTCAAGAACGCGTACGTGTCACTGCTCAAGCTCAAGTGCCACAGCCGTCCTAGTGATTACAGACGTTATTTGCGTGACAGAAATACCAATAAGATACGTATACAGAGGTGATAAAATGATACAGCCGAGACGAGACGACAGTTGTCCAGGTCCAAAGGGTAAATCAGACGGAAAAATGCCCGGTTGAAAGGTTTTGGTTTGACAATCCCGTCAATCCCCAGATGGTAACGACAATCGAGCCGTCGGCAAAAAAGCGTACGAACGCCATTCTCGGACACTCACACACAACGAAGAAACGCACACGTTTTTGTTCAGGGGGAAGTCAGGCAGCGTCTTGGAAAACGAGTCGCAAGACTGAATGAGCACCTTCACCACACTATGCCCTACCAAAGAGATTGGCTTGAGTATCAACTACCAACTCGCCGCAGCGATGAAGGCGAGCAAGACGGAGAGGTCTCGAAAGACTCTATTTGCGCTGTAGAGAGTGGTCTAACCGTTTTGGAGGTAGACTTGGGAGTCCTTCAATGTACTGACAACGAAGTCGATATCATGATGAACAGACCGTGAACATTCAGGCCGTTCAGGGCCTTGGGCTGCCTTATCATGATGTTCCAGAATAAAACTTCGGTAGTGATGATTCCCACCAAACGTGAGAAGTGAAAACACGGCACCGACATTAGCCTAGGTTACCGAGTTCCTGATTACCGGTATAGTATGGAGTTCGAGAAGGCCCTGATAATCGATAGCCATTTGGTAAAATTGTACTTCCGGAACCCATATTTTTTAAAAGGAGGCATTCAATCAGAGGCCAAGAGTTGCAAAGACCAATCCAAAGGTATGATGGGGATCGTGCAGTAGCTCTGAGGTTGGCGACGACAAGTCCGAATCATCAACCGCTCAACAGCGCTCGATCTCAACGACGATGAAGACCCCCGCATGAGTTGGCACCCATAGCAACTGAGTGATTTCAGCCTATGCTCAATGCGTCGTTTTGAGGGCACGCTGAGCTCGGACTTGGAGATGGGCGTTCAAAGGAAGGTACTAGGCGGAAAGAGGGGGTACGGGAAATAATGTGTGGGAACATTCGTTGCATGCGTGTTACCCGTCATAGCACTTCGGACCGTTGTTGTAGAAGCCGCGCCTGTTCGACCCGCAAGATTGTAAGTTAAGAATAGAATCAAATGAGGAGCGCCGCTGTAGATAACGTATCAAAGAGCCAACCGCCGAATTGATTTTATCAAACCTGCGTCTGGTGGCTGGACCGTGGATCGGATCAAAGGGACGTAGTATGCTTCTATTTGTAGACCGTCATCGGGTCTGGCAAGGTTTTGATGAGCCCGCGTTACAATTGAAGTTTGAAGCTTGAAGGGTCGTCGGGGTCTGCGGTGGCATTGCACTATGGATTCTATCAATGTTACTGAAATGCTCTCTCGTTTCAGACGCAACAAGGGCAGTTCAACGATCATCCCGAAAAAATGCCGCAATCGTGGGACGCGGGACGGGATCATATCCATCTTACGCATCAAGGTTGCAAGATACGTCAATAGCTTCACTGGAGACACAAGAGATTGATATGGGCCTGTACGAAGGCGATGTCAAGGTCAGCTGAGGACTTACCGCGGGAGGTGCTAGCTTTGTTGGCCCATTGTTGTTCAGCCAGGGTCGATTTTGAATCGATTTTCACGTCCTGTCGTTCCTACGCCGCGGCGAAGCACTTCAACTTCTTATCGGTAAGTCACAACTCTCGATTCCATAAATTTGTCTAGGAGGGATGCGCGGGTTGTCTGGAGGTATATTCTCGAAATACGCATAGAAGCCTCTAGAGTAAGACCACCCTCGCAATATCTACACGAGCAAGTTCATGCTTAAGGAGGAGCACGCGCCATTCGTATACTCCCTATATGAGGGCTGAATCGTTCGCCTTGACGTAGCCCGGGCCCAGTTAGAGATTGGTTTTTCAGACATAAGTCACGGGAAGCATCAAACTTCGCTCCCCTCAAGATTGGTACCCTAAGGTCTGGTCACACAGACCGCGCAAGTGGTATAGAAATACAGCTCACCAGCTTCGGTAGTCGCAAATATACGTCAGTGCCTATGCGAAAATTGAGGTCAGCACGTGATATCTCGCTCAAACGGGTCCGTCGGTCTCACCCCACCCGTCTAGGGAGACGAGCTCCAAGGAACCCCCGAAGTACCTAAGACAGTCAGGTTTCTGGCTCGTATCATAATTAGAGACGGCTGTATATTACTCACCTCGCGAATATGTTACACAGGGCAAGACCGATTCCAAGTCTGGGACGGTGGCCCGCTCCAGATTTACGTTCGGGGTTGTTTTGCAGATCGGACTCATCCTCGCCCCGCGGCCACTCGTCCTTCCATCGTTGGACTAGTTCCTCTACAGTTGCACGCATCCCGGTGGGACTCGCACATACGGTTCTGAGGGGACCAAGACGGTCCTGTTCTAGTCGCGAGGCGTTGCGGACGTGCGAGAAGGAGAAGAGATCGGACGGAGAACGAATATGCGGGCTCAACAGACCCCCGCCTGGTGCTATGAGTCGATATACTGTGTGGTAGTGTGATGGACTTTACCTTGGTCCGAAATCCGCATCCCAATGCAATCAGGCGCTGCAACCAATGTGACCAGAATAGCAGGAAGATCGGACTTCTTTCCGTGCTTTGTTACTGTGGCTTGCATGGCCTATGCCAACTTAAGACCTAAATGTCGTACAAAGAGCCGGAGAACGCACGTTCTTCAGCAACTCGAAGACTATGTACCTGAACAAAGATCAGCGATGCTCTGAAGAGAAGAAAAGGATGTTGACTCTAAGTGTTCTTTGATATAGGCGAACTGTGCATGAATGTGACCTTCAATAATCACCCCCGGCCATCCACTCGGCCAAGGATCTTCGGAGTCGTGGGTTAGTTGGTGTAGCAGAGCGGTGCATCTTCGCACGCTCTTTTCCACGTTTAGGCCAGTGTAAATGATGCCAACGTGACCATCTTCCCCGCTTGTCACACGATTTCTACTCGAGACAGAGTCCGAAAGCGCGATATGGTGCTCCGCAAGGACGCGCCGCGAGATTCGGGAGACCAGCATCCGTCTCATAAACGCGTCAAGCTGGTCTGGGGGAAGATGTTGAGAAGTTAACGTGAGGCCAAGGGACAGGTTTGGGATCACGACGGCACTGAGAGGACGTGAGTAGAAAAAATGGGGTCACAGCATACATACGCACTGTTCGTCCAGAAGGCCCTGTAAGAATGTACAGAAACGCTCGTTCTCCTTCAATGTTTCAATTCTCGGAAATCTGCGCAACCTGGTGAGAAGGTTGGCCAACGTTAGATCACTGTTCGTCGCAGAGGGAAGGTAAGTATACTTCTCGAATGCGGACCAGTATAGCTGAGGGATGTAGTAGTGTTGTTGCGAGCCCATTATCAAGAAATATAGCTCACCTCATACACCTTTGTTACACCTTCTTGCATAACCACGACATACGGAAGAGCCTGCAAGTCCCGTATTCTATGTGCTATGCGTACGGGAAGCTCTGTGCGGACATGGTTTGCATTCTGGAAGGATGTTTATTGTAAGCAAGCAAAGTCAGAATAAAACAGACCTTAATGAGACGCTCTTCACTCATGCAGCGGCCATAGAAGACCTAAATGGGACATCTATTCGTCTATCGTTCTCTAGTCGAAAATTGACCATGTACCAGCTGTCGCAAGCTCAGCCTCTGGGCCTCCTTCGCGGCATATGTCTCCAGTTGCCGATTTTGGTAGAAGTGCAGGCTGGTAGACTGGAATCTTGCCTGAACCCGACAAAGGGCTAAACGTTGAGAGTGCGAGACCTTATATCTAAGAATCATTCCGAGGGGTCGTGGATCCAAGTGGTGGAGTGAGGTCTAAATGTATGCGTGCATGACTTGCAAGGGGTGTTTGGCCCAATCGGGCAGGTCTCTCGATCGCTGGCAAGACATCACGTAAGACAACATTCCGACTCGGACTGGGATTAATCCATTGGGGCAGCCGGTGACCCCAAAATAGCTCCAATAATAAATGATTTGATTGGGAATAGGCCACCAGGAAAGCAGGCAGCCTTAAACAGAACCCTTGACAGAACCACCAAGTGTACTCCGGATGCACGGCCCGGATAACCTTATGCGCTGGTCAAGTACCTCGATTGACCCTTTCCCAAACCCTCCTCAACGGTGGATCGCACGACCACCCTGTTTCGCGTCTCTCATATAATTTTCTGCTGGATATACATAGGTAGTACTTCTTCGGGCGTCCCTGCACGGTTTGTTACACGACAGTCTTCAGTTTCGTATACTGAAAGGAAATGTTCAGGACTTCTCAAACTACCACATTCGCTTCGGCATGGATCCTGGTACTTCCGCCTACGACTACACAGAAGGGGCCTCTGCAATTGATATTTCCGTGGCCGTTTCCAACTCCCGCCGCTCTCGCCGCGACTCTCAGCAAAGCCTTGCGTACGATGACCATCAAGGGACGATGTTCGACGGACCGGGGCACAGCGTAAATCCGAGCAGTGTTTCGAGGATGAGCCTTCATCGCCCGCATAGCCGTCGGCACAGCGGAGCCAGCCAAGCCTCGCTCGCTCGCCGGAGCACAGATATGAGTCAACCACCGACGCAAAGTCCAGACGATGACGATTCAACGCCGGAAGAGGATGACATCTCTGGATTCTCACCACGCAGAGGAAGGAGGTCGCCTTCGCCTCGCAGGAGTGGCGTGTTCGGTGGCATCGCTCATCTCTTTGGACGCGACACAGGTGGGGAAACCTCCTCGCGGCGGCGGACATCCATCTCGCAGCATTCCCGCACGTCCTCTCGGCTATGGGGACGCCGCTCGGAAGAAGGATCTCAGGCGGGCAGTGGCGTGGAAAGCGAAGGCGACGATCGCTGGGGATACTCCTCCGGTGAAGAAGATGAACCCTCTGACGCTGAGGATATTGCTAAGTCTCCCGTGGTGATGGAACGAACATTTGGCTCGTATCCTCCGTCCCCTGTGCCTTCCGTTTCATTGCCGCTACTTTCAGGGGATCAGTTATTCGGCAACGACACACGCGTCGACATCGACCTCGAATTACTGGACCCTCCACCGCCCGGAGCGCCAAGCAGACAGACGATTTACCTTGTGGATGAAGACGTTACATTACGGTTTGTCGGCTATGAGGTACTCAGATGGCATAGCTGGGCGTGGCGGTTAGCCTGCGTCCTCAGCCTGGGTGCGTTGAGCCTGCTCGGACATTGGTTTCCCAGGCTTTGGTTACGCTGGGTGACAAGAGAGAAAGCGTTTAAAGATCTGTTCAGCGGTTTCATTGTAATCGAGGTGCGTCGCGGTCATCTCGACATCCGAGCAACGCGATCATGCTGCGTAAGACCACCTTTAGTGACATCTCGTTCTTCCCCGTACGGAGAATCCCTTATCCGTATCGTGCATCTACCGTTTTCATTAGCACTTCGGTGCCGACGAAGGCGAATGGTAACGGTAGCGGAGCGTCGTCGGTCAATTCTGAAGATTCTTTGCTCGGGAGTTTACTCGTTATCGATTATCGCTACGCTAAGTTTGCCCTTGACCCGAACAATGGTCTATTCTCTGCCGTCAAGTGCGTCAGCCCATCATGGTGTTGGCCAACTCAATTCTGACGCCGCGGGATCAGGGATTGGCGCGACCATGGATGGACAGGCGTAGGTTCTGTAAAGAATGGGTTGGAAGGACCTGTGCGGCACCAAAGACTCACCTTATTCGGGCCCAATGTCGTCGAAATTGAAGGAAAATCAATCACCTCTTTGCTGTTGGATGAGGTTGGCCTCGCTCCATGTGCCACCGTGAATTCAATAACGGACCTGAGATAGGTCATCCACCCATTCTACGTCTTCCAGATTGCCAGTATCATCCTCTGGTCTCTGGACGACTATTATTATTACGCCTTTTGCATCGCATTAATTTCAGCTGTGAGCATCACCACGACTCTTATCGACACGAGGAAGGCAAGAAATATCCGATTGCACTGCTTGACCAGTATGCTCATCACAAACACAGACTATCGCCCGCATGCGCGAATTGTCTCGCTTTACTTGTCCCGTAAGCGTCTTTGTTGACGGCTCTTGTGAGTCCCTGTTTCGTTCTCGGCCGCTCCGTGGTCTAAGCCAACCGCAGGGCTCGAGCGTGACTCGTCCGACCTTGTTCCGGGGGACATTATCAACCTGACTGAGCCTCCACTATCCGTACTTCCCGCCGACTTAGTTCTACTCTCTGGTGACGCTATTGTAAATGAGTCGATGCTTACCGGTGAATCCGTTCCAGTTGGCAAGATCCCCGTCAAGGACGGAGACCTCGCGCTTTGGCACGAGACTCCAGATGTGCAGGGTGATCTAGCCAAGAGTTTCCTTTACGCAGGAACGAAAGTCGTTCGTATTCGAAAATCTGTTGGAACCGGTGGGCCCTTCGATCGGCCTGCGCTCGGGCTTGTCGCCCGCACAGGTCTGTGAGACTAGTTGACGCCCGAAAGTAGCGGTCTGATGCCATCGTAGGGTTCACGACGACAAAGGGTGCCCTTGTGCGTTCTATGCTTTTCCCGAAACCAATGGGCTTCAAGTTCTATCGTGACTCGATTCGATTCATCATGGTGCTTTCTGGAATCGCGGGACTTGGTTTCTGCGCAAGCGCTGTGCAGTTTGTCAAGCTCGGAGTATGTCCCGTCGTTTTGAAATCTCGTCGCGACGTAGAACTAAAATGTGTAGATTCGATGGCATACCATTCTTATCCGTGCGCTGGACCTGATAACAGTCGTCGTACCCCCCGCACTCCCCGCAACACTCTCTATAGGCACCAGTTTCGCTCTCAGTCGTCTCCGACGCTCCGGCATCTTCTGCATTTCGCCAAACAGGATCAACGTCGCGGGAAAGATAAACGTTTGCTGTTTCGATAAGACGGGTACATTAACCGAGGACGGGCTTGACATTCTCGGTGTGAGGGCGCTCGACCGCCGCGATGGCACGCGCTTTGGCGAGCTCCTCGATGACGTGTACGACCTACCAGGACCTATGGGACGCGAGAAAGCCACGTTCTTATACGCACTTGCGACGTGTCACCAGCTCAAGGTTGTCGACGGAGAGGTCATCGGGGACCCACTAGACGTGAAGATGTTCCAGTTTACCAAGTGGACAATCGAGGAGGGGCACGTCGCGGGGACCGGAATGATTCGGGAAGCACGGTCGGGGAATGGCGAGGCACGGCCCGCAGCGCTGGTCCAGACCGTCGTCCGACCTCCGGGAAGTGCGCAGTTCAAGCTCGAAGATGCTCTGAAAGGCGGTGCGAAGGTCGGCCTACTTTCCCTTCACCCTGCTGGGCATGCCTTTCTGTTCCCGAATCCAAAGGCTGATGGTGTTTTTTTTGACGTGTTTCATAGCGCGCGCACTTCTTAGAGTTCGGAGTCATTCGGACGTTTGAATTTGTGTCGCAACTTCGCCGGATGAGCGTCGTTGTCAAGCGCCTACGAAGCGCGAGCATGGAGATATACGTCAAGGGTGCACCGGAAGTAATGGCCGATATATGCGATAAGGATTCGTGTGGGTGTTCTCGATTTGTGGAATGGGCAAGACCGAGATGACAGTGGCGAACAGTTCCGGATGACTACGACGACCTGCTCTCATACTACACGAAGCGTGGATATCGAGTGATCGCGATCGCGGGTAAGAGCATCGAAGGATTGTCGTGGCTGAAAGCACAAAGGATAAAGCGGTCGGTTCTTCAGTCGCGACGTGAACTCACATAAATTTACGCAATCACACAGAGATCAGGCCGAGTCTAATCTCCGATTCCTAGGCCTGATCATCTTCGAAAACAAACTGAAGCCAGGAACAGCCCCGGCGATCCAGGCCCTGCAGTCTGCGCATCTTGCGTGTAGGATGATCACAGGTGACAACCCCCTGACTGCGGTCAGTGTGGCGCAGGAGTGCAACCTCATCAGCCAGACGGCCCATGTGTTTACCCCAGCATTCGTCCAAGGTAGGTGGTGACAGGTACTGCTTCATGCGCCTTGCTGACGCTTTTGTTGAGAAGGAAGCGCTATGACACCGCTAGCGAGAGTCTCGTGGTCATGTATGGACGACCCAACGTGGAAATTGGACGAATACAGCTTGAAACCTCTGACACCGCCCACGCATCACTCCGATGGTGATATGTTAGATCATCAGGACTATGTGCTCGCAGTCACCGGCGACGTCTTCCGCTGGATGATCAACAACGCTCCGCTGGAGACGCTGCAACGCGTACGCTCCTGATCTTAGCCTTGTACTCCGTCGTTGACCTGGCACGCGCAGATGCTCACACGATGCCAGATCTTTGCTCGGATGTCACCGGATGAAAAGAACGAAGTCGTTGAGCGGTTGCAGTCAATTGGATATACGGTTCTCATGTGCGGCGATGGAGCCAACGACTGCGCGGCGCTCAAGGCAGCGGATGTGGGATTGTCACTATCCGAAGCAGAGGCGTCCGTCGCTGCGCCGTTCACAAGCAAAACCCCGGACATAGGGTGTGTTCTCGAGGTCATCAAGGAAGGTCGCGCGGCTCTTGTGACGAGCTTCAGTTGCTTCAAGTACATGTGAGGTGGCACACCGCTTGTAACTTTGGCCAAGCTCAATGATCGACAGGGCGCTTTATTCGCTTATACAGTTCACTACGATCACCCTGCTGTATTCATTTGCCTCGTCACTAGGAGATTTCCAGGTGAGGACCCGCTTTTGACCTTTTGCCGACCGTGTACTGAGGGTCTCGAAAAGTTCCTGTACATCGACCTTTTTATCATCATCCCCGTGGCTGTTAGCAGTAAGTCCCGTGAAAGCCCACGATGCGATGGATGATGACCGAACCCCCGGATAGTGGGTCGCACGCACCCGCATCCTTGGATAGACCCTAAGCGGCCTACTGCGAACCTTGTGTCCAAAAGTGTCCTTGCCAGCATTGTTGGCCAAATCAGCATCACAAGCGCGGTGCAGTTCTGGGCGTTTTTCTGGGTACGACGCCAACCTTGGTACGTGGAAGCTGGGCGACTAGAAGAGGTTCGGAAGAGTAACCTTTTCTGCAGGTACTCGCCACCGGAGCTTGGTGCCGACCCAAACGACAACCACTTGAAAGCGACCAACTATGAGAACACGGTGTTGTTCTTATTGTCTTGTTTTCAATACATCTTAGTAGCTGCGGTCTTCAGCATCGGGCGGCCTTACCGCAAGCCAATGTGGACGAATGGTGCGTGTGTGTGGCAACGGTGTTCATAACAGACCGGCTGAATGTTTAATCCAGGGTGGCTCATGTTTTCCCTGGTTGCACTCTCACTGTTCAACGTTACCGTGTTGCTTGCGCCAACAAAGTTCATCTCCGCAGTTCTCGAACTGATGCCTTGCCGTTGTCGGCCCGGTTGACGCTACTATGGGCAGCCGTCATCAATGTGGCTGTGTCAGTGGTGTTTGAGCGGTGGGTCACACAACTCATTGCAGACGTGGTGGGGATGCTTGTGTCGGAGCACGAGGGTAGACGGCGGATTAGAGAGAGTAGGGCGTATAGAGCGATCAGTGACAGGGAGTAAAGTAGCGTAGAGTGGGAATCACATAACGACCTGCCTTGACGACGAAACGAGCGTGGGTGTGGCTGTGATTGTGTTGTGATTGAGTGTCATTGCCCTTCCGCTAATGTGAAGTCTCCCACCTCCTTTTGCTTGGACTTTGTTATTCTCTCTTTCCCTTTCTTTCTTTTCTTTCCTCTCTCTCCCTTGCTCTGTGGGCAAGTTCGTGTAATTCCTTCTTTTTAACCTTCCACGTCGCTCTCCTTCGACTGGCTGTCGTTTCATTGCTGGAGCTGGCACTCCAATCCTTTTCTCTAATTTATCTTCTCAAGCCCTCCAAGCGTGTTCTCCCTTTTAACCTACTCACTCGCTCATGCGTCGTCGATTCAGTCCTATCTCCGTCGTCCTTGTTGTCGGCTTAGTCCTTCTCGGCCAGGTGTCCGCAGCACCGACACCCGTCTGGCTCTCCACCACCAAGACCCTCTTGCCTCGTCAGGGGAATGGAAACACTCCCCCGCAGCCATTTACCACGCAAACCGTGCGGACTACCCAGACGTGCGTGGCATGTCTATCTTCTGCGAACCCCTCCTGACCGCTCTCGTGATTGTAGTGATGCAGGGCCGGTAACGGAGACGTGCACCCTCACGTTCACGCCAGTCACTGGGGCGAATGGTCAACCTCTCGTCCAGGTGGTGAGATCATGCACCATGGCGGCTGGTGCACCCCCTCCTCCTCCGGGGTCTACGACGACCAATTCGTCGCCGCCGCAGTCCACATCTACACCGCCTCCCCAGACATCCACATCTTCGCCCTCAGCCTCCACCCCGTCCATCGCGAGCACCCCCTCCTCTGTTCAGAGCAGTCCCACCGACACGACCACTTCAACGACAACCTCGTCTGGTTCCAACTCTAGTTCGGCACCGCCCTCGTCATTCACCCCGGTAGGTTCCGGACGTTATTTACCGCTTTGACTAGTTGTAACATCCCGCTAGGTCTTCTCCAAGGTCCCCCTCCCGAGCGTTATGAGTGTCTCCTCTCCTCCTGCATCTTCCCCGACGTCCTCGAGCACCCCAGAGCCAGTTCCGTCCTCAAGTCAAGTAAGTTCTCGTTCGAGCCGTAGTTGTAACCGACGCTCTAACCAACGCCCAGACGAGTCAATCTTCGTCTCCCGTTGACACTAGCACGGCCTCTCCGGAAACTGCCCCAGACACGACCCCAACACCATCAGCTGCCGCTCAGGGGGCTTTCCAGATTCCAGGAAAGAAGATTTCGGTACTTCCCATTGGCCTTGGCATCTTTGCAGGCATATCGGTGATCGCGTTGATCGTCGTCGGTCTGGTCACGTACGAACGGACCAAATATCGCAAGGTATGGTACACGTTGCCTTGCTTCGTCTACTTCAGATTCAAGCGAAATCCTTCTGTAGATATTCAGACAGCGTAAATTGGCGGAGCAGGGTGCAGGGCCGGGCTACGGTTCCTAAGTTGCTACCATTGCCACATGACCTTCTTTTCTTTCACCTCCCTCGGTCTGACTCACTGACGTATTTCCATTTTATTGTGATTTCCTCAACCCCTATTTCGCTAACCGCGTATATATGGACCACGTCCACTTTGTATATTACACTGTAGTACATTACTTGGGTATCGGGTTCCTACACTGGATGCCATAGTCACTACAGTGTACAGAGTCGAAACTTGGGAGGCATCATTTGATGGTATCAAGGTATTTGCGATCACGTTACTGTCGCCGAGCTGATTTCACGATCAAAACGAACACGCGTTCGACAGGAATCATGTCAGAGGTGAGAATAGGAATAGGAACGACCTGTTTGCGTACGGAATACGGAAGAGGGGGCAACATCGTCGCGTGTTGCGAGCTTTGAGCGTTCTGAGAAGGCACGTGTGAGAGTGTTTATGGCATCGGTTCCCTCAAGATGCCGCGAACACCTTTGGACCCTTTTGCCACGCGGCTGCCTTGCTGTGAGTGACAAAGGTAGGTTCGGAACGCGAGAGGCGCGCGTCTCACACGCAGGCGATTTATACGTGTATCGATTTCGACCCAAGATAAATATCTCGGCTCACGCTGTCCCGCGTCCGCGAGGGGAGAAATCTCGCCAGCATCCTACACCCAGCCGCACCTACCCTTGTTCTATGTCGCAACGCCGCACGTATACCCACAGCCAGCACTCGTATGTCATCAGCATCGACGCGGGCTCCTTCGCGAATATCGAGATTGTCGTGGGTGGTGGCTACCACCGTGGCGGAGGCTGGTCCCCGCCGCCGACGCCGCCGCCTACGACGCCTCGTGCCTCCACGGCAACAACACGCGAGAACCATGGCCACGGCTATGGTGCGTCCGCGTTCCCCGTAGCGCCCCGCGACAGACGGCTGACGACGACTTTACCCTCCCACACGTGTCTTTCTACCTTGCCGAATTAATTTTTTTCCCCGACGACGATAGCGCAAACGCCATCGGCAAAACGCTCACCGTTCGTACATCTGCAATCGCGCTCCTCCTCAACCACGACGGACGCACGGAGCAAGCGCGCATACGACGAGCGGGAACAGCAGCGCGTGGCCGATGAGCGCCGGCGAGACGACGCACGACGAGCCGAGGCGCGTCGCATAGCCGCCGAAGAGGCCCGGCGGCGGCAGCGGCAGCGGCAGGAGGAGGACGACGAGGAGCGACGACGGCGGCGGCGACGGCGCGCGCGCGATATCGCGAGCGCGTGGCGCACGTACGAGGCGCGGTGGGCGCTGCTGAGCCAGCGGCAGCCGGAGCTGGGCCTGCTGAGCGCGCTCACGTTCGAGCGGATACCGTGGCCCGTCGTGGCGGCGGACACGGACGATTGCGGGGCGACGACGTCCCGCAGGCGCCGGCTGGACGTGCTGTTGCGGCACGAGGCGATACGCGAGTTCGTGCTGTCGTCGGCGTATTCGCCGGACGTCTCGGCGAAGGATAGGATCCGCGCGGCGTTGCGGCGGTGGCACCCGGACAAGTTTGCGCGTGTGCTCAGCCAGGTTATGGAGAGCGACAGAGACGCGGTCGCGGAAGGGATGGGCGTCGTGGTGCGGTGTCTGAACGACATGCTAGAGAGGGAAAACCGATCGTAGAGAAAGAAAAAAAAGGGCGGGGCTGGCCGATGCTGAGCATGGGGATCCCCGGACTATTGTGAGGGTGGTGACAATGGCTTCTGTACGGTTCTAATTTAACCGCATACTCATACTTATTGCACGTACTTTCGATACTCTGGAGATTTCGACTTCGCAATTAAATGACCCATTTATCTGACGGGTCGAGTTGACGCGCCTAAAGTATGGGTTCATGGGATATGAATTGTGCGACCAGCTACGTGTAGATACTCTAATTTTGCAAAAGCAGGATGAGTGGTGGGTAATAAAGATACTGTGCCGGTGGTGTGCTGGAAGTAGACAGATCAAGCGGACTGGGAAGGTGCTTGAAGTGGTGAGAGCTCTGCAGGAGTATCGGCGACCGGAGTTGGTGTCGTATCCTCCAAGGTAGAGGCAGATGGTTGCGTAGGTAGCTCTTCATCTTCCTCATCATCCTTCATGATTTCTTTTTCGAAATTGTTCAGTGAGGACAGAAGCCAGATAGGACAAATCGGCAGTGCGCACCATCTCCGTAGACGTCCGGGTTCTCCCTGAAGCAATCCTGCATCGCCTTGAACTTTTCGACACAATCAATCCCTTTGGGCTCTTCCTCCGAAAACACGAAACACGAAAAGGCTTCGCGGAACTGCATACCGCAAGGACCATAAGCCATCCCACCGAGGCAAGGGCAATCCCAGTTGATTTTCCCAGTGACGGGGTCAAAAGCACCTTGAGGGGACGCTTCTTCCTCCGAAGGTGAGCCCTCTTCCTTCTCGTCTAAATGTCCTGTCTCCAGTTCTGGGATCGCTGGGGATGGCGTTGGCTGTGGCTCCTCCGAGGGCGTGACAGAAGTGGCACGTGTCGTCGGTTTTGGTGTAACTTGTGGTAGTTCAATCATCAGCAACTGAAGATAAGAAGCAAGGGAACCAAGCGTACGTGCGCTATCCGAGTCGAGAGCAATTATCCTGCTTTCCAAATTCATTCGCCAGCCGAGGTAGGAGGCCGCAATAACAGAGGCGCCAACTGCCGTGGCCAACTTATGTCGCGAGATATATGATGCAGGGCTCGATGAGCTCACGGTATGCATCCCACGGCGCAGAGATGTTCTTGCGACTCTTCCGAGCATCTGTGGTTGTAAAAGTCAGAGAATGAGTGAGCTGAATCATGTTGGTGAGTCTGGATTTGTCATATACGCGTACGTAATAACTTAGTTCTCCCGTGCCAGCAAGTCGTTGAGACACCTGGCTACTGTCCCAACCGCTCTCTCAACAGCGGCCCTGTCCTTCACGTCTACCCTGTTAAGTATCCGCCCAAATCTATCCGGGTGCCACCGCCGCAATGCGCTTTTGATCCTGTCTTTCCGTGATACCCCCTCCGAGTGTGCGTGCGACAAGATAAACTTTGCGACGGCTTCCGACGTGACCTCCCTCGCACTCCTAGGCGGTAAGCTCATGGGCCAGGGCACCGACCTGAATGTCAGCGGGCTGTCGTCCTTCCCAATGGCAATGGCAGCCCATTGGCGCTCATATGCCTTCCACGCCTCTGCCTGGCGCCGTCTCTCCACAGCCGCCTGATTCTGTCTCTCTTCCCTTCCCCTCTGCTCCCCGGCCCGATGGCATTCCCGCCGCCGCTGCCGTCCCTCCTCCCTCCTCCATCGCGCCTCCATCCTATCGAACTCCTCCTGCAATTGACTCCGCTCGGCATCCCGCTGCGCAGCGCGGAGGCGCTCCCTCAGCCACGCCATCTCCTCGTCGAGCTCCCGTCCGGCAAATGCGGGACCGGGATCCCGCTGCCGTTTCTCCCCCGTGCGCATGCGCGGCGGCGGTTGCGTGCTGGTACCCGTGCCTCTGGGTAGCAAGCCAAAGTGGACTTGCTGCTCGAACACCCACTGCCGCGTTTCCGATATCTCCCTGGACAACGCCGCGAGCTCCTGCTCCACGATCCACGTGTACGCCGGTGTTGCTGCGTGCCGCTTCCGGCTGTTTGGGACGGCCGGCGTCCCAGCAGCAGCTCGATGGTAGTGGCCGCGGTTGTACGAGCTGTCGTAGAAGTGCGAGGAAATGGCGAATATAGTACTGCTTCTCTCCATCGTTACGTTGGGTGTTGAAAGAGAGTGCGATGACCAGTGGGTGGCTGGTTTTAATCCGATGAGAGCGTTTTGCAGGAGTGGCGGTTTTGATTCCAGCCGCGAGGCCGCTGCGTGCCATCCACAACTGACAGACGCGCACCGCCATACATATATCCCAGTCCCAGTCTCAGGGGGCTATGTCTTTCTTGGAAGGTGACAACCCTGGCATTGTCATAGCCAGAACAAGGTAGCTAGGTGCCAGTACTTGCCCATCTGAAACCCCTACTCGCCTGAGCGCACGGCAGATACCCCTTCCTGGCCCTTGCCCATTGGACCCGGGCAGAATGAATTGTGACTGGACAAAAGGG
Source organism: Lactarius pseudohatsudake (assembly GCA_021525015.1). Taxonomy (NCBI): domain Eukaryota; kingdom Fungi; phylum Basidiomycota; class Agaricomycetes; order Russulales; family Russulaceae; genus Lactarius; species Lactarius pseudohatsudake. The sequence goes on along the minus strand of JAKELH010000346.1, from coordinate 6,230 downwards.
GAAACAACGTGCTTGCGGCGTTGCACGTTCAGCCTGTCCTGCATCTCCAAGATACCACCTTTTGGCCTGAACTGCCAGCCGAAAGTCTTCACCGTATCGTGTACACGTTTCCCGGCTAAATATAAGGGCAGATCGAACCCAAGTACTGTCACGATAACAAAAGTACAAGCAATTTGACTGCGTGGCTCGTGCCGAACAACGTTCTATGTATAGACAACGCCCTTCATAAGCTTGATAGCTGGATCTCTCACCACAATCACGATCACAGTAGTAGGGTAAGCGTGCGTCTTTCAACTTGTTACGTTCGTAGCGCGCCAAACCAACGTCGGTGATCAAGCGGTTGACGTTGCCGTTGCCGCAATACTGGCACCTTCAACCCCGAAATGAGTTGAACCGCAGGAAGACCACGCCAGGGTCGATTGCAGGTTGAAATGGGTGCAAACGCTGGAGGCAAGTACCGAAGCTTGGTGCGCGTTCCCAACGTGCGGTTTGGGTCCTTCTTTGCGCTAGCGAAGCGCAGGTACAGTGCTCAGTGACTCGGAATTGTGTGCCCATGTCCCTGCGTCGTGGTGGTGGCCATCCATCACGGTGATGACGTGACTGTGTGACGAGTGACGAGTAACGTTGTGACACACCGTAGTCAAAGTCAAATACACGATGAGTCTGGCGTCATAAGCGTCATCGGTGATCATATGCAGTCGCTCTACCGTAGTCGCAGCAGTCGCAACCTCTCTCTTATTCTTCTTCCAAATAATATCGAATGTCCTCCTCCCTCGTAGAACAGCATTCTCCCTCTGCGTATTGCGCTATAATCGACCAGACATATCCCAAGGCGAACAAGATCACCCAGCTTCCCTATTATCATCCACTCGTGCAGGTGCATCGCAAGTTCTGGCTCCAGAGTCCGCCGGACGTGCCATGGAACGAATCCGTGAACGTAGATAAGGACGACGATGCAAACGAGGGCGAGGGAGAGGGGGACAGTCCCGGTTTCATCCTCAAGCTTGACATCCCAAGTATATCGCGCTCAGAGCTCTTGGTTCGCAAAGAGTACATCCGGCTGTACGAATATTGCGACAAGTATCTGGAGTCACGTCGTAACAAGCAGAAGCCTCCCTCAGTGGTCATCACAGGACAACCCGGCATAGGTAAGCGTTTTATTGTGTGATCTTACCGTTTCTGAAATATACTCGCTGAAAGGGAAGAGTTATTGGGTCACTTATGCATTGTGCCGACGTCTCGCCGAAGGGAAGCCAGTCTTCTGGTTCCGTTCCACGGCGCGATTTCTCTTCGTAAAGGAAGGCGTCTTCGAGGTCCCGCCGGACTACCACTCCACTGACTTAAAGACCCGTGTTTGGCTGCTTATCGACGCCGACGACAGCAAGGACGGAATCCCGGATTATCTCGCCCCGCATGAGACCAATCACCTTGTTATATTATGTTCCTCTCCTCCATCGGCTCGATGGAAACCTTTAACTAGGACCACGCTATGTAGAGTCGCCATCATGAATCCCTGGACAAGAGGGGAGATATCCCAAGCGTTAGCTCCTCCGCTTCCGCCCTCTATGTTTGGGCTGACCATTTTGCTCTGTGTAGTGCTGTCATTCATGGACTTACAGCCAACGACCCACGTATAGACGAGATGTATAATCACTATGGCCCCACTCCTCGCATTTGCCTCGACTTCGTCAAGCACAATGCCCTCTTCATTGTACATAAAGCTCACTTCGACACCGCACTCTACAATCTTTCGTTAAGGAAGTTGAGCGAGATGGCTTCCGACAGAAAGAATTTCGGCATAAATGACGAATCTAATACCCTTATCCTCGTGAAACGTGTGCCAAGGAATGATCTCATCCGTGCGGGCCTGAACATCGACGATGGTCAGGAATTTTCCTACGGACGCTCGGAGCCCATCACACATATGATCAAGCTGAAGCTTCGGACCCAACTCCGAAAAGAAACGCGAGCTGCGCGAATCGCACTCTACAAAAAATTGGCGAACGTTGAAGGGACAAGGCTCATTGCTGGCGTCGTGTACGAATCGTTGGCCCAAGAAATGCTAGAAGAGAAGATTGCGCTCAAGCTTGTTCCTATGATTAAAAAAGACTCGAGCGGATATGGCCGAGGAAAGAAGTTCCCCCGATGGCACTCCAATCACGGTGACGGCGCGAATCGGTCGCTTGTGCTACCGATCGACATTACGCCAGCGGAGACGTTCGTATATCCGGTGTCTGGCCTGAACCACCCAATCAAAGATAGGGTCTACTACGCACCGGAAGCTCAAAACCAGGTGGCGTTCGATTCGTTCATTATGGCCGAGGGAAAGCTCTACATTTTTCAATTCGCCACTGGGTCAGACCATCCAATAAATAAAGGAATCGTTCCTTTCTTTTCAAAAATGGTCCCGGGAGCATTGCCGCCAAGGGCGGACTGGCATTTTGTGTTTGTCGTTCCCCCCAGGGCTAGGTCGGAAATCTGCTGCTCTCAACCGCGTGACGATGACTCGAAGTTGCTGAACGAGATGAATCTATTCTCTGCAGTGCTGGACTGTGAAGCTGAATGACAGCCTGACAGCGTTATGTGTTACGTTTGACATGTTGACATGTTTCGGTTATGCTGCACGTTGTCGTGCAGAACTGACGTCCGTGCAACTACCTGTACCTACTCCTATGCTATAGTTCAGTAAAGACCCGAATGCAAGCCCCCAGTACGTTAGCTGTGATTATCGATCAACTTGGGCGCCACACTGTCCCACACACGTGTCCGAATCACCGATGCTATCGTCTCATAATTGAACTCCCCATTCCTCGTTGGTCTCTGCCTGAGCCACCAAGTGTACCGTGCCCTCAGTCCGAGCCTCCCCGATATTCTTCCCCACGGCTGAGCCCACAGAATCAAACGACCGTGTCTGTGACCTTGAGGCGTAGGTCGTACTTACTGCGGAGTTGTCAAACCCAAACGAGAGATCGGTGCCTACGGCGAGATCAGAGGGCGTCCGATCCTTCGAAGACAGCCCCGTCATCTTGTGTGATCTGCTGGGTCATTGATAACATCACGGAGGATAGTGAGCTAGAGCCATTTGTATTTGGGTTACTCAATTCTAATTGGGGTAAAACCGTGTGGGAGATCGTCGCAGAAGAGAAGACCGGGAATGGTGTTGCGACACCCAGCACGCCTCTACCGAACGATGCAACGGCACTCGCAGTAGTACCACGAAGTCCTGGCGCATCTCCGAGCAAGAACACGGTTTAGGATTTCGGCAATCGAGTCGTGCGCTTGTTGCAAACGTGCACTGACCACGGCATCATGCCATCCGAGAACGAGAGACGCAAGCGCGCGCACGCATGCGTGGACGCCTCCCTGTACAGTACTTCGTTATCTCCATCAACAGAGACTGGGAGTTGTTCGTGGAGCCCGAGATCACGGCGCAGGTGCTTGGCTACCTCGGCCGAGTCGAGAAGATCCGCAACGCGTCGCGTGGGGCCCTACCTTGGTCGCAGCTTTGCGGCACGCTGGACGTGCATGTCCCTCGTTTCCGTTCGCAAGATGCTGAGTGCACACGTGGTGCGAACCGCGGCGCAGCGCGTCGTCACCCGTCTCGCTGAGGGATGGATGGTGGGGACGAGGACGAAGTTTGTGGCAGCCCAGACTACCGATGTTATCGACCGTCACTTGAGGGCGGACATCCTGCATTCCGGCCTCAACTTCGAGGTGAAATCCGACGATATGGGGCAACGATGGGAGGCCCCACGACCCGAGAGGCCATCAGGGACCTTAGAGACGCGTGGATTTCGCCCAGCTGGGCGGACGAGGTGGACCAGGCAATGATCGATTTTGTGCAGGCCATGGTGCGCACCACAGGCGGCGTACTCGGCCACCTCCCCACCGTGGGCCTCTGATTCCCCACACCCGATCCCCCAGTTCATCCCTCCGCAACTGTTCGTGAACCGGCTCTGGCTCTGCGTCTGGGCCTTGCAGAATATCGCCCACCGAAGAGGCTGAGTGAGTGAGTGGCGGGCGGGCGGCGATTGGGGCCCCAATCTTCACCGGCCGAAGGATTTGGGGAGAGCTGTGCGCACCAGAGATGGGCATTCCGGAAATTAGGCAGCTTACTATGGATCATACGCCGGCCCCGATGAAGGCCCAGCTCTTGCGCTTGCAGGACCTCCGTGACGGCGGCGACGTGTTCGCGTTTGAACTCTTCATGGCCGCAGTCCGCGCCAGCAAGGTCCCCGATGAGGCCCACATGTACGTCGTCGACGAGTTTTTGACGTCCTTGGGAAATGCGTTGGTGGGCAAGAATGGTCCCCACGTCGATGAAGCTGTCTCGCTCATTAAGAACTTTGTTACGCTCTGTGGTGGGCCACATCACATTGCACAGAAAGTTCTGAGGACTATTTCACGCCCAAGTCACGAACACGACATCGGTACCACCCGGACATCATAATGAGTGAGCTGCGGTGCCAGTCATTTCGAATAGGTGCCAGTGATTGATATTTTGTTCCTCCATGCACGAAAAGTCAAGCGAAAAGTAGTCAACTCGCGTTTCGAGCGGTCGTCAGACTCGTCACCAACTGGTCACGTGCCCTCTCAGCTGCGTCGCTCGGAAAGTCTGGGGCTGCATGCCGTGTCAGTGAAAAGGGCCACCGATTCCCGGGTGCCCGGGCCATATTTGCCACACTTGGCTGCCATGGGCGATGTAACGCGATGTAACCGTGTCGCGTCATGACTGCGTCATGATCTGCCCCACGTCGGCCCCCACGGGCCACGTCGGCACGTGCGTCCTTTAGACAGGGGTCAGAGGGGTCAGAGTAGCACTGAGATACTTCACACTCCTTTGTCTCCTTCGTTTATTGCTACCATGGCCCAACCACAGCCTGATTTCCCCCAGCTCGGTCAACATCTCGCTGGTGCAGCTAAGCAAGTTAACAGAGTACCGAATACCGGCATGCCTGTGGTCAACGTGGTCAACTTGAATGTCACTGCCCAATATATCACTGCCCAACATACACAACAATTCCAGGAGATCATTACTCGCTTAGATGCTATCCGGGCAGGGATAAATAATATCCAGGCATCCTTACAGGCAGGGATGAATAATATACAGGCAGGGTTGAATAACATACAGGCTGGGATGAATAATATACTGGCAGGGTGTGTATTGTTTCACTCATTTGTCTGCGGCCGCTAGGTGATAACTCATCTTTTTTTGTGCAGTCAACAGCAAATCCCGACACAACCGGACAATGCCATTGCGCCTTTGGAGCACCTATTCGCTAACCTCCTGGTGGGCGAATAACTCACCAGTTTCCAACAAGAAACTATGGCTCAGTGGTAAGCTTGCCACTCTGAATGCCTATACACCTTGCAGCTGCTGATATGTACAGACGATGATCTTACTAGACTAAAATTGTCTGCAATGTGGTAATGGTACAATGGTTGACACGCGCTCGGTACAAGCCTCCCAAAATTTGTGTGACACGACTGCGGAAGGTGAATACGCAGACGAGAGTGTGATCACATCACGACTCGGCGAGGCAGTTGACGAGACGTCGCCTAGTATGTACAGCTCATTTGCGCTGTCCCAGGCTGACTGTGCCTCTATGTAAGCGTTGGGCCCGGCATGGGCAGCTGAAAAAGATAGACCCGGTTTTCTCAAAAGCCGGTATAGGTCTACCAGGAGAGGAAATCGGTAAAAGTTTCTCCTCGAGCAAAAGTATTGCTATTATCGATGTGCCGTGTTCAGTTTGGACTAGGCCTCGACATGAGTAAGCGGGGAAGAACCGGAAATCCGGGAACCCCTGGTGAGAGCCTACCGCACGATGTTGTTCTCCGTTGGCCATGCATCGAGCGCTACTCGGTACAGCTACGTCAATGTTGTGGCCTCTGAAAACCCATTCTAGGCCTCGTTGTCATGTCGCACTGTCCACATACAGGTTATGACCCCGGTAAAACAAGCAACTCACGGAAAGATTCATCACGCCGCGCGCGGCGCCACGATGACGTCGTTGTATCAAGATTAGGGTCCACTTAAAACGTAGGCGGGACCAGTCTCACAGAATGTGAGGTGGCAGAAGGGGCTCCGCATTAGGTCATCCCCGAGAATTCTTTGACCTGCGAATGTCAGTTCGCTAGCTAGCTAAAAACAGTCGTAGGTGCAAGCGTCTTACCGTTCCGGTGCATGGCCCTGGTCGAGGCCTGATCCTTGAATAGGGGTGCTGACTCGT